>JAWDJE010000006.1:33190000-33715000 GCA_035047345.1 Bradypodion ventrale
AGTCCAAAGATTAAAAAAAAGAAAAGAAGCATTTCAATAAGGAATTCTGGTTCATACATCTGGGTATGGATTTTGGAACTTTTACTGCCAGATTTTTAATGCCCCTTCTTGAAGAAGACTCATGCAGAATTGAAAGTTAGCTTATTTTGTGATTATGTTTGTGGTCATTTTAATGGTCAAATACAGGGGTGCCCAAACTGTGGCCCATGGGCAAGATCAAGCCCCCAACACCAATTATTCCAGCCCACAAAGCCCTCCTCACTCCTGGAAGCGGAAGTAAAACGCGCCCATACGCTTCCAGGAGTGAGGAGGGCTTTGTGGGCTGGAATAATTGGTGTCGGGGGCTTGATCCTGCCCATGGGCCATAGTGACTGGCCTCCTAAACCACATGACTGGCCCACAGCCCAAAAAGTTTGGGCACCCCTGGTCTAATAAAAGAATCATCCTCTGCTCTCTTTATGTTATCTCAAGGTAATGGACTATACCACTGTCCCCTCTGCCATACTCACAAAGACAGTCATCTTACTTTGCATTAATTATCACGGAATAATCAACCACACTCATTTCTAATGCTTCCTGTTATCACTTGTCTTTTCTAATTGTCACAAGAGATGAGGCGGTGGAATCAGGAAGATGACAGATGTGGGGGAGAGATAATTATCCATTTCCTCAAATACTATTCTGTACACACCACACATTTTTTTTGTTATACTTAATAAGCACTTGGGAGGAGAAGTCTGGCAGGGAGGACTACAGAAAGAAAAAGAAAAGGAATGAGAGAAAAAAAGAAGAGCAGACAAAGAGGGATAAAACAAGAAAGAGAGAGGTGCATGTTTGTGTATAAGGTAAAGGTCGTCCTTGCTCGAAAGCCAGTCACATCCAACTCTAGGGTTCAGTGCTCATCTCCGTTTACAGCCAAAGAACCAGCACTGTCTGCATCTGCAGATGTTTCCATGGACATGTGATCAGACACCAGAGTGCATGGAATGCTGTTACCTTCCCACCAAAGTGGTACCTATTTATCTACCGGTACTTGCAATTTCTTGCTTCCGAACTGCTAGGTTGGCAGGAGCGGGGACAGAGATGGAAGTTCACTCCGTCATGCAGCATTCAAGTCTCAAACTGCTTCCTGCTGACCTTCCAGTCATCAGGTTCAGCATCTTAACCACTAAGCCACCGCAGTCCATGCATGAGTGCGTATCTGTGTGTAAAAGAAAGCTAGAGTGAGAGCGAATATAACATGATTTCTTCTTCCTCATCTCAGGCTGTAGCTTTACCCATTTTGGCTCCAGCTTCACAATCTGTGGCCTCCACCAGCTACTCAAACCAGGTACATAGTCCCAGAGAACCTATCTCTGAATGAATATAGCTCTGCACATAAAAACAGTACAGTAAAACCTCTACTTCCGAAAAAAAAGTCCGTTCCATAGGCTTTTGCTTAAATCGGTTTATTATGTAACTAGAAGCAAACCCATAGGGGGAAAAATATATATATATTACGTAACTCAAAGCAAACCCATAGGAAAACATTAATTTTTTTTACGTAACTCGAAGCAAACCAATAGGAAAAATGATCTTTTTATGTAAATTGAAGCAAATCCATAGGGAAATGATTTTTATGTAACTTGAAACAAACCCATAGGAAAAAGAATCTTTATGTAACTCGAAGCAAAACTATAGGAAATCATGTAAATCAGGACATGGATTTAGCACAGAATCATTATGTAAGTCGAATTTTATGTAACCCGGGGCATTTGTAAGTCAGGATTTTACTGTATTGCACTCCTGCACAGAAGAAGCATTAAATGTTCCTGCATTTTGATCAGATGCGCTAAACTCCAAAAGGCAGGACTCAGAACTGGCAGTTTCTCAGATCTGCCCTGCCATACTCCATTATCTTCCTGGAGCTCTCAAGAGAACATAATGATCCCAGTTTCGAGAGCTGCTTCATCCTAAAATGAAAGGAAACACTCCTAAGATTCCAGTTGCCAGAGCTTCTCCATCTCCTCCAAACCGGCTTGCTCCCAGTGACTGATGGGAGTGTTCATTTGCCTATGGTCCTTTCATTTGCTCCCCACTACATATTTATTATGGGATTGCAGTGACTTAGTGGTCAAGACGTTGAACTTCATGACCAGAAGGTCGGCAGATCAGCAGTTCGAGACCCAAGTACTGCATGATCAAGTGAGCTTCTGTCTCTGCCCCCAGCTCCTGCCAACCAAGCAGTTCGAAAGCAAGAAAGTGCCAGCAGATAAAAAGGTACCACTTCAGTGGGACGGTAAACAGCGTTCCGTGCTCTCCGGTGTCTAGTCATGCCTGCAACATGTCCAGAGATGAGTACTGAACCCTAGAGTTGGATATGATTGGCTTTCAAGCAAGGGTGACCTTACATATTTATTATAAGGTCATATTGTTTGATGATAACAATTGTTGTGCTTCTCTGCAGGGCTGCTAAAACTGTGTTTAGGGTGAAGGCAGAGTTGGCTCTGAACAAACAAGGGAAGAATTTTTGTAAAGGGTTGGCTCTACAACAGCCTGTCTAGGTGATCTTGAGTCACTCTTCAGTCATTCATTGGACCCCACCCCAAAGCAATTAATATTCCTATTAAATGCTTCTGCTGCGACATTTAAATGTGTGAAGCTCTACACATGCTCCAGAATAATCCTATAAAGGAAGCCACTGTGGAACTGGCTTTCTTCCCTCCCTTTCAGTTTGTCTGTACCATTATATTCCCCTTCAACTCTCTATGAATGATGGGGCTGAGAGGCTGCAAATTGTTAAGGCTAGCTGGGAAGTTTCACGACTGAACAACACTGTCATTGGGGCAGAGTATTGAGGCAAATGTCCCCATATGTAGCAGTTACACCTTAGTTATTGGGGAAAGGAATAAGCAACTGTGTAATTATTCATTTATAACTATAGTAAAACCCCTACTTATGAAAAAAAAGTCCATTCCATAGGCTTTTGCTTAAATTGTTTTTTTATGTAACTCGAAGCAAACCCATAGGAAAAAATATTTTTTTACATAACTCAAAGCAAATCCATAGGAAAAATGAAATGTTTATGTAAATCGAAGCAAACCCATAGGGAAATAAATTTTTATGTAACTCGAAGCAAATCCATAGGGAAAAGAATCTTTATGTAACTCGAAGCAAACCCATAGGAAATCATGTAAATTGGGACATTTAGCACAAAACCATTACGTAAGTAGAATTTTATGTAACTCGAGACATATGTAAGTCGGGTTTTTACTGTAGTTACTTCAATTGTTTTTTCTGTGACTCAGCCAGACATGAAACTGCCCAAATGAAGGCACCTTTTGGTGAGTTCACTCTGCAGTTCTTTTCGCCTGACCTAGTGTGAGAAAGATTAGCCGGCAACACAAGGTTGCTGTTACCAGGGTACGCCCGATGGTGGTTCAAAAATACTGTACCACAACCTTCGAGGAGGCTCTTTCAGTGTACCCCAGTTACTTCAGTGCCGAGGAAGAATGGTTTACGTTTCCAGCTATAGCTACCAAATCTTCCCCTACATGGCTTAACTTTCTGCTTTTAAGGGAACCAGAAAATTGTTTGTTATATTCCTCATTCCAGATGTTGCAGTCCAATAAATCTGGAAGGCACTGTGTGGTGGGGGCAGGGTAGGACTGGTACAAGAGAAAGTATTGGACTGACCACTGAATTTTCAGTGCACCCTTCTTGAGGATGGAACTGTAGCTTCTTTTGCATCCTTCATTTAATTGCTTTGTTCCTTCCAACAACTTTTGTGAGATAAGTCAAGGTGAAAGAATTTGACCAGTCTATGGTCGCCCAGTAAACACAATGGCTGAGTTTGGATTTACACCCAACTCTCCTGAGTTATAGTAGTTGTTCAGTCGCACAGTCGAGTCTGACCCTTTGTGGCCTTATGGACCAGTGCAGCCAGGCTCCTCTGTCATCCGCCATCCTCTGTGAGTTCTAGACCCGTGCTGTAAACCAGGGGTTCTCAACTTTTCCAGCCATGGGCCAGACCACACCCTCTCAGACACATCCACAGCTGTCGTATATGTGTTTATGATGGCTGCGGACTCATTTACGGCTGTAGTAAGCACATTTACGATGGCCATGGGCTCATTTACAGCTGCGTAAACATGTTTACGTGCCCATAAAAGAGTCCATGGCCAATTCCTGTGAAGACGGCAGGGGCGGCTGGAGCGAGGTCAGGGGCTGGATTATTTGGCATCATGGGCCAGATCTGGCCCACAGGCCGTAGGTTGCAAACCCTGCTATAAACAGTATACCACAGTAGGACTCTCAATAAACAGCAGGACTGTTTGTCAACATGTAGTCCTGGTCCATCTCTCTCAAAAAACTGAAGTCGGGAGGATACTGAGGCACAAGCCTGAGACAGCAAAGCACCAAGCAGCTGGAGTCCAGTTCAGTCCCATCCATTTGCGTCAACTATCTCTTAGCAGAGAGACATCAGCTCATTGAGGCATTTGATGCTCTATTGAGGATGACAGCAGGGGAGGAGACCTGTCTGTGTGAGTGTCAGCAGCGGAAGAACAAGATGTGTGTGAGAGAAGATGACATCTATAAGTATCTTTCTTCATGCTTGTCACCATACATGCAGACATATTTGCAATATTCTAACAGGGTATTTTTTTATTTTGGTTAGCTTTGTGATCTGAGGCCCTAAGCTAGGGTGGGTAAATGTGGCTCTTCCAGATGTTTTTGCTCCTACAAGGCCCATCGCCCCCAGCCACCACAGCTAATGGTGAGGAATTATGGGATATCTTAGACAAGGGGTAGCCATCATTGACTTTCCACATGTTCTTGGACATCAATTCCCAGAAGCCCTTATCAGCAGGTGTGCTGACATGGGCTTCTGGGAGTTGAAGTCCAAGAACAGCTGGAGCACTAAGATTGGCCAGCCCTGTCCTAGACTATCGCTGATTACTGAATCACTTTGATTTTTTTTTATTAAAAAATCCCATATGTGTAATACCAATCGAGAAACTGCCCACAGCCATGGTATCGATCAAAACTTCACACAAAGGTTTAAAAAAAGTTTTAATTTAGACCACATAGCCAACATACGTTGGATCATGGAAAAAACGAAGGAATATCAGAAACAAGTCTACTTCTGTTTCATTGACTACACCAAGGCCTTTAACAAAATATGGCAAGTAATTAAAGAGATGGGAATACCAGAACATCTTATATGCCTCCTGAGAAATCTGTACAAGAGTCAAGAAGCAACAGTTAGGACAGAATGCAGAATGACGGAGTGGTTTGGAATAGGAAAAGGAGTAAGATAAGGGTGCATTTTATCACCCTGCTTATTCAACTTATACACAGAGCACATAATGCGCAATGCAGGGTTGGACGAATCACAAGTTGGAATCAGAATTGCTGGGAGAAACATCAACAACTTGAAGTACGCAGATGATACCACCCTAATGGCAGAAAGTGAGGAAGACATGAAGAAGCTTCTGCTTAGGTTGAAAGAAGAGAGTGCAAAAGCTGGCTTGAGACTCAACATCAAGAAAACCAAGAGAATGGCAACAGGCCCTATCAGTACCTGGAAAATAGATGGGGAAGAGGTAGAAGCAGTGACAGATTTTACTTTCTTAGGATCAAAGATCACTGCAGATGGTGATTGCAGCTATGAAATAAAAAGGCGACTGATGCTTGGGAGATAAGCTATGAGAAACCTGGGGAACAAAGTAAAAAGTAGAGACATCACCTTGCAAACAAAAATTCGCATTGTCAAAGCAATGGTATTCCCGGTGGTAATGTATAGGTGTGAGAGCTGGACCATTAGGAAAGCTGAGCGCAGAAGAATAGATGCCTTTGAAATGTGGTGTTGGAGGAGAGTTTTGAGAGTACCTTGGACAGCGAGGAGAACAAATAAGTTGATCCTAAAAGAAATCAACCCTGACTGCTCCTTAGAAGGTCAAATAGTAAAGATGAAGCTAAAGTACTTTGGACATCAAATAAGAAGAGAGGATTTACTTGAGAAAGCCTTGATGCTGGGAAAGGTGGAGGGCAAAAGAAGAAGGGGGCGGCCAACAATGAGATGGCTAGATGGTATTGTAGATGCAATGGACACAGAGCTGGGCTGGCTGAGGAAGATGGTGGAGGACAAAGGTGCCTAGCAGGCAATAGTCCATTGAGTCGCAAAGGGTCGGAATCGACTGTGCGACTGAACAACAAAAGTGATTCAGTGCAACAGTGATGTTATAGCAGAGTCAAAAAATAATTTCACTTCCCCTGTTCCTTTACAGAGGGGCAGGGGAAGTCTTCAATTTGCCAATATTTTGAAGGGGCTCATTCATTATGCCACTTCATGATATATATTAACAATGGAAGGAATCATAGTAACTATGACAACTGCAAGGCACAAATTTGATTTGTTCCCAGCAATTGCACACTATTGGGGGGGGGGGGGGGACTACAGCACATCAACCCACATCAAAAAAGTAAAAGTCCTTGACAAGGGCTCCAAAGTAGGAGCATGCCAGAAGAAAATTGGTCTGCTCCAGCATTTACGTCATGTAGTCCTCAGGGGGAAAGCACACCTGTTCTACACCACATCTGCTCTACACCAAACAGTGGGGCATATGTCCATCTGATTGTACCCTTAGCTTGAGTGTGAACCCATTAGCAGCTGGCTCAATAGATTTTGTTCTCTGAAGCAGAATGATAGCCACTGTTTTCTCGATTCAGGTCACGCTATGAGAGTCTCCAAAAACAGCCCAGTTATTTTTGCCTCATGCGGGAGAATATCATCCAAGCACCTCTTCTGCATCTCTGACCATAAAAAAATGCAATCATAACAAATGAAACAAGCCATTTACTGCTTTTTTTGTGACATCTGTCACTTCATAATGAGAAAGTGATTTAAATTTTTCCCCCTCCAGGTATGCATTACGTCAAAGTGATCATGCTTAAGCAATCACATTTGCAAATGAGGTCCATGTTTACCTCCCGATGACCAATAACAAAACAAAAACAAGCTGAGCTGACATTTGCAGCACTAAGGGAACTTCCAGATAGGCTAAACAAATGTGTTTTGCCTCTCAAAACACCTCTGCATCTAATGATATGCTAGCTGTAGTGTTTGTTTATGACTTGAACTTCTGGATCAGGCTAAACTTTAGAGGAATCACATTTCTCTGTACTTCTGCTCAAAGTGAAGACAGAAGCCTTGTGCTTTGAGTCAAAGATGGTGGATAGTTAACAGAAACCCTTCAAGCCTTTTTTCTGTACTGCTAGTGATTGGCCATTGCTTCTACACCCCTGTAGGTACAACATGTGAGATAACATGACAGTGGTACCTCAGATAAAGTCTAATTTGGATAAAGTTCGATTCGGATAAAGTTGCGGTTTTCATCAACACGTGGTGCATCGCATAAAGTCCAAAACCATTAAAAATTGACATCCGAGGTATTTGGTATAGGAACCTCGGATAAAGTCCATTTTTTGATGTTATCCGATGCATCGCCCATTTGATTCGGTTAAAGTCCAAAATTGGATAAAGTCCAAACTTGTGGAACAGAGTTTGGACTTTGTCCGAGGTTCTACTGTACATCTAAAATCAATTTGCTAACCTTTTGAGGACTTTATTGACTGCAGATCCCATGGCTACACCATCTGGCCAGGATGGTTTCTGCACTTTTCTACTTCTCTCTCACATCTGATAATGCCTAGTTTGATGAGGAGCTCTGAACAACCCAAAAGCATCCCATTATTATGATTTATTGGTACAAGTGCTCCATGACGAAGTGAGCTCCCATCTCTGTCCCAGCTTCTGCCAACCTAGCTGTTCAAAAGCAAGAATTTGCTAGTAGATAAACAGGTACAGCTTCACTGGGAAGATAACAGCGTTTCATACATTCCGGCATCTAGTTATGCCTGCCATATGACCATGAAAACGTCTGCAGACAGACAGTGCCTGCTCTTTGGCAGTAAATGGAGGTGAGCTCCCCTAGAGTCGGATACGACTGGTTTTCGAGCAAGAGCGACTTTTACCTTAATACAAGAATTGCCCAACTCTGCTTTTAGTTTTTACTTTTATTATTTACTTTTAAAAAAACCAGAAAAAAGCCGCTTTCTGTGCTTGGCCATATTTTTAGCCAGATGTTTTCAAGTGAATCGTGAGTGCTCTGAAGCAAATCGAATTGGCAGCTTTCTTCCCCTTGCCTTTTGTTACGCAAACGGTTTTGACTAATGTCAACCAGCTCCAGCCTTTCTTGGAAAACAATTTATATAGCAAAATATCATACGCAATTGCCAGTGGCAAGCTTGAGTGGGTTGTGTGTTTCCAGTGGACAGAGAGATAAGTGAAGGCGTGAGGAAGGGAGCAGATTTCTTGCTTGGGAGAGAAGTACCTTTTTGCCTTTCCTTGGCCCCATTTCAGTGGGGGAGAAATCAAGAGATGGGAGGGGTGGTACACGGAACTGAGATGTCACAACACATGGAGGTTGAGGGAACGGAGCAGCAATGTGCTTCAGTGCGATGATGGATTGCAGGTCTTTTTGCTGTCGCACACCCTGCTCCAGGGGGCAGGTCATGGATTCACATGCCATCAACTCTGTTTCTGTCTATTAACAGCCATCAGGAGGTCTGCTGGAACTGCAGATCAGAAGGCCTTGGGTCAATCATCTAGGGCAGGGGTTCTCAACCTACGGCCCAGGGGCCAGATGTCGCCTGTAACACCATTTCATGTGGCCTGTAACACCATTTCAACACCGCCTCCGCCACACCCGGACATGCCATATGTGGGAGGCAGGGCAAAATGGCCACCCGGCCCCTGAAGCTGTCTGAGGGAGAATGACCAGGCCCTCGGCTTGAAAAGGTTGAGAACCCCTCTTCTAGGGTGCAGAGTTACCAGATCAAATTGAATGGGAAGATAGAAGTAAGGATTACTGTCTATTGAAGACTCTATCCATATGTTTTTGAAAACAATTAAATCCTTTTAAAATGTATTCATTAACCAGGGGTGGAAATTTAAGCAATAGAACATTCTTATTCTTTTTGTGTCGTATCCGAATCTGGATATAGGTGATCATCATGGCGATCAGCCATGAAAATTGTCCTGAGAATATAATGCAGTAGCCATCCATTTGACTTCCACATCACACCGTGACACCTGCAGCACTGTTCCAGTTCCGCAAGTCACTTACTGGTCGTGAGCCCTTTTGGCACACAAAGTCCTCCTCAGCCCCAGGCCAATATTCAGGGCCGCAATCAGGGCAGTACTACCAGTATTGCCATATAGGACCCAGAGCTGACAGGGGTCCTGCCACTGCCGCCCATAACTGTGACATTACTGTGAGACATTACTGGGGGGGGGGGGGGGGGAATAGGATTGCTCAGTATGCGGCCCAGAAATTTCTGATGGCGGCCCTGCCAATATTGATGAAGATTCTGCCCTCCATCAAGATGGGTTCAAGTGGGATTTAATCCACTTGAGGACCATCAACCTTCCTTGTAGACTTTTCCACCCAAGGCCAGTAGTCCTCAGGATTGTCAGGTTAGCTAACTGCCACCTGAGGATCAGAATTGAGTCACTGGCAATATGGTCGATACCAGAGGTTCCCAAGCTTTTCAAGCCAGGGGCTTGGTCACGCTCTCTCAGGCAGCTTCGGGGGCCAGATGGACATTTTGCTCTGCCTGCAAGATGGAGGGGGGGGGGCATTTTGTCCTAACAGCTTCAAAGGGGTGGCCATTTTGTTTATTGAATGCCCTTGGAGGGGTGGGGGTGCGGATTCCCCATGCCCCATAGGGCATGGAACGGCCCGCCTGAAACCACTGCAGTGAGAGACGCTCCTTGCGAGTGGGTTCTGCGGCCGCCAAATTAAGGGGGGTGAATAAAGTACAGGGTTTGATTCACCCAATTACCGTGACCTGACCCGCGACGCTGCCAAGTAAGCAGATAGCTAACTCCTGTGTAACATTAAGTGTAATAAACTCATCTCCCGGTTCGGGAAATCCCTGGCGCAAATAAGCCATGTTTGTCCCTGCCTAATCCCCAACACAATGGTCATTCTTTCCCCGTGTTTGCCCGAGTTAATTAACTTCCCCTTTGAAGGTTTCCCCATTAACCTGAATCAACGTATGAGGTAATGCGCTGTTAGATGACAGTTTGCCACCGTTGCGTTTTCTTCCCTATAAATGATATTGCCTTCTGCCATTAAAGTACTGATCGATCCTGCTTCCTTGTCTCGTGTCGTTACTTGATCAGTCATCCTCCGGGCGCCCCGGCCCTCCAGTGGCCCCAATTCCTTCATCTGGTGACCCCGACGTGATTTACTCGTGAGTAAAGGACCCTGAAGAGGTCTACTCGTGAGTAACGCTTCACGCGGTCTGGTTCTACGCTTGAACCACGACCAAAAGCAGCTCGGAGGACTGCGCAGCACTCCGGCCGGCAGCCAGCCGATCGGAGGGGTGGCCTGCGACGAGGCATTCCAAAGAGACATTTCCTACCACCTCTTTTCCGGCTTTGGGAGGTTTGCGAAGGGAAAAACGCGTTCCGGTCAGGGCAGGCTGTGAGCCCCTGACAACGCAGAGGCCGCCGAGGGCCCGTGGCAGAAGGTCCACGCTCCGAGGGCTACCCCAGACACTCGTCGCCCGAACCTGTTGCCTGCAAAGACGCGTCGACTCTCGTCCCGAGGAGGAAACTTCAGAGGACCATCGCAGGTAATATGGGGACTTGCTCTCATAGACCAAGTCCGTCCGCTAGCCAAAGAACTCGAGAGGGAGAGTTCATAATCCTGGCCAGGGTTTTTAAGTTGCGATTTCACAGCGGAGAGCTAGCGAGACTTTTGGCGTACCTCAGGGGACACTGCCTACTTTACCCAGAAGTAGGTACGTTAACCTTGAAGCTCTGGGATCAGATAGGAGACTGCATCCAGCAACCCCCCAAAGCGCCCGGCAGGGTAGTCAGCACATGGAAAAAGTGTAGGAGGCTCTTAGAGCAGATCGAACCGGTCCGGATAGAGGCCCAAGAACCCCCGTTAGAAAAGTCATCAAGTCAGCCAGTCAACCCGACTGCGCCCACGGCGCTCTGTCCGTCATTCAGCTATCAGCATAGCAGCGAAGGGAGCCTTCCCCCGGTGACAGCTGCAGACGTCACCGAAGGAACGCAAGGAATGAGGAGCGCAGGCGCTTCTCTGACAGCACCGGCTTCCCTAGTTGTAAAGAGTGCCCTTCAGCGCACAGCAGAGATAGAGCTCAAGAAGGGGGAATTGTCAGCAGAAGAACTAGCTGAGCTTAGACAGATATGTCCAATCCGAATGGAGATGGACGCGCTCACAGGCGCCCAACAAATCGTTCATTCCCCAGTCCCGTACAAGCTTCTCATGGCTTTACGGAAAGCAATTTCAGAGACAGGGCTCCAAAGTCGTTTTACCAGGGGCACGCTTCAGCAGGCGTGCGAAGCCACCATGTGGATTCCTCACGACTGGAAAGCCGTCATGAGGATGATGCTAACCCCTAGCCAGTACATGATCTGGGACAGCGAGTATCGGCTTGAGGCTCAGGCCAGGGCCGCTAGGATGGGAGGCGCAGTAATTGCTGAACAGCTATATGGTTCAGGTGCCTTCGAGCCCATCAACGCTCAGATCAACCTGCCTCTAGCCACGCTAGAGATGTCCGCCGAAGCCGCCTATAGGGCGTACTTCAAGATCCCAGCGTCTGGCAAAGCGGCTAAAAACTACACCGCTATCAAGCAGGGAGCCCAAGAGCCCTACATGGACTTCATCAATCGCCTGGAGGAGGCAATCACCAGGCAGATTGACAATGAGCAAGCCCAGCAAGAGCTCATGATCAAGTTAGCCAAGGACAATGCCAACTTGGACTGTCGTAAGATTTTGCAGTCCCTAGGCAATCGTCCTGATCTGACCCTATCGGACATGATTAGAGCTTGCTCCGACGTCGGCACAGACTCCTACAAGATGGGTCTGCTGGCGGCGGCGGTGCAAGGGGGTAAAAAATCCAAAGGAAAGAACCAGGGGGCATGCCACTCCTGTGGCAAGGTCGGTCACTTCGCTAGGGAGTGCCGACTCAAGGGAGGCGGGCAAAGGTCCAGCCAGCCCAAGGCTCCGAAAACCCCATGTCCGAAGTGCAGAAAAGGCTATCATTGGGCCAAGTTTTGTCCGAATTCGGGAAACCGGAACGCGGGCATGTCTCTGGCCCCAGTCCAAACAGAGGCTTCACTCATTCCCCAGAACCAGGACTTCCCCGAGCTGGACTAGGTTCCAGGCACATTCCAGGCACTACGAGGGCACAGGCCAGCCCCAAGGGTAGCACAGGGCTAGAGCTGACTTGCCAGGCAGACGTTACATGCGACCTGCCAGGCACGGTCTATCTGGTCGATTCCCAGTACATGGGTCCCCTGCCCAGAGGCTTTTTAGGCATAGTTTTGCCCCGTAGTGTAGCCGGAGCCCGCGGAATATTTATAATTCCAGGAGTCATTGACTCGAATTTTTCAGGCGTTCTCCAGGTCCAACTCTGGACACACCTGCCCCAGACCATTCATAAGGGAGATTCCTTAACGCAACTGATCATGGTTCCTTGTCACTCGCCAGCAGGCAGCCAGGGGAGGCTCAGTGACAGCTCAGAGCCCGGCTCAGCAGACCGCTTGAGCGCGGTTGAGGCAGTGCAAGGATACCAGGTCTTAGCGACAGTGGAGACCAACATTGAGTGGAAGCAGCGCCCCGTTATCGAGGTATTTTTGAACAAAAGAGTGTTCTCAGGCCTACTCGATACCGGAGCTGATGTATCCGTGATAAGCAGGAGCCAGTGGCCAAGGGAGTGGGCCATTGAGCCGGTCTCCGATGTGTGGGGGGTAGGCGGTGTTCAGGAAGCGTTTAGGAGCCGAGAGTGGGTAGAAGTCACGATCCCAGGGGCTGACGGCACGGCGGTAATTCGGCCGCACATTCTTGACGTGCACGTCAACCTTTGGGGGCGAGACATTCTCCAGCAGTACGGTGCCACCCTTACCTTCGGGTAATGGCGTTGCCACTTAAATGGCTCACCGACACTCCGGTCTGGGTGGAACAATGGCCGGTTGTGGGAGAGAAATTAGTTGCCCTCAAGCAGCTAGTGAAAGAGCAGCTAGACGCAGGACATATAGAACAGTCCACCAGTCCCTGGAACTCGCCAATTTTTGTGATTAAGAAAAAGTCGGGGAAGTGGCGACTCCTCCACGATCTCAGGGAGATCAATAAGTGTATTCAGCCCATGGGTCCGCTTCAATGCGGCATCCCTAATCCTAATATGATTCCCGAGGGGTGGGAGATTCTAGTTGTAGATCTCAAGGATTGCTTTTATACAATCCCCTTAGACCCCAGGGACCGGGAAAGGTTTGCTTTTACGGTGCCGGTTGTGAACCACAGTGAGCCCACGCTCCGTTACACGTGGAAATTTTTGCCACAGGGCATGCTCAATTCGCCCACCCTGTGCCAAATTTATGTTCACAACGCGCTGGAAAAATTCCGAAGCCTTTACCCTAAAGCTATTGTTTGTCACTTCATGGACGATATCTTGGTCGCTATGCCGCAACTTGGCAGCGAAATGTTTTCCGACCTCCAGGCCAGCCTGGGGGACAAAGGTCTACTCATTGCCCCTGAGAAAGTGCAGAGAACCGAGCCCTTTTCCTA
The DNA here is from genome assembly GCA_035047345.1 of Bradypodion ventrale. Lineage (NCBI taxonomy): Eukaryota > Metazoa > Chordata > Lepidosauria > Squamata > Chamaeleonidae > Bradypodion > Bradypodion ventrale. The sequence goes on from JAWDJE010000006.1 coordinate 33,203,650, forward strand.
CTTGGGTCATCGGCTTCTCCGTTCTTTTGCCGCACCGGTTTTGCCTCAGATAAATCTACAGGACTCAGTCACCCTGGTAGAGCTACAGCAGATTTTAGGGAATATTAATTGGGCCAGACCGTATTTCCGATTGGATACGGATCTTTTGAAACCGCTCTTCTCGCTGCTAACCTTAGGCAAGCAGCCGGCAGACCGGATAAAAATCTCTCGAGACGCGCGCTTGGCGCTCGAGAAAGTTAACCTAGCTCTCAGCCAGAGGTGGGTGGATAGGATCGCCCAGGGGCCCTATGCCCCGATCCTGAATTTGTACATCGTACGGTCAGGATCCATGTTCACTGGGGCGCTAGGCGTAGACTCAGAGAAGGGAGCGAAAATTGTGGAGTGGGTTTACTTGCCTAACACATCTTCACGGAACATCGTCCCGCCCCAAGAGCTAGTTTCCGCGGTGATTTACCGCGGCAGGCTGAGAGCTAGGGACATTTCAGGAAATGATTTGGCCAAAATTGTAGTCCCGTTCACTAAGGAACAAGTTCATCAATTGATGCAGCTAGGTGACTCGCTTCCGATAGCCTTGGAAGGTTTCACGGGAAGCTTAGTGTACCATTTGCCCAAGGACCCTAGGCTTGTCTCGCTTCATACAGGAACAGTCAGCTTGTTCGAATTGCTCTCGCTGGTCCCGCTCCAAGGGGCCAAGACAGTTTTTACAGATGGTGGTCGCACCTATGGTGTTTTGACCTGGCAGGAGGGCGAGGCTTGGCACACGCTGTTAACTCTTCCACAGAAGTCCGCTCAGCGGGCAGAGTTGGCAGCCGTGAACCTTGCCTTGCGCACCTTCGCCCAAGAGCGTTTGAATATCATAACTGACAGCCTGTATGTAAGGAATTTGTTGCACAGTCTACCGGGAGCTTACATCACTCCCGCGATAGACAAGAATTTACTTAGTCTGTTTCTCACCGCTCAATTTCATTTGCGAAACCGCACGGAACCGCTCTATATTGCCCACATCCGAAGTCACCAAGACCTACCGGGTCCGATTTCCGCGGGCAATAGCAGAGCGGACGCGGCCGCAAAGGAAATTCAGCAACGTTCAGTTTTGGGAGTTTTCACTACTCCAATCCAAAGTCATGCATTTTTTCACCAAAATGCCAAAGCACTCGCCAGACAGTTCAATCTGCCGCTCTCGCAAGCCCAGGGTATAGTCCGCTCCTGCCAGCATTGCGCAGGAGCGCCAGGGGGGCCCTCGTGGGGGGTCAACCCACGGGGGACTGAGGCCAATCAGGTATGGCAGATGGACGTCACGCATGTGCCGCAGTTTGGCAGATGGCAGTACATGCACGTCTGCATTGATACCTTTTCCCAGTTCGTTTGGGCCACGGCGCAGAAAGGGGAGACGGCTACCCACGTGGAGCAGCACCTCTTTTCCTGCATCGCGGCGATGGGCAAGCCGCGGCACGTTAAAACGGATAACGCACCGTCCTACTGCTCTAGGCAACTGGCCGCCTTCATGGCGACGTGGGACATCAAGCACACTTTTGGAATTCCCTACAATCCGCAAGGGCAGGCGATTGTAGAGCGGGTCAATCGGACGCTAAAGTCCTATCTTGACAAACAAACAGAAAGGGGGGAACCTCCTGCCCTCCCCAAGTCGCAAGGAGAAGCACAGTTTTGCTTAAATAAGGTATTGTTCACTTACAATCACCTCAATGTTTTTTCGGACTGTACGCCGCAGGAGAGGCATTTCCGCCGCTCGGAGGCCCTCCCGCGACCTATGGTCCGGTACCGGGTGCCACCAGATCCTTCTTGGAGGGGCCCGGTGCCGCTCATAACGTGGGGAAGAGGGTATGCTGCAGTTATGTCTCCTACAGGTGTCGTTTGGATTCCAGCTCGGTGTGTCAAGCCTCATCTGGAACCGCATGGCGTGGACCCAGGTCGACCCGAGTCCGATCCCGGAGATGGAGGACCTCACGCTGACCCAGCGGATCCGCCGGAGGAAGCGGCCACCGATGCCCAAGATCACCTGGGGGATGGTCAAAGCTCTTTGCCGTGACGCCCAGGACACCGTCCAGCGCGAGGAGAAGGAGCTGACACCGGAGAACCTCACAGCTGCAGTCTTCGCTCAACTCCATGCCAACACAGTGGCAATCACCATCATCCTGGCCCTCTCCCTACTTTTGGGGGGAGGCGTTCGGGCTACTCCAATCCAGGCCGACGGTTTGCCGCCTGGTGAAGATTTGTCTACCCGATTGCAGTACAACTTGTGGGAAAGGTTGGCGGGTCTCGTCAACCAGTCCGATTTTTGCTTACAGCAGGGCGTTGGTTCTGCGTCTATCCTCAGCACCTGTCTCATCCCCGTGTGCCACACTCCAGACGCACGCACCAAGGATGGCGACTGGTTGCTGAAGGCCTTTTCTGGACCACATTCTCCTACTGCCTTCTCAGCATATGCGCGCTGGGGGGGACAGAAGCTTGTGTCAACCTTGCCGGCTGATGCGGTCGCTCTTCATACCCCTCGAGTGGCGATCAGCCCGGACGCTGCCTGTACCCGCATGACCGGTTGCACCTCAGGCGGTCAGGCGCGGCGCCGCTGCGTGGACCCCGGCAGCGGCAACTGGACTTGTACCAAACCAGAGACACTCATCTCATTGTATGCATATGTCACCCTACCTCCTGGGTGGTTTTTCACCTGTAACCAGTTCACATGGAACTACATCCCTGCGAATTTGTCGGACTCGATGTGTTGTATCAGTCGTTTGACACTGTTACTTCCTACCAAGGACATGATTGCCCCAAGCACTGTTGACGCAAATGTATCAATCGCTAATGTTTCCCCACTTATACGGCACACACGCACAACCCAGTTAGACAGCTCCTGTGACAGCAGCTTCAGAGTGTTAAGTCCTGCTGAGTATGTATCACTGGCGGTCAGCCTAATCGGCGTGCCAGGCTTGGCCGTCGGTAACGCACGGAGGATCGGCCGCTTAGCTTGCGGTTTGGCTAAAGCCATTAACCATACCTCCACAGCGATAGCGCTCCTTAATCAGGAACAGGCAGAGCTTCGCCATGCCGTCCTTGATAATCGAGCGGCTATCGACTACCTCCTCTTGCTACATCACCTGGGTTGTGAGTCTTTTCATGGAATGTGCTGTTTTAACCTTACTGATAATTCCCGCAAAATCCAAAACCAGCTCACGGATCTCCACACCATAGTTGCAGGCATCACAGAAGGCTCTGCATGGGGGGCTTGGTGGAGTTCTCTGTGGAATTGGATGTGGTCATGGATTCCCTGGGGATGGTTGCAAACGGTACTCAAGATAGTCGTCGGGATTGTCATTATAGGCATTATGATATGTTGCCTGGCTCAATGCATTCCCTCACTGATCGCCCAGTGCCGCCCCAGAAAGAAACCCCGTGACGTCATCCCTACTCAACAGCTGATGCCGATCTTGCGTAAGGTCGCCGCTCAGGTCCTTAAATAGAAAAATTAAAGGGGAGATGCGGATTCCCCATGCCCCATAGGGCATGGAACGGCCCGCCTGAAACCACTGCAGTGAGAGACGCTCCTTGCGAGTGGGTTCTGCGGCCGCCAAATTAAGGGGGGTGAATAAAGTACAGGGTTTGATTCACCCAATTACCGTGACCTGACCCGCGACGCTGCCAAGTAAGCAGATAGCTAACTCCTGTGTAACATTAAGTGTAATAAACTCATCTCCCGGTTCGGGAAATCCCTGGCGCAAATAAGCCATGTTTGTCCCTGCCTAATCCCCAACACAATGGTCATTCTTTCCCCGTGTTTGCCCGAGTTAATTAACTTCCCCTTTGAAGGTTTCCCCATTAACCTGAATCAACGTATGAGGTAATGCGCTGTTAGATGACAGTTTGTCACCGTTGCGTTTTCTTCCCTATAAATGATATTGCCTTCTGCCATTAAAGTACTGATCGATCCTGCTTCCTTGTCTCGTGTCGTTACTTGATCAGTCATCCTCCGGGCGCCCCGGCCCTCCAGTGGCCCCAATTCCTTCATGGGGGGGCACATGAAATGGTGCCAGGAGCTGGATCCAGCCTACAGGCCTTAGGTTGGGAATGCCTGGTCTATACTCTACTACCTGGCCAGGCCGGAAAATGCTTAACTAAGTAAGAGGGAAATGACCATAAAATAAAGAGAAAATTTGCAAGATGATAAGATTCCTAGAGAAGATAGTAGGTAAACTACCTGTGTAGATCCACTTATCTGTCTCCTATTGTATGATATATTAGCAGGGGTACCCGGCGTTGCCCGGGTGGGGGACCCAACCCAAGGAGCGCGTTTTGGGGGGGGCAAGGTGTCATGGCGTTGCAGCCCCAAACACAACAACACCTTGTTTTTAGGTATATAGATGGGGTTGGCAGTGAGTATGACTTCCACTATCACAGTACATTAGTGACTGGAATCCTTTTTGTCCAGGCATAGTGCAACTTTAGGTAAAGGTAAAGGTCTCCCTTGCTTGAAAGCCAGTTGTGTCCAACCCTAGGGGTCGGTGCTCATCTCTGTTTACAGCCAAAGAGCCAGTGCTATCTAAGTCTGCAGACATTTCCATGGTTGTGTGGCAGGCATGACTAGACGCCAGAGCGGAGTATAACTTTAGACCTGTATAAAATGTGGCCGCCATTCTCCTAGGCAATGAGGATCACCCAATTATATTGTGCGTCTCTCCTGCAGTTCCCACTTTAACCAGTTGCACAATGTGCAATTGAATAACATCTCCACCTTGCAAGATAAATGTTAGTCCCTGCATAATGTCGAGTTCCACAAGCATAGCTACTCAACAAGATTGCAGTCAGTGTGTAACATTTGAAGGAGAACGCATGATGGATGGTGCACTTGCAGTAATATACTGCTGGCAGACTTCCCATCGGCTGTTGGTTGACTGTGGTGTGAACAGATTAAATGATGGCCTTTGGTTTAATCCACCAGTGATATTCTTATACTTTTGTGTTGGAGAAAGTCAGAAGAGAAAGAGGGAATAAAAGAGAGGAAGAAGCTGGCAAGATTGTCTAGAATGTGGTGAGATAAGAGATAGACACGAGGGAAGATTTATTTTTTTATTTTTTAAGAAGGTAGGAGAAGAGAAAAAGATTCTGTGAGATACGGTTGCAAACTGACCTTTTCAAAAATGGCCTGACCAGATTGTTCATCTTTAAGCCAGTTTCCAAAATTGCTTATGCAAAAGCCAGAAGTGTGGCTTGGTTGTCAGAATGTATCTTCGCAAAGCACGATTTGTTTCAAGTCAACAACCCCATTTAGTGGGAAGTCGCATGAGGTCGCAAAAGTTGATGAGTTTAGGCCTCTTGTGGATGATTTTAAACACTGCTGACTGGGAGACTGCAACAGGGCTGGTGTGTGTGTGTTTATGTATGCACTGTATGTACGTAGCTGCAATTCACTTCTCTTTGCTGGGAAAAGAGATGGATTGGGGAAAGACAGAGGCGGGCTAGGGGCCAGAAAAAGAACTCAGTGGGTCTAGCCTTGTCTTAGGGCCAAATTAAACTTTAATGGTAGATGGGAATTAGAAAATGAAATCCAATAGAATTCCAAATAGGTTGAGTCAGCCTGTGGGCTGGATGCGGCCTGCAGCACCACCTCATGTGGCCTCCCACCACCTCCACCACACCAGGAAGTGCCATGTGGTGGAGGAAGGGCAAAATGGCTGTCCGGCTTTAAAAGGTTGAGAACTCCTAGACTAATCCAAGAAAGCCTGTGCTTTACCTCCTAACCAACAATCACAAAATATAGCAAGCTAATTTGCAGACTACAGAGGTGTGAAACTTTCCTGCTCTGACAATCAGATGTTTTCAGCATTTAAGGAATTCCCTCTTTTAAAAGAAGTAATCTGTAACAAATAGTTTGGCTGTAAATTCCTACTAAACCTCAACTAAGATTTTATAATTGCCTTTTTTTTCCCCTCCGCCACAGACTTGTCTCTGCTGAGCCATAGAAGACAAGGTCTATGGTGGCAAAGTAACATTTTGGGGCTACTATGGTTCTGTCTCTTGCCCCATCCGAGATGCAAGAGAAACTAGGACAATGCTGAGATGGACCAAAGAACTGTCCAAACAAAAAAGTTTCATTGGCTTCTAAAAAGACATTTGGGGCACACAACTGGCAGGCCTGCCTTGATAAGGGAATCCTCAACAACTATAATAACATAAGTGGAAAATGTGACATCAAGGCAAATTCAAGCTTAATCAATAGGGCCATGTCCAGTATGCGTTGTGCTCAGCAAATATTTAGTATTTTGCCCACCTTCCCCAACTAAGTACTCTTTGTGTGTTGGATTACAATTCCCACTAATTCTCTTCATTCTCAGTCAGAACATCTGGTAGACTTTGACATCCCATTGTTAGATCTTCCAAATGGTCCCTTCTCAAGGTCCCACCCTTTTCAGTGGCCCATTTGGAGAGGTATCTACTGGTCCTCCTGCACCAGTGTATGGTGGCTTGTAAAGAGCTGCTTGAGGCCAAGTGGAGGAGCAAAATGTCCTTTGGCATGATATCCAGGGCCAGTTCTCTTTCACTAACTGTCTGGGGTTTATCATTCAGTAACTTTTTTAAAAATAAATTTTTATTGCGTTTTTGCAAAAATACATAATGAAATCAAATACAAACATACAAGTAAAGAATTTTTTTTAAAAAAATACATTTAAAAAAAGGTAAAAGAAAATTATGAACTTACACAATACATGAAGGGGGGGAAACTTAAAATATTGTTATATTTTCATTTGCTAGACTCATCTTTATGCTTAAGAATCCGAAGTATAATTAACCTTCCCTTTTTCATGTATAATAATCTGTGGATTCCCCATGCCCCAATGGCATGGAACGGCCCGCGCAGAGGCCACTTCGGTGAGAACGCTCCTGGCCCGTGGGCTCTGCGGGCAGAGAAATTAAGGGGGGGTGGATTAATAATAGGGTTTGATTCACCCAATTATGACCTGACCGACGGTTCCGCTGAGGAGGCATTCCTCTAGCCTCCGTTACCCATTAAGGTAATCACTCATCTCCGAGTTTAGCGTAATCCCTGGTGCAAATAGTGGCCATATTTACCCCGGTCTAAGCCCTAGACAATGGTGTTTCCCCTGTCAATGTTTGCCCACGTTAATTAACTTCCCCAAGAGAGATTCCCCATTAACCCGAGTAAATAGGTGATGTGATTTTCTGTCAGATGATGGTTTTCTCCTGCCTTGCCTTCTGATCTATAAATGTAGATACTTTTCCTTCAATAAACCACTGATCTGATCTCGCTCCATATTGCCTCGTATCGTTCCTTGATCAGTCTCCTCCGGGACCTAACGGCCGTCCTAGCGGCCCCAATTCCTACAATAATCTATACTCATAACAATATATTTAAACTACTTGAATTATTCACTTTCAACAATAATACATAAAATCTAAATTAAGTACACCCTGTGATATGTACAATGCACTAAGCGGATGCAGCGTGTCTCACCTTTCATTCAATGCGTCCAAAAACTCATTTGGTCTGGTACTGGTCTGCTACCTTCTCCCTTGTTCAATGTATAGTCCACGAACGGTTTCCAAATCTTCCAGAATCTGTTCTCCTTGGTTATACCTTTCCTTTCATTCAATTCCCATGTCAATTTGACATTCAGAGCCAATTGCCAAATTTCTTTAAACCATTCCTCCAATCTAATAGTCCCATCATCATTCCACTTCCTTGCAGTATGTACATTGTCTACCTGTCATCAACATAATTGATAATGCAGTAAGGCGGCTGGGGTGTAACAATAAAAGCGCAGAGAAACAACACTCCCAAAGTCTCAAATTAGAAAAAGCAAAGTGTATCTCTTTAATGTAAGAAAGTGTTCACATGCTTATCCTATGGTGAGGTATCTTGATTATGAATAATCAATGAATAAAACGTGTTGTGGTATATATACTACTCAAAGTTGTATCTGGTATGTCTATGTATGTAAAAAGGTATATATCCACATACAGAAAAATATGCACATCCAAGAACGCAACAGTATGCAATACCCCCACACAAGGACCCCGCAACAAATGTAGAAAATTTCCCGGAATAACCCCCAAGTTCATGCTCCCAATGCTGTATATCTGGCATAATTGATAACAACTCTTTTTTATCTTTATCTAAATTGATGTCCTCCAAATTTATCAACATGATGGTGCCTGGTCCCAAATTGATTTTCACTCCCGTTATTCCCAAGATTTCTTTTCCAATTTTTCCCCAAAACTTTTCCCCAGAAATCATGTTGCAATACCACCACATATGTAATTCAGTAACAATTTGCTGATATTGTTTCTTTCCAAGCAAGGACTTTGATTACTTAAGAGTTTCCATGGTTAGGTGGCTCATTTCAGCGGAGGCGGGTGGGGTGGCTGGGGAATTCTTAGAAGCTGTGGCCTGAGAAAAGTTACTTGTCTGTGCCCTGATTCAAACTTTACAGGGGCATTGAAGGAGAGCAATTATAGGCCATTGGGACAGTAGAAAAGATGACGTGGTACTCATACCTGTCAAGTTTTGGATTTGGAAATAAGGGAAATTTCCTGGCAAATAAGGGATACTTGACAGCTATGCTTATCCTGTGCTGCCCTCCAATGGCAGCAATAGGGCATTGCAGTCTAATTAATAAGGGATGACGGCGGGAAAGAGGGTAAAATAAGGGGTTTTCCCGGCCAATAAGGGATACTTGACAGCTATGCGTGGTACTGAATTGAGGGAAACTACATTTATTTCAGATTATGTTGGTAAATGCGTGAGAAAAAGGCATTGGCATCTTACCCAACCTATGTTGGACTTGAATCTCAGATTTCCAAGTTCAAGTCCACACCGACTAGGAAATTCACCAAGTTAGCCGGAACCGGTCGCAACATGTTAGCCTGATCTACTTCACAGGATTGTTGGGAAAATATGAAAGATTTATACAATCTGAAGAGAAACCAGTTACCATAGCACTAATTTTAAAAACTGATTTTATTCTCTTTCTTTTAACTTGAATGGATATGTTATTAAATAATATATTTTAACTACATTTTAGTAAAGGTTTCCCTTGCTTGACAGCCTGTCGTATCCGACTCTAGGGTTCAGTGCTTATCTCTGTTACAAAGCCGAAGAGCCAGCGTTGTCTGCTTCTGCAGACGTTTCCGTGGTCATGTGGCAGGCATGACTAGACACCGGAGCACACGGAACACTGTTTCCCTTCCCGCTGAAGTGGTCCCTATTTATCTACTTGCAATTTGTTGCTGTCGAACTGCTAGGTTGGCAGGAACTGGGACAAAGATGGGAGCTCATTCCATCCTGCAGTACTCGGGAATCGAACTGCTGAACTCCCACCTTCCGGTCAGCGTCATGAGAGCCACTGCAGTCCCTAAGTAAGCATTTAAAATTTATATTTTTTTTGCCTGGATATGTTTCTTAAATAATATATTTTAACTAAGTTCTAAGCATTTAATTTTGTTTAATTACCTCTTGTTTTACTGTGCGGTCGTAGACTGTAATAAAGTGATTGAATTGGAAAAACAAAACGGTCAGGAAAAGAACTATGCCATCAATCTTCTTGAAAGAAAAGCAGAATAGAAGTATATCTAATAATTTTTAAAAATAATATTGTAACATACAGCAATATGGATGAAGGGCAAGTTAGTCAAATTTACTATCCTTTGAAATGACTAGACTTTTGAAGTGATTAATTATTTGTCTCCTGCTTTCAGTTAAGTGCAAGGTAATCCAGCCTCTTCCACTTAGATATCCCATCTTTATCTATTTCTGGAAAGGGCAAAATACCCTTTTCCATCAAAAAGGGTAGTTTGCCCTTTTCGGTGGAAAGTTATTGATTTACTGGGGAAATGTCTTTTGCCATAGTGGAGTTTTTGTTCATTGTTGCAATGGGTCCCAGGTGTTGGAGTGGCTGGCCACAAGTAAGACACGTGAGACAATGTGTCGAATGGTACGGAGTTATTACCCTGCCTTGGGGTGGCGCGTGCCTAGGATGCGCGTGACCCCCTAGTACAGAAGGCTTGCATACGTGGCATTTCCAGTGGTCAAGTTACATTGGCTGCTCTTGGAAGTTACTCAGGAGTTGCTGGGTATCTGGACCTCTAGAATCTAATTAACAGGGTTGGCGACACCCATTGTTCCTGCCCTAATCTCGGAGCTTTATGTGTATTGACTCCGGGCATCTAACTTGATCATTTGTCTGGCGTGGCTTATTTACCCAACTTAATCCGTGGCCAGAAGCAGAAGATTGTGTATTACCTTAGAGTCATCGCCTTTTCACTTTTGCCCTACTTCCACCGTAGCCTTCAGCCAAGGCCTTATGAATTGCCCCCCAAACTATTTAACTAGCTCAAACCCCAATTGCCTTTCCAGCAAAGTCCGGTTGGTACCCAGTTGTGTTCAAGACCCCCTTGGGAAAGGTTTGGCCAATTATTCACACGGGCAACCCACAGTTCATGACTCCCCAAACTGTGACCGTGTTTTCTTGAGAAGTGGGATCAGCAAGATAGGGGCAGGGAAGCAAAGAGGACCAGAGGAAAGTGGAAGAGGGAATGTGGACAAAGCATGGAAAATTCCCTATTTTTAATGCCAGGCTCCCAAAATCTCACCCCAAAATGCTGGGGTATCTAGCCATTGTCATCTACAAAGGAAGTGGCCCATTACCAAGAGTTATGGATAACATATTTTGGAGTTTTGGGCTCGGGTGTGGCTTGGAAGCAGTTTAAGAATTTAGAAATGGTAAAGGTTGCCCTTCCTCAAAAGCCAGTTGTATCCGACTCTAGGACATACCTGTCAAGTTTTGGATTTGGAAATAAGGGAAATTTCCCGGCAAATTATGGATACTTGACAGCTATGCTTATCCTGTGCTGCCCTCCAATGGTGGCAATAGGGCATTGCAGTCTAATTAATAAGGGATGCTGGTGGGAAACAGGGTAAATTAAGGGGTTTTCCCGGCCAATAAGGGATACTTGACAGCTATGCTCTAGGGTTCAGTGCTCAGCTCCATTTATAGCCAAAGGGTTAGTGCTGACTTCATCTACAGACATTTCTGTGGTCATGTGGCAGGCATGAGTAGACACCAGAGAACACAGAACGCTGTTTACCTTCCCACCACAGTAGTACCTATTTATCTACTTGCAATTTCTTGTTTTCAAACTGCTAGGTTGACAGGAGCTGGGAGCTCACTCTGTCATGAAGCACTTGGGTCTTGAACTGATGACCTGCCGACCTTCCAGTCATCAATTTCAGCGTCTTAACCACTAAGCCACCGCAGTCTCTAATGTTTGACTAGCTACATGCATAATCTCACATAAAATGGGAGTTAAGAGGTAGTCAGAAACTGGAGAACATCTAGGATGAAGGAGTCAGTGGGTCTGAAATCCTGTGAGGACTCTGGACCTGAAAGAATGTGACCAAGTTCTTTTTAAACTACAAACCCCAGAATCCCCCATGCTGGTGGTAGTCCAAAAAAGCAGACATTTCAAGTTCCATCCTAGGCTTGCTATTTATATGGCTTGAAACCAGAATATTTTATGAATACTTAGAAGTGCTAAATAAATTATGACTATCTTTTTAAAATGCTGTGGTCAATGTTTTGTAACCTAGACCATGTATGAAGCATTTTAAGCAGTAGTTGGTAAACATGAGCTTGTTATGATTTCTTTAGGGAGCCAGAACAGTTTTGGAATCATTATGGTTTGCTACTGCCCTCTTGTGCCATTTGAAAAGAATAGCAGAGTTGAGAGATAAATTACAGTACAGTAAAATCCTGACTATTTATGTCTCGAGTTACATAAAATTTGACTAACATAAGGATTTTTCACTAAAATGGTGTCCTGATTTACGTAAATGTCCCGATTTACATAATGCAATTTCCTATAAGTTTGCTTCAATTTATGTAAAGATTTCAATTTTTTTCTCATGGGTTTGTTTCGATTTACATAAATAGTCATTTTTCCTATGAGTTTGCTTCGATTTACGTAAAAAAATCATTTTTCCTATGGTTTGCTTCGATTTACATAGTCATTTTTCCTATGGGTTTGCTTTGATTTACGTAAAAACCGATATACATAAAAGGCTATGGAACAGACTTTTTACGTAAGTAGGGGTTTTACTATACCACTTTACAAAACATCCTTCCCAAGCATCCCTATAAATAACCTCCTGCAATGCAACACCCACTGAATTCAATGGAAAACATATGTGAACAAGTATGTACAGAATGATACTATAGATCAATCATACCGCCCGGAGTCGGCTTTGGCTGAGTGGGCGGTATAAAAATTTAACAATAAATAAATAAATATGTACAGTAAAACCTTGCATAAAGAGTGCCTCGCTTAGAGACTAACTCGCTTGAAGATAATTTTCTCACTTAAGAACTAAAACCAACCAAAAACTCTCTTAACAACTAAATCGGGGTTCGCATTCCCCCCCCCCCCCCGAAGTCACAACTGGTGCTTCATTTAAAGAGCAATCCCGTGGAATGCATTATGCTCTTTAAGCGAGGTACCACTGTATATGTGTGTGTTAATGTGCCATCAAGTCACAGCAGGTTAATAATTGTGTGCCATCAAGTCAGTTCTGATTTATAGCAACAATTTTCAGGATTTTCTCGGCCAGTGGTGGTGAATCTATGGCAGAGGATGCATTCAGAGCCCTTTCTGTGGGTAAATGCGCTGTCGCCCCAGCACAGAATTGGCCCCTATACACTGCCAAGCAGACCAATGGGAGCACTACCTCCCTTCCCCAGCACAGAGTTCACCCTGCCCCTCTGCCCAGTGGTCCAATGGGAGTGCCTCCTCCCTCCCCCCAGCAGTTTGCTCTGCCCAGCAGCCCAATGGGAGTGCTTCCTCCCTCCCTCAGCACAAAGCTTGCCCCCAACCCCTTGCTTATTAGCCCAGTGGGGACCGCTTCCTCCCTCCCCAGCACTCGGTCTCTAAAAGGTTCGCCATCATTGTTCTAGGTAGACAGCACTCAGAAGTGGATTATGACTTCCTTCATCTGAGGATCTGCTGCGACTGTGGTGCTTGCTGAAAGCCAAACATGCTGGCTCTTCTGGGATTTAGAATGGGGAAATCTAACTCCGAACCTGTGGTTCCACTATTGTACTCACACTATCTAGCCAATGATCCCATCTAGGTAAAGGCCACCCTTGCTTGAAAGACGGTCGTATCTAACTCGAGGGATCAAGGCTCACCTTTATTTACAGCCAAAGAGACAGCAATGTCTATGTCTGCAGACATTTCCTTGGTCATGTGGCAGGCATGACACCAGAATGCACAGAAAGCTGTTACCTTGAACTGTTACCTTTGAACTGTTAAGTTGGCAGGAGTTAGGACAGACATGAGCTTGCTCCATCATGCAGCACTGGGGTCTCGAACTCCTGATCTGTCAATCTTCCAGTCAAATTCAGTATCTTAGCTAAGCCACCACACGCCACCTACACAGATCCTAATCAAGTTCTCAGGGCAGCAATTAAAAGAATTAGAAAAGTTCAAGTGTAAGGGTGTATCAATGGAGACCAAAAGACCCTCCCCGTTCTTCTTCTATCCCCATGTACGTATGGACGTGAAAGCTGGATAGCAAAGAAAGCTGACAAGAAGAAAATTGATTTAAGTTGTAATATGGTCCTGGAGGATATACTCTGGACTACCAGAAAGACAAATGATCCTAAAGCAAACCAAGTTTAAACTATCTCTGGAAATGATGAAATTAAGGCTGCCACATTCGGAAATATCAAGAGAAGGCAAGTCTCTAGAAAAGGCAATGCTGGGATAGGTTGAAAGCAGCGGGGTGGGTGGGACGAAATACAAGATGGATTAATGCAGGATGATTGCCTACAAGAAGTACAGTACTGACTCTCTAAAGCAGGGGTTCCCAACCTTTTTATGCTGTAGGTCTGACCACACACCCCGGAAAGCTGAGTGGGCCTGACAATGTCCCCACAAAGCAGAAGCGGGCACATTTATGACAACTGTAAATGTGCCCAATTCCATGTTTATGACAGGCGTGGATGCATTTAAACATGCACGGGTGCATTTTACAGCTGACATAAACGCATCCGCTTCCATTTCCGGGATTGACGAGGGCGGCTGCAGGCCACATGAAATGGTGCAATGGGCTGGCCCATGGGCCATAGGTTGGGAACCACTACTTAAAGTAACCACAACCTTGAGTTTACAAGTTGAGCAGGGCTGAGATATTTTGGAGATGCTCATTCATAGGGTCACCATTAGGTTGGAGGCAAGTTGATGGCAAATAAGATTATCTGGTTTTGTTTCTCTGGGTTATTTTTGATTATTCTGATTTTTGTACATATTTTTGATGTTGTATTGTTTTATATATACACCGCCCGAGTGGTGCTTGCATCAAAAGGGTGGGGTATAAATATAAACAACCACAACCACAAGTAATTAAAATATTCCTCGTTCTCACTGAAGCATGGAACTCTCCAGGCAACATGTGGCAATCATCATGCTATTTCATCTACTTCACATGGTTATGATTAATCAGGAGATCCTTGAGCTCATTAGAGAAAAGATACAAATGTTGCATGTTGTGTCATCAAGTCATTGCTGCATTACAGCAAACCTAAAAAGATTTTCAAAGCATGCGAAATGTTCACAGTGATGTACCATTTCCACCTGCAGTGAGTTTCTGCTGCAAAGCCAGAATGTCCACCCAGGTCTCCTGAATTGTAATCGAGGTACCAACATTATGCATTAGCTCACCATAAATGTAAATACTGTACAAAATAATAAATTAATTCCTGACATGTTTTGGAGACATTTCAGGTTTGCTGGAAGAACTTGAAAAAAATCACTTGGATTAGTATAAATCAGTGATGGCGAACCTTTTAGAAACCAAGTGCCTAAACTGCAACCCAAAACCCACTTATTTATCGCAAAGTGCCAACACGGCAACAGGGGAGGGAGTATGCGTTCCCATTGGGCTGCTGGGCGGAACAAATTCTGTGCTGGGGGAGGGAGGAAACTCTCCCATTAGGCTGCTGGACAAAGGGTTGGGGTGAACTCTGTGCTGGGGTGACGGCACGCGTGCTGACAGAGAGGGCTCTGAGTCCCCCCTCTGGCACGCGTGCCATAGGTTTGCCACCACTGGTATACATGGACTATCATTGGTTTGAATTTTCCATTTCTTCTGTTTTTAAAGATTGTGCCTATCTGATCGCCAAAAGAACTTTGTTTCCAACTCTTCACTGGAATTTTATATACATTAGTGCAAAACTGTAATTGTTAATTCTGTTTTGTACCCACAAAACAAATTTCACAGGAATATCATAACATGTGATAAACTTACTTTGTGCACAAGACTGCTAATTCATGATTCAGTTCTGTGCCTGGCAGGCATCAAGTCAGTCACATAGAGGCTATCCAAAATTCACTTTTGTTCTAATTCAGTCCAGAGGCTAATTGTCTTAATCTGTCTATGCTGGGATTAATTATCTAATTAATAGACAAGAGTTTAACAGATGGGACCATGTCAGTTGGTAAAATGATTATAACTGGCATCAAAACGGCCTCAGGTAATGCATACAAGGGAGTAAAGTCAGCAAACAGAATGTACAGAAATGAGCACATTAAAAATGCTGTACAGTAGTTTGACATACTTTTGTACCCAAATAACAAAATTAAACTACAAACTAATACCAGGATGAGAATGAACTACTATCATTATAATCTAATCAAAAGCTAAATTTCTACAACTTATCTTTTGATGGCCATCTCTATGAATTAATCTCTGGTTGCCGAACACTTGTTTCCCAATTTAATAGTAGATTGCATTTATAATCTTAGTTATATCTTTGCTGATCATTATCTTGTATCAACGTATGTTCAAATTACTAACAAGCTGAGGGAGATGGCCCTGAAACACTTTAGATGAAACTAAAGCAGACACAAAGGACATCTTTCCATACCAGGAAGTTGCACATGAAATTATATTTGCAAGAACCACCAGGCTCTATCTCATGGCAACCCTTTGGACGCTGCGAATTAGTCACAGGAATCAACACTGGGTGTTTTCTTCTTAAACAGTTTGTATTCTTTTATGTTATGGTATCCTTCCTCCAGAAACACAAATACTGTAAGCATTATTTCATCTGAACCTTACACAAACCTTTAGTAGTGTTAAATAGAGCTGGTCACTATTTCTGAAACTAATGTTACATAGTGAACAAAGGTGTCGAAATTAAATAATCCTAAATACAATCCTTCATATGTCTTCTGGTGGTTGTGTGACTCCCCCAACTATATTTTCTAGCCCTACTGGTATTATCTGGTTATTAAATAAGGGTGCTAGACACAGACAAACTGTAGGGAGATTTATTAGATGACCTTTGAGCACTATGTACACAGAAAGGCAGAATTTATTTCTTGGTTTCCTCTTCCTTAGATAAGGTCTTGATGATTTCCTCCTTCTTGGCTTGCAGACGTTCTTCACGGCGCTTACGGGCCTCTTTGGTCTTGGACCTGCGGGCCTCAGCCTGGTCACTGAAACACAGAAAGAAGAAACGTGAAAGCCATACTTCATAATTTACTTCTGTATATAAATAAGGTTGAATCAAACACTACCCCTTCCAATTTTTTAAGATCATTCCATCGCTGCAATTTTGAGATCTCTCACAAAATACATTTTTATACCTTGAAAGTTTCACTCTCCCTTTACTCATGCTAAATTGAGTAATTTATACTAGCACTTATCTGATTTCTGTTGTCTGAACTCAAATAAACTGCAGGCAACCATCTGACGCCCTTTTGCAAATGAGTGGAGGCAAACCCCAGCACAGTTTAAAAGTCAAGGTTGGTTTTTACTATCTCTAATTAAAGGCATATGACAGAGGGAAGGGTAAAGAAAACAATATTCGGCAAGGCTTGTGCTGTGTGCTTAGATGAAAAGAAACAATATTTTACAGATCCTGGAAGACTAAATAATATCAGGATCTGGAGTTCTACCCTGACATCTCAGGTTTGTGGCCAATTCAGCTAGGTGGCTGCTTTGCCATTTTCAACCCTTCCTTAACCAATAATAATATTGTCGTGCCAGGAATTATTCTGGGTTGAAAGGATTTTTGCCTTTCATGTACCCAAGATTTTTTCTCACTGAAGTGCCCCCTATTTGTCTACTTGCAATTTCTTGCTTTTGAACTACTAGGTTGGCAGGAGCTGGGACAGACAGGTGCTCATTCTGTCATGCAGTACCCAGGTCTCAACCTGCCGGCCTTCCAGCTAACAAGGCAAGATTCTTAAACCATTGAGCCACCATAGCCCCTCCTTAACCAATGAAAATGCACTGCACCCAACAAGCTCATGCCTGCTATTCAACTAGAAGTTGGCTTTGCCCATACTACATCATCCTGACTAGGGAAAATTGTGTTACTGGTTCTTTGCATAGGCAGGAAGAAAATACAAGCCCAAACCTACTCAAAACCCATAGCAGAATGAGGTGGTACTTACGCCAGTAACTTCTTGCGCGCCTTATCTGCCTTCAGTTTATGGATGTGCTCCATCAGGATACGCTTGTTTTTGAACACATTACCTTTCACTTTCAAGTACAAGCTGTGGTACCTAGGAAAAGAAACACAAATACAGCTAAACTAAGTGGGTCTCTCCAGTACACTGGAAGAATTACAACATTCAAATATGCTGCATGGCTCTGCCAAGCACCAGAAATGTGGCCTTTATATGCCTAAATGAAACTTAAATAACCTGGTACCCTTAGATATGTTAGACTACAACTCCACAAGGCCTAGCCATCAACACCTGCAGTTCGAGATGGTGGCAGTTGACTGACTTAAATGTCAAAAAAAACATGTTAAGTCTTTAGGGTGTCACAAGACAGTTTGCTGGTTTCAATGCAATAGATTGATTTACTAATAATACAATTCGGTAAATATTCAGTTAACTAGCCTTATTTGACTTCGTACACTGGATTCAACTATGAAGTTCTCTTCTGCTTTTCTTATGAAGCTTGCAGATAACACCAAATGGCAGGTGACAAAATAAGTAAATACATTTTCCCTAGACTTACATATGGCGATCAATTTTTTTGGACTCCCTGTATCTCCGAAGGAGACGTCTCAAAATCCTCATTCTTCTCATCCAAGTAACTTTCTCAGGCATACGGGCATTGGCAGTACCTTTTCTCTTACCTGGGGTGGAAAAGAAAAGGTTATTAAGATACAATTAAAAATGTATGCTAATAACAGACAAGTTTACATTTCTGCAAGTCTCCTATGTATAGAATTAAAGTTACTCAATGCCTGAAGTCACTCCCGTATATTTAAAGTCAACAGTCTCCAAAACCGGAGATATTCAGAGAAATAAGTACTTACCAATACCCATGTGTCTGCCCTTACGACGAGCCAAAGTGTTTTTACGGCATCGGGCTCGTGAGTGAACAGTCACAGGTTTACGGATAATGAGACCATCTTTGATTAGTTTTCTGATCTGCTGACCTAGAAAGCAGAAAAATTAATGACCAGTGATGACACACACTACTGCCAAGGAAAGATCCGAAGAACTGATTTTTACATAGCTATGTTCAACTACATGTATACGCTCTGCCTGCAATCCTACTTCCCAAACAAATATAACACTTTAAAAAGGCTTATTTTGAAAGCTATTTCTCTCATTAACATATTCAACTTGTGTAGCAGTTGCTGAAACTTAACACATTTTACCTGAAAAATGATTGCCAACTAAGTCTTCATTACAGAATGAGAAGGCATCTAAACTTTCACATAATGCCAGCAAGTCCAAATATTTCTGCATAAGAATTCACTGAGTATCTGACTGAATACAGTCTAGGTATTTCAGTAAACACTATTTTAAAGAAGTCAGTTCATAGACTTCATTAAAATGGAAAATAGTCACTTACGAGAGTTAGCATTTGCAATTTCATTTGTCTCATTGGGATCCAGCCAGACCTTTTTCTTGCCACAGCGCAAAACGCTGGAGGCCAGCCTCTTCTGGAGCCTTAGCATACTGAAAATAGAAAACACCACAAACAGGTTAGTAATTTCACAGGTAAAGTAAGGAAACGAGTAGCAAGCTCTCAGAATTAACTGTTTATCTGGCACAGCTAAAACAATAAAAATTTTACACAAGAACTCAAGCAACATTCTAGACAGATTTTCAACAACCAGGTCAATAATCTTCTGTATTCTAGATATTAATGTTATTTGTTTATCTAAAACACAATCTTCTGTATTCTAGATATTGTTATTTGTCTATCTAAAACACAATTTGTTGCTTTCAGCTATGAAGACAGACTAGAGAAATGAAGCATTTCCAGACCTTTCAAATACATTTCACTGGACAAAATACTGCTACTCTCTCATTTCTTTCAAAAACTGCTACTTACCTTCTCCCTTTAGACTCATATTTGCTGTTGTTCTCATGTGTCATCAAGTTAGAACTTACTTATGGTGACTCTTAACAGGGCTTTCAAGGTAAATGAGATATTTGAAGAGTGGTTTCACCAGTTCCACATCCTCAGTTTCAATGGCTGATTGGGGACTTGAATCCAGGCCTCTTGAGTCCTAAGTCACTTCTCTACTCACTACACCACACTGGTATCTTCAGGCTGGTATAGCTCATAAAGTCTAAAAACACTTTTTATCCAATTTGTAGTGGGAATAAACCAGACATATGAAGTAAAGCAGAGGTGGCTAAATTATGACCCACAGACCAGATCATCCAGCCTGTGCCACCCCCAGAAGTGGAAGTAAAAGACACCTGCGCATGAGCAAAACGTTGTCGTAAATGCACCCGCGACTGTTGTAAACACATTTACAACAGCCATGGAAGCATTTGCACACATGTGGGCCTGCTTTACTTCCACTTCTGGTGGGAGAAACATGATCAGTCCATGGCCCAAAAAGTTTGGCCACCCTCTGAACTAAAGGGACAGTGAAAGAGATACTATTCCAATTTCACATTAAGCACAAATATATTGGGCACCTTTTGAATAACCATTCTTTTCTCAGAATGTCACAACAAATGAGGATTACTTTTTCAGAACTCTTGTTAATAATACTGATATACTTTCTATTATGCAGTTGGTGCATCAATTCCCTACAAATATGGACTCTGCTTTTGGTTACACTGTCATTCTAGACAAGCTTTTTGGTTACTCTGGCGAGTTTGTGGCAGATGTGCATCAAAAACCAGTTTCTTCATAATCTACCGGTAATCATCCTTTGTGATCCTAGGCCTAGGATTGAGGCAACAGAACTGCTACAGGTTAGACTGAGACTACCAGCTTCCTCAGATACACATTTCTTAAACAGGGGAGGCTGGCTAGCCTATACCTAGACTAGTGCTATTCCATACTTGCAGATGCCTTGTTTAAAGTGCAATTTAGGTCTCCCTTGCACAAAAGCCAGTTGTATCCAAATCTAAGGTTTTTTACTCATCTCCATTTACAGCCAGAGAGCCAGCACTGCTTGCATCTGCAGACATTTCCATGGTCACGTGGCAGGCATGACTAGACACACGAAACAGTTACCTTCCTTGCCAAACTGGTACCTATTTATCTACTTGCAATTTCTTGTTTTCAAACCACTAGGTTGGCAGGAGCTGGGGCAAATGTCACAAACTCACTCCATCGTGCAACACTCAGGCCTTGAACTGCTAACTTGGCGACTTTTCGGTCGTCAGTTTCAACATCTTCACCACTAAGCCACCACAGTCATTTATTCAGTAGTAAGTCTGGGGTACGCAGAAAGAGCCTCCTTGAAGATTGTGGTATTTTTGCCCCACAATCGGGCATACCCTGGCAACAGCAACCTTGTGTTGCCAGCTAATCTTTCTCGCACTAGGTCAGGCAAAAGGAACTGCAGAATGAACTCACCAAGAGGTGGCTTCATTTGGCATTTCACATCTGGCCTAGTCACAGAAGAAGTAGTAAGTCTGGGTTTGGTGAGGCTTACTTTCCTGTAGGTAAGTGATGGCGAACCATGGCACTTCAGCTGTTCTTGGACTTAAATTCCCAGAAGCCCAAGTCCCTGTGAATCCACACAAATGGATTTACTGCGCATACTGCAGTAAACCCATTCGTGTGTTCACAGGGACTTGGGCTTCGAGGAATTGAAGTCCAAGAACTGGAGTGTCAGTAAACCCGTTTGTGTGGATTCACAGGGACTTGGGCTTCTGGGAATTGAAGTCCAAGAACTGGAGTGTCAGTAAACCAGTGTCAGTACAGTTGCTCCCCTTCAGGAAGGCCTTAAAAACGTGGTTATGCCAGCAAGTGTGGGGTACAACTGGTACCACAACCCAGCCCTGTTGGCTTATTTAGCCCTGCCCAGGGTTTTTACTTACTCCTGCCTGGGTGCCCCTCTTTTTAAGGGGATAGGGGAGGTTTTATGGATTTTTAAAGATAATTTTATAGTATTTAGTTTTAATTAGTATTGGTATGGGTTTTAACTGATGTTGTGAGCCACCTTGGGTCGCTTAGGTAAAAAAGGAGGTTATATACAGTTTTTAGAGTTTTAGAGCTTTTTAGGGGTTAAATGTGTATATGTAGGGTGGGAGTATGTTAATAATTTTGTATAGTTGTATTTTGTTTAGGTTTTGTTGGGTTGATAAGTGTTCTTTTCCCCCAATCTCGTTGTTCTGTGCAGGACAATGACAATAAAGATTTATCTATCTAAATAAATAAACCCATTTGTGTGGATTCACAGGGACTTGGGCTTCTGGGAATTTAAGTCAAGAGCTGGAGTGTCAGTAAACCCATTCGTGTGGATTCACAGGGACTTGGGCTTCGGGGAATTTAAGTCCAAGAACTGCGATGTCAGTAAACCCATTTGGATTCACAAGGACTTGGGCTTCTGGGAATTGAAGTCCAAGAACTGGAATGTCAGTAAACCCATTTGTGTGGATTCACAAGGACTTGGGCTTCTGGGAATTGAAGTCCAAGAACTGGAGTGCCAGTAAACCCATTCGTGTGGATTCACAGGGACTTGGGCTTCTGGGGATTGAAGTCCAAGAACTGGAGTGCCAGTAAACCCATTCGTGTGGATTCACAGGGACTTGAGCTTAGGGGAATTGAAGTCCAACAACAGCTGGAGCGCCAAGGTAGCCATCACTGCCTAGGCCCAAAATACTAAATTGTACTTTAAATGTGGCATATCCGGGGGAGAGAGAGAGATAACTCCGAATACTGCATCACTATTAAGCAAAGGCTCTTACATTAAAATAAAATAAAAACACTTTGAAATCCTCTTTTTAACGCCCCCCCCCCTTAAATTAGAAACAATCCCGTTTTGCTGCCTTTTCCAGCCGTGGCGCTTCATCTCTGAGGTAAAAAAATTGCCCGCCTGCCTTCTCCTATGATGGGGAAAAGATTTCCAGGCCGGACGACGACGTCCCTCCACTATAATCGACACCAACCCACAACAACAGCACCTTGTCCTCCATCTTCTCCTCAGGCCCCTTCAGGCGCCATTAGGCCGCGCCTCTCAAACCTCTCGCTTCTTCCTCCCCAAAACTGCCTGTCTCCTTAACTGCTTCTCCCCTTTACCATCCTCGCCCTCATCTTTCTTCTTTAAGTGACTTATAGTTATAACCAAGCCTCATGGAGGCACGGTGTCCCCCCCGCAGCTCCTCACCTCATGGCTGCAGCGCCAACGGCACTGAAGGGAAAGAAAGGAAACGCGGAAGGGCCGGGCCCAGCAACTCCCTCAGTGGACTGAACCACTTCTCCCCCAACAACAACACTCTTTTTCTGCCTTTATTCGTCCACTTTAACTCTTCAACACAACTCAGAAGACATAAATATCAAACAATCCATGTTCCTAAAGCAATTGAAAAGGTTGCCTGGAGGGGAAAATTGACTTTTTGCGTGTCTCACACACACCCCTCAAGGGTATACAGAATGGTATAACCGAAAACGCTACTGCGATTGCGCATACTTGTCACGTCTGTTTCTTAAGGCTTCATGGAGGTATTTTAAAAAAAGGAGGTGACATGACGTCACAAACTTGAAGCCGACTAATCTGACAGTCCGCCATGCGAGTTGGCCCAAAACATTGCCTTATGGTGCTTTGATTGTGTGGAGTCGTGAAAGTAGATGGGGTTTCCCATTTAATATCAGTGGGTGGCGGGTTGCGATCCCCCTCTCCGCTGGCTCCCCTGGGGTTGGGAGGTTTGGGGGGACAAAAGGAGTCTGTCTCCCCAACTCTTCCAGAGCCAGGGGACCCGGCAGAGAGGGGATCCCCCCCCCCCCACACCCTGTTATTAAAGAGAAGAAACCAAGCGGTTTATTCCATATTAAAGAAAAGAAAGCAAACAAGCGGTTTCTTTAACAGCGGAGTGTTGGGGGGTGGGGGTGGATTCGTTCCCCTCTCCCTGGTCCACCACCACCCCCCAACACAAGAAGCAATCGTAAACGGTAGTCTGCTAATGTTTTGGTCCACCTAATATGGCGGCAGGCCACGCCCACTGGCTTCAAAAAACTTACAGCATGAAGCCTGTAGTGCCATCTCCTGTCTTTTATACCTCCATGGTTTCTTTTCGTCTTTCCCGGACTTGTGCGCTTGCGTGTCGATATTACGTGACACAGCTCTGGGAAAATGTAGATTAATTCACTCCTTTTTGAAGATGTGAGAGTAGTTTAAGTAGCCTGTCTCTGCCAACCTAGCAGTTCGAAAGCAAGACATTGCAAGTAGATAAATAGGGACTACTTCGGTAGAAGGTAAACAGTGTTCCGTGCGCTCCGGTATGTAGTCATGCTTGCCACATGACCACGGAAACGTCTGCAGAAGCAGACAGCGCTGGCTCTTCGACTATGAAACAGATGAGCACTGAAACCTAGAGTCGGATACGACTGGCTTTCGAGCAAGGGTGACCTTTACCTTTACCTGTATTACAAAGTGGACTTGATCCACGAAAGCTAACATTAAAATACAACATATCAGAGAGTAAACAAAACAAAAAAACAAAAACGTTGTGGCATCTTAAAGAATAACTGCTGTATTTTAATGTTAGTTTTCGTAGATCTAATCAATTTCGTTAGACATAGCTAATATTAATAATAAATTGATGCCATGAGGTTTTATTTGATCCATGAAAGCTCACATTAAAAAATACAGGAGTTAGTCTTTAAAGTGCCACAACTTTTTTTGTCTTTTTTGTTGTTTTATTTACTCTCTGATAAGCTAATATTAAGATACTGTACTGTAGTTAGTCTTTAAGGTCCCAAAATATTTTTTTGTCTTTTTGTTTTGTTTACTCTCTGATATAATTAAGTAAAAAGTTTGAAGTCGTAGCCATGTTAGTCTGTGCAAGCATATAAGAGTAAACAAAACAAAAAAAATTGTAATTGTATCTGTTATATTAACCATTGGTTAAACAAAGCAAAAAAAAATCAAAAACATTGTGGCACTTTAAAGACTAACTGCTGTAATTTAATGTTAGCTTTCGTGGATAACGTCCACTTTGTCAGACATATGTTTGAAACACAGACTAACACGGGCTACTATTCCAAAAATAAATTAACAATTGTGTATCTCTGTGTCCCCACCTGATCATGGGGGTATATATTTATGCCATGAATTATCACTCTTATGTCTGAAAAAGTGGACTTGATCCACACAAGCTAAAATTAAAATATAGTGACTAGTCTTTAAGCTGCCACTAAGTTTTTGTTTTGTTTCTTTTATTCACTGTCTGATATAATTAAGTAAAGGTAAAAGTTTCCCTTGCTTGAAAGCCAGTCGTATCTGACTCTAGGGTTCAGTGCTCATCTCTGTTTCAAAGTCGAAGAGCCAGCGCTTTCTGCTTCTGCAGACATTTCCGTGGTCATGTGGCAGGCATGACTAGACACCAGAGCGCACGGAGCTCTGTTACCTTCCCACTGAAGTGGTCCCTATTTATCTACTTGCAATTTCTTGCTTTCGAACTGCTAGGTTGGCAGGAGCTGGGATGAAGACAGGAGCTCATTCCGTCCTGTAGTATTCGGGAATCGAACTGCTGACCTTCCGCCTCCCAGTCAGCATTTTAGATTCTTGAGATCAGTATTTTCTCTTTCTCATCTGGAGTGAAGGAAAAAGTGATGTTAATAACCACATAGATAGCTGGAATTTTCAGGTAGCAACATCCACTTTCCTTCCAGGTAAAATTTAAAAAGCAACAAAATTTGGAGTTCCATTTTTCTGCTTTTATTCTTTAATGACATAATGAGTTTACCATTTCAATACCTTAAAACATTACTGGTAAAGCATCATCAGTGCCTCATATTTCATTCCATTGAGAAATTAAGAGGATTACAGAAATTCCTGTTATCCTGTGCTAATAGTGCAGGATAGGAAGATACCCAAGGCTAGTTTGGATAGGATTATTATTATTATTATTATTATTATTATTATTATTATTATTATTATTATTATTCACAGACCCAATGCAAGTTTATATAAAATGTCATGTTGCTTTCAAAGGTTTTATAATCTATAGATTTTAATTTAATTTGTCAAATTTATATACCAACCACTCGGCCAAGGCCGACTCAGGGCGGTTCACAATCACAATTTAAAAACATGTTAAAAACAGTTAAAACTACCCACCCCCTAAAACAAGGGGTGCAGGATCCAAAGGCACCATGGGGAGGAGTTCTTCTACACCAGATACCCAATGGAGATATGAAAGAATTGTATTTTTAAATTTAAAACATGTAAACAGAAGCAGTACTGTTCGAGTCAAAATAAGACGTGAATTTGTACCTGCAGGGCTCGTTGCCTACTTGTAATCATTAAGAGTTCGCATGAGAAACGCTACTGCACTCCAAGTACAGATTTCTGTGTTGTTTTATGATACCATTTCAGACCTTCCAAAAAAAGAAACCAAGAAACAACACCCAAAATGAACCCGAAATTTTATTGCACTTATGACCGTACTGCTGCCCCATGGCGTTTTGTGCACTCTCTCGGCGGTTCTCAAGTTAATTAGCATTTTGCCTCCAACAGGCTGGGTACTCATTTTACCGACTTCAGAAGGATGGAAGGCTGAGTTAATCTTGATCTGTGGTCAAAATCGAATTCACAACCTTTTGGTTGCAGTACAGCAGTTTAATCACTGTGCCATCAGGGATCTTTATAATGTGCCTGGGCTGATATTGAATGTTTTCTCAGGATTAGCTGTTGTTCACATGCAGCAACAGGGTAAGGCCAGTTACAAAGAAGATTATGTTTATGAATTCCTGTGACAGTCAAGGTGTCCCAAAGTATAACCATGGTACATTCACTCTACCTTTTTAAAACAGGGATTCTCAACCTGCGGCCCATGGGCCAGATGCGACCTGCAGTGCCATTTCATGTGGCCCCCACCGCCTCCACCACACCTTGAAATGCCATGTAGTGGAGGAAGGGCAAAATGGCCATCCGGCCCCCAAAGCTGTGTGGGAGTGTGACCTGCCCCTTGGCTTTAAAAGGTTAAGAATTCCTGTTTTAAAAAATACAAAACTGCCATTAAGAAGTTTCATCTTGGGGACATGAAAGGAGCCTCATTCAGGCATCCAGCAAAAATCCTTTCAACCCAGAGTAATTTTTGACACAAAATTTATTTTATCCATAGGTAGTTTTTGGTGTTTTTTTTAAATCATATCAGAAGCACACAAAGGTGCTTTCTGGGTTGAAAGGATTTTTGCTGGAGGGACTCCCACTCAGGGACCACCCAAATGAGGCTCCTTTCTTATCCCCAAGACCTTTCCCCACCAAATTGGTCCCTATTTATCTACTTGCAATTTCTTCCTTTCTAACTGCTAGGTTGGCAGGAGCTGGGACAGAGGTGGGCACTCATTCTGTCATGCAGAACTCATGCAGAATCCAGCTAACAGGATGAGCTTCTTAACCTCTGAGCCACCAGAGTTCCTATCCATAGATAATGAGGAAATACGATGGGATCTTCTAACCAACAGCATTTAGAAGACTGCACCTTCTCTATCACAAAGTACATGCCAGGAGTTCTCAACCTTTTAAACCTGGGGGCCGGGTCACGCTCCCTCAGACAGCTTCAGGGGCCAAACAGCCATTTTGCCCTTCTTCCACCACATGACACTTCTGGGTGTGGTGGAGGTGGTGGGGGTCACATGAAATGGTGCTATGGGCCGCATCCGGCCCACAGGCCACAGGTTGAGAATCCCTGGTATATACCGAGCTGGAGGAAAATGCAACATGCAAAAGAAAAATAGAAAAGTTGGAGATAGCTAACTTGAAGATTACAGAAAAATGTATATGGAATGGTTACAACTAGCTCCAAAGTATGTTGGCTGGAACCCTATCGGCTATGCCCACCAGCATAAATTTCAACAGAAAGTTGCTACAAGTTAACATAACAGTGTAAACATTTCCTACTGCACACCCCTTATGGGACTTGGCATTCATTAGCAAATGCCTTAATTTGTGCCAATTCACCAGCGACACATTGATAGAGCTATGCTAGTGTAAACGTGTAGTACAGTATATAACTCAGTGGCATAGGTATCTCTTTGAGGAGCCAGAGGTTGGGAATTTGATTCCCTGCTTTGGCTGTTGGGGAAAACCAGGCTGAGTGATCATGGACAAGCTGGACAGCCCTAGGATACCCTCCAAAAGAAGGGAGAAGTAAAACGGTGTATTCTCCATCTAGAAAACCGTGGAAAGAGCTAGAATTGACTTGATGCCATACAGCTATTATTATTATTATTATTATTATTATTATTATTATTATTATTATTATTATTATTATTATTATTATTATTATTATTATTATTATTATTATTATTATTATAGCTCTTTACTTAAATATAGTCCAGTGAGATATTTTCACAGTCTGGCCATGTATTACTGCTATGGTAATAGAATAGACCATACTGTTAGTGACAACGCCAATCGTCAAGTGGCAGTTAATTAAACTGATAACCAACAACCTTAGGTGGCAAAGTCCGCATGGAAGTGCATTAAACCCCACTTGAATCCATCTTGATGGAGGGCAGCAGCTTCATCAATACCAGCCTGGGGCGGATGAGGACTTTGCGTGCCAAAAGGGCTCAGCACCAAAAAGTGACTAGTGGTACAGGTGTCACACTGCGGTGCAGAAGGTTGGGGAAGACCACTACATTATATTGTTACCAGGGCAATCTTCATGGTTGATTGTCATGATGAT
Organism: Bradypodion ventrale; assembly: GCA_035047345.1. Classification (NCBI taxonomy): domain Eukaryota; kingdom Metazoa; phylum Chordata; class Lepidosauria; order Squamata; family Chamaeleonidae; genus Bradypodion; species Bradypodion ventrale. The sequence continues at coordinate 33,231,820 of JAWDJE010000006.1, forward strand.
AATCAATATTCGGAATCAAATACAGCACTTGAAGATTTTCTGAAGAATGTAATTAAAATTGCAACCAATAAGAAATAAACTAATTAGTAGCACATAAAGAATTGTATTTGTAGCCTGCCTGGCTATATGTCAGGAGTGGTCAGTCTTCTAGATTATAACTAGTCTGTCATTTCTTTTCTTCCTTATTGCTGATTAGGATTTATGGGAGAGCTAGGGTTCTTCCCCTCATCCCCATGTTATTGCCACATTTCTATCCTGCTCTTTTCTTCTTCGTCCTATCATTATATAATACTGTAGTCTCAACTTATGGACTTAGGATAGTGAATGTGAACCTTTTAGAGACCGAGTGCCCAAACTGCAACTCAAAACCCATTTAATTTAATTTAATTTAATTTAATTTTAATTTAATTTAATTTTCACGCTTATATACCGCTCACTCAGGCGGACCCGACTCAGGGCGGTTTACACAGCGGACAATAAATACAAAATACAATAACATACAATGAATACAGCAAAAATCATCAACCAAAAATACAATTACAAAATCTCTGTCCACAATATATAAACTAGAAAGTATATACTACAGTCTGCACTTACATGTGCACAACAAGGAAGCTCAGGTGCTCGCTGTCCCCTCGCGGCAAATGCCGGACCGGAGAGAGGCGGGGCCGGTTGCCGCAGGTGGCTCCCATCCTGGGCCGATGGTGGGGGCCCAGGAGAGCTTCGGCGCGGTGTCCCATTTGCGGCGCAGCGTCTCTTATCCCTCCGGTCGAGGCAGGGCCGGAGGGAGGCGGGGCCGGTTGCCGCAGGTGGCTCCCATCCTGGGCCGATGGTGGGGGCCCAGGAGAGCTTCGGCGCGGTGTCCCGTCTGCGGCGCAACGTCTCTTATCCCTCCGGTCGAGGCAGGGCCGGAGGGAGGTGGGGCCGGTTGCCGCAGGTGGCTCCCATCCTGGGCCGATGGTGGGGGCCCAGGAGAGCTTCGGCGCGGTGTCCTGTCTGTGGCGCAGCGTCTCTTATCCCTCCGGTCGAGGCAGGGCCGGAGGGAGGCGGGGCCGGCTGCCGCAGGTGGCTCCCATCCTGGGCCGATGGTGGGGGCCCAGGAGAGCTTCGGCGCGGTGTCCTGTCTGTGGCGCAGCGTCTCTTATCCCTCCGGTCGAGGCAGGGCCGGAGGGAGGCGGGGCCGGCTGCCGCAGGTGGCTCCCATCCTGGGCCGATGGTGGGGGCCCAGGAGAGCTTCGGCGCGGTGTCCCGTCTGCGGCGCAACGTCTCTTATCCCTCCGGTCGAGGCAGGGCCGGAGGGAGGCGGGGCCGGTTGCCGCAGGTGGCTCCCATCCTGGGCCGATGGTGGGGGCCCAGGAGAGCTTCGGCGCGGTGTCCCGTCTGCGGTGCAGCGTCTCTTATCCCTCCGGTCGAGGCAGGGCCGGAGGGAGGCGGGGCCGGTTGCCGCAGGTGGCTCCCATAGAATGTTTCCTGAATCCGGTTGTAGATAGAGCTTCTGGCTGAACTCTTCCCCAGGACAGGTTGCAGGTTCAGTCCTTCTCCTTGCTCCAGTATCTTCGATATGAGTTCCAGCATGAACTCCTCCGGTTATTCCAGCATAACCCCTTGTGCTCCTTCATAACTCCTCCATTTATCACTCCTCCATTTATCACAAAGTGCCAACACAGCATCAGGGGAGGGAGGAAACTCTCCCATTGGGCAGCTAGGCAAAGGGGCGGGCCAAACTGTGCTGGGGCAACCGCATGGGTGCCCACAGAGAGGGCTCCGAGTGCCACCTCTGGCACGCATGCCATAGGTTTGCCACCACTGACTTAGGACATCAAAAGAAACATAAGACATGCTACTGTACATTGGTGGAACCTCTTTCATCTGAAATCTTAACAAAAATGTAACCTCAGTTTAAATCAAAAGCAGTATAAGCAGGAAATGTCAGTTTTGGTGAACAGCTGGAGAAAAGTGTTTCATTGTTTTAAATGATGTGTTTTGGTTATATTATCATGCTAGTATCTAGATTCTGTGTTGTACAAGATCGAATAGTCAGGAGAGCAATTGAGGAAGGTACCTTTTGTTTTAATTAAGACATGGTTGTTAATAGGTCAGCAATGCCTATTTAGCTAATAAACAGTTTGTTGTGAAGGTTGATCTCAGCTTAGCATATCTCTTAGCCGGGCTTCGTCCATGGTTGTCTGTCTTATGATGCCGGGAAGGAGATGGAACTTCTTTACTTTCCTAGAAAGCCATGCCTGGCCACTTATATATGTTTATTTAGATGTGAGTATGCAGTGTGCATACTCACATCTAAATACTGTATAGATGTGATATAAATATAGATGTGCAGCGGCTCAAGTAGCTAAGACGCTGTCTGGGAGGCGGAAGGTCAGCAATTCGATTCCCGAATACTGCAGGACGGAATGAGCTCCCGTCTCTGTCCCAGCTCCTGCCAACCTAGCAGTTCAAAAGCAAGAAACTGCAAGTAGATAAATAGGGACCACTTCGGTGGGAAGGTAAACAGTGTTCCGTGTGCTCCGGTGTCTAGTCATGCCTGCCACATGACCATGGAAATGTCTGCAGCAGCAGACAGCGCTGGCTCTTCAGCTTTGAAACAGAGATGAGCACTGAACCCTAGAGTCAGATACGACTAGCTTTCAAGCAAGGGAAACATTTACCTTTACTAGACATAATAGACTAGCTTTATTATTTCCTACCTCATTATTTGCCATAAAATAATGTAGGTAGGTAGGTGTTTATTTATATCCCACACATTTGGTGCAAGCACAATATTTTTGCATTTGTTCCAGCTTTATGAGAAATATACCTGGTTTTTTTCTTTTTAATAAAGTACAAAAGTAGTAATTGGTTGTTTTTTGTGGGTCAAGGATTGTGGAACTAAAACCAGCTTTAGCTTCACCCAGGCTAATGAGATTTTTAGTACCTGGGCAAAGGAGGGTGGTAGCTACTACCTTTGTATGGCTAGCAAGCATTCCAAGTACAGTACCTAGTGTGACAATTGCCTGGTCAGACCCCCACCCACAATAGCTTCTCTGCCTTTCCACTCTCCTTTTGCCCTGAGACAAGAACACACAAGGAAGATGCAGATGATGAAAATCTATTGGGCCAGAGTTATAGGGTTCTGCTAACCTAATTCTAACTGCGCCTTTGTGGAGTTTAGCTTTTTTTTAAATAAAAAAAACACAGTTCACTTGCAAACCATATGAATGCACATTTTATTGCAATCATACTGGTAATCTCCTTTTAACCCAGTAACATGAACAATGCTAAAAATCCAAATAGTGGTATAAGGAGTTCCCCTTATGCAAATCCAACCAACCACTGGAATGGATTTTATGTTTTATTTAAAAGGGGGGAAAATCAAATAGGAAAAACAAGGGTAAATAGGGCAATTAAACTGTTACTTCAAAGATTTCCAAAGCAACAGAAGGAAATACACTGTTGGGTTATGCAGAGGTACACACATAAAATAACAAATCCTTCCTACCCTCTACTGATGCTAGAAACAGTGAGATGAACAAATAGGGTATAGTTTGCAGTTCAGGGAAGCAATCCTGTCTTCTCTTAATTACTGTGGGAGCCAAAGTTTCACCTCAGAGGCTAACTGGCATCCAAATACACTTTCTCTAAATAAGACTTTAAACAGCTCAGTGGACTATGAGGCTCATCTGTCCTAATCATCCTGATTATTCTTAATCCCCTTTGAAAGTTTATTAGAACAAAGCTGTTTTAATAATCTATACAGTATATATATAAAACCTGCTGAAACAATCCATGAAGGTGTCAGGTATAAACCCACAACCCTGGGAGGCAGCGCCCACTTTGGTGCCAAACCATCTCTGCTGCTACTGATCACTTCGAAGGAGAACGCCGCAGACATGAAGAAGCTAAGAGACAAGCACGGAAGCTTCATCAAACTCAACCAGCATCTATTCAATGTAATGTGTGTGGTCACATGTTTCATGCCAGGATCGGCTTATTGAGTCACCAGAGACACATCCATCAACAGAGAAAATGACTTCCAGGAAAAATGTATGCTCGCATACGAGTAGCAGCCGACAACAATGCATTGGAAGCAATAGACAGTCTTGTTTATTCAGTGCCAACTTACAGCAAAACATCTTTGATGTGTACACTCATCTAAAAGAGGATTTTGAACTGTGACATCCTCTTCTGCCCCAAAAGGTGACCTAGAAATGTGATCTTCCTTTTTGGTCATCTTCAAAGACTTTAAATATGATAAGAAGGTATGGGACAATCTTCTTTCTGCTTGGTCACCTGCATATCCTTGCTGGAACATTAACAAATCCAATCGTAATCCACATTTTTTATAAAACCACGTCTTTGATTTCTTGACAACCTAGTCTTGTGGATTGCTTGTTTTGTGTTAAACGTCCTGGAGACGCTGCCAGAACATAGTCATCTGGAGAGTTTGGGAGCAGAAAAAAAGTTTCCACCAGATTCTTTAGACCCTTTCCAGTTACAGTACTTCTTCCCCAAGTATCGTCTCTCAGAACAAAGATGAGTAGTGTGGCAGAGTGGATATCAGGGGAGGAGTCCGGGTCAGTACCGTGAGAAGACCCTTCCCATTTTATCCAGATTATGAATATTTCCATGGTGGTTTTAAATTGTAGAGCATATTATGACATATGTGCTTCTTGTTGTTCAGTCGCGCAGTTGATTCCGACCCTTTGCGACCCTATGGACCATTGCCTGCCAGGCACCTCTGTCTTCCACAATCCTCCTCAGCCCACCCAGCTTTGTGCCCATTGCATCAACAATACCATCTAGCCATCTCATTTTGGCTGCCCCATCTTCCTTTTCCCTCCACCTTTCCCAGCATCAAGGCTTTTTCGTAAATCCTCTCTTCTCATTTCATTTCCAAAGTACTTTAGCTTCATCTTTACTATTTGTCCTTCTAAGGAGCAGTCAGGGTTAATTTCTTCTAAGATTGACCTATTTGTTCTCCTCGCTGTCCAGGAGACTCTCAAAACTCTCTCCTCCAACACCACATTTCAAAGGCATCTATTCTTCTGCGCTCAGCTTTCCTAATGGTCCAGCTCTCACAACCATACATTACCACTGAAAATACCATTGCTTTAACTATGCAATTTTTTTGTTTGCATGGTGATGTCTCTACTTTTAACTATGTTTGTTCCCCAGATTTCTCATAGCTTGTCTCCCATTAGCATCAGTCGCCTTTTTATTTCATGGGTGCAATCACCATCTGCAGTGATCTTTGATCCTAAGAAAGTAAAATCTGTCACTGCTTCTACTTCTTACCAGTAGTTATCAGCTACAAATAGTTGTAGATTCTTCACTTGTCCATATTGTGTAAACAATTTGATACCAAATTTTTTTAAAAAATTATTTCAACATCCCAAGGTATATTTTAGGATGAGAACCTGATGCCAGATGCTTTCTTGAACACTGTGTAAACATCCTGATTTAAAATGGAGTGACTTCAAGCATGCATATTTTAGACGAAAAATGAATAGGTTTTGGCCTACAGCTTCTGTCAGGCCCATTCAACATGGGCAGTGTTAGGGTTTGTAGTTCAAAATATCTAAAGGGCAAAATATTTTCCTCCACTAATTTGAAACAAATGGCATTTGACATCTCATATGGGATACCAGCAGTGGTGGGCTCCAAAAAAAATGTACTATCACACTGTGGGCATGGTATGTTAGGCTTGGCCAGGGGGGAAACCCTGTGTTGCACCCGAATTAGGACTACTGTATTTTATTTCAAAACTTGGATGGGCGGGGCCAGCCAGAATTTCTGCTACCAGTTCTGGCAAACTGGTGTGAACCTGCTGATGCCCACCACTGGATACCAGGAATTCTTCATTTCTGTTTTTACTAGCTTTGAAATATGCAACTCAATGCTAGTAATGCCATGTTAGCATTTTGCATTAGTGACAACACTTTGCAAACTACAGAAAAAGCAGGAGGCCCATGCTCTTGAACAATATGTTTGCCATATGCATTTGTCTTAAAACCTAACAAATTTTATTGGACATAAACTTTTATGGACAATGGCCGACTTCATCTGATTGATCTGATGCATTTGATGATGTTGCCATTAGCAGTCCAGAGAGACTTAAGCAAAATTAAATTTGCTAGTCATTAAGGTGCCAAAGACTATTGTTTACACCAGGGATGCCCAAACTACAGCCCATGGGCCGGATACCACCCACAATGCCAAATCATCTGGCCCACCCTGCCCTTGCTGCTCCCAGAAGCGTAAGTAAAATACGCATGCGCAGGTGCATTATGCACACATGCATGCACATAACGCTGCCGTAAATGCTGACAGACATGGATAATATGAATATAGATGAGGATAAAAAAGAATTATTATCTATAATATTGTTATTATCTATAATATTGACAATAGGTAGACAATGTGTCGCAAGAAATTGGAAAAATGATGTGATTTTAAAAATTGAAGATGGTATAAGGAAATGTGAGAACTCGCTTTGAATGATAAGTTAACATGGGAGTTGAATTTTTAAAAAAGATATAATTAATGAAAATAGATTTTGGGAAATTTGGCAACCATTTGTGAAATCTACATTGACTAGAGGTGAAGGTGACAGGTCAGCACTAGATCAACTGAGCTTTTGGAAATAGTGAAAGATTACTGTGATATACTGCATTCTCCAGGGCAATGTATATATCACTTGGGTGTATGATGTGTGTGTGTGTGTGTGTGTGTGTGTGTGTGTGTGTGTGTGTGTGTGTGTGTACACAAAAACACTTATGAGTCTAGAGTTGGATTGATATTTTTGATAAGAAGAATATATTAAAAGAATGAGAAATATATGCCATAGTGAATACTGATGAGTTTTAAAATGCATTAAAATATTTTTACTGTGCTATAATGTAATTTAGTGACATATTAGATTATCAAGTATGCATCTTGTTTGTATTTCTTTTTTATACATTTATTTTTATTGTCCTGTTTGTATTTTTACTTTGAGCATTTAATAAAAAATTATTTTAAAAAACGAAAGACATCTACTTATATTCAACAAGGATGAGCTACCCTCCCTGAAGAGCGATTGAGGCCTCAGATAAAACCAGGGAATAAACATTTATCCAAGGAAGGTTAACACTAATTCATTCTTTCTCTTTGCCAGCAAGGAAGGCTATGTCAAGGATTCCAAAGCCAAAAAACAGACCATCAAGCCACTCCATAAATTCTAATATACTGTAGTCTTCTTCATTTGTCTGCTGGCACTAAAGCTAAAGACATACAGTATACTGTATACGGTTTAGAGCTCAAATTTGCAGAGCTCAGGTCTATAGACATTCAAGTTTCTGTTAACAGGGAAAACAGCAGAGTTGCCTTGCAAAATCTGTATAAGGATCTGTCTTTAATCTGAGCTGAGATGTAACATGCAAAGGAGCTTTGTTGTTTTACAACGTGCTTAAATTTGATCTAGTAAGCTGTAGTTTGGCAAGGTTCATTATTTCACTTTTACTGAGGAAATGACTAAATGACTTCTTACAGCACAAGCCTATGCATGTACAGTACTGTATACTCAACTAAATTCAATGGTATTCCATGAGCGGATACTTTCAACCTAGGTGGTGTGCAACCCTAATTGCCAATAATTGAGAATGAACACGTCTTCATAGATCTCATCTAATGCCGAGTGAAATGGAACAAAGGCAAAACTGGGTCTAGTAAAACAGAACAGTGAGTCTTAAAAGGAGGTGTTGCTGATGTGGCCGTTTGTGCTATCAGGGCAAAACCTGGACATTACAAGACTGGTTTGCCATTTTTGAAGCAGAAGAAATTTTTTATTATCTAAAGAGGCCCCATCACTGGAGTATAATGGGCTTGAAGCTAAAGAGTGGGCAAATCTGAAGACCTATACCAGGGGTCCTCAATCTTTTAAAGCTGGGGCCTGGGCCATACTCCCTCAGAGAGTTAAGGGACCAGATTGGTGGTCCCACACACTGCTGCTGCCACCTTCAGTGGTGGTGGCAACCACAATGAGCCCACCACATCCCCAAAAAGCACTCCACTCCACTCCACTCCCTGCTTCCCTGCTTACTGGCCTGGAGGAGCTGTGTCGTGTGGGTGAAGGAAACACGGCCGTGGCCGCCGGAAACAACCCTGCAGCTACCAGAAATGCAGCTACCAGCTGCCGCCGCCTCAATCCTTGTCTCCTCCACTTGGCTTGGCGTGTCCCTAAAGACACTCCATAGCAGGGTGGATGTTGTAAGGCTTATGTTATGGAGTGCCCTTAGGGACACAACAAGCAGCAGCTAGAGCGAGGGCATGGGCCAGATGATTTGGTGCCATAGGTTGAGGATTCTTGACCTGTCCTATACAGATAAATGGGGTGGATGAAGAGGGAAAGAATCTGACTGGTAGGCATATGTAAGAAAAGAGGGGGAAAGGAAACAATTTTAGAAGGGTTTAGCTTTTCCACTCACTTGTCTTCTTCTTCTCTGAGTGCCGTATCTGATTCCAAATATTGGCAATCATCATGATTAGCCATGAAGATTGTCCTGGGAATAATATAATGTAGTGGCCTTCCATTTGCCTTCTGCATCGCAGTGTGACACCCCTACCACTGATCCAGTTCTGGGAGTCATTTTCTGGTCCTGAGCCCTTTTGGCACACAAATTCCTCATCAGCCTCAGACTAATATTGATAAAGCTGCAGCCCTCCATTGGAGTCTGGCCAGGTTATCCTGCTATGGTAATAGAGTAGACTCTACTGCCAGTGACTCAACGCCGAGTGTCAAGTGGCAGTTAAATAACCTGACAACCCTGAGGACTAACGGCTTTGGGTGCCAAAGTCCACAGGGAAGGGTGATGGTCCCCGAGCTGATTAAATCCCACTTGAATCCATTTTGATGGAGGGCAGCAGCTTCATCGATACCAGCCTGATGAGGACTTTGCGTACCAAAATGGCTCAGGAGCATTGTATTCTCGGGACAGTCTTCATGGCAGATCGCCAGTGGCCTTTCATCTGCCTTCCGCATCGCAGCATGACACACACACCCGTACCACTGATCCAGTTCCGTGAGTCACCCAAGGCCGTTAGTCCTCAGGGTTGTCAGGTTAGTTAACCGCCGCCTGACAGTCACTATTGAGTGGCTGGCAGTATGGTCTAATCTACTCTATTGCCATAGCAGGGCAACCTGGCCAGACTCTACCCTCACCAAGAGGAAGCCTTAAGAAACCACTTCAAGAGGCTAAAGCACTCCCTAATAACCTAAAGTGGGAGTGCCAGTGGTGGGCACCAGCAGGTTCGCACCAGTTCGCAAGAACCGTAGCAGAAATTCTGGCAGACTGACCAAACCTTTTGGGGCACGGGCCGGTCATGTGGTTCAGGGGGCTAGTCACTATGGCCTCTCGGCTGGATCTGACCCCCCAACGCCAATTCATCCAGCCCATGAAGCCCTCATTGCTCCTGGATCCAGAAGTAAAACGCGCCAGTGCACATGAATTGCCATCAGGGGCCAGATGTGGCCCTTGGGTCATAGTTTGGGCATCCCTGTCGGCGGCAGTGTGTGTGTGTGTCAACCCACCCCTTCTATTCTTTGTCGCCACCCCGTCCTGTGTTTAGGGTTGGGCGGTTGTAGGAGGCGAGAGAAAGGAAAGGGTTTATTTGGGATCAAGATGGACGTGGGCGGCTCAGTGGTGTGTGTGGGGGGGGGGGAGGAAGCGGAAAAAGACCCCCACCCACAAATTGACTTCCACCGTGACAGCAGCAGGTGGATCCCAGGGGGGGGGGGGGGAAGACGGGCTCGATGGAAAGCAAAGACACCATAAGGCTTCCATCTTCTCCTCGATCCCTCCCTCTCTCCCTCCTTCCTCGCTTCTCTCCCCTCCCCTCTCCTGCCCGCCATCTGCTCAGCGCCACTGGGGCTCAAACCACACCCACTCGCTTCTCCCGGACCCTGCTCCTGGGGGAGCCCCCAGGCACCAGCCAGCCCCTGCCAGCCCGGGCCAATTGTTGCCAGGAGGAAGCCTTGCCCAGTCACTGGGACGTATTGGGGGTGGGGGGGTGGGATCCATCCATCACGACACGGCGCGCATGCAAGGGGGAGCCTGCGGCTGCCTTGATCGGGTGTCTACCAGGCGTGGGCATTAAGGGGGGCATCATGCCGAGGCTACGGGTTTGATGCAAAGAAGGGTTGGGGTGGCGGCGGCGGCGTGTGGTTGGCTTTCACAGCAAGCTAGAAGAAGCGCCTAGCCTTCCTCCTTGCCTTCCCTCGCTGCTTCCACTGACCGCCGCCACTTCCTTCCACACCTCTGGCTTTTATTATGAGTCTGGCTGCTTGAAGGCGCCGACGACGACGGCGCGGGCATCTCCATGGTGCAGGAGGGCGGCATGTCACGCACCCCTTACAGCTCGAGCCAAGACATCCAGATGGAGGTCTTAGACAACCCTAGCCTCCAGGTGAGCCAGACAGACAGAGCCAAGGCGGCCATCCATGGGCTCCCTCCGAGCCACTGGGGGTGGGTGGGGAGGGCTTTTGGAGGGGTTGGCTTTAAAGGGATTTGTTCAGTGCCAGCAACTTTGGACGGGGGAATCGTGTCCTAAGGAAAGGGAGGGGGCAAAGAGGGAACCAGAAGCCAAGTGGGATCATGATGATGAATGATGAACCCAAGAGGTGCAACCGGGGGATCCTTTGAAGGCCGGGGCTGATCCGCACCGGTTTCCTGGTTGCGCTGTTTTCTCTGCTTTTTCTCCCCCAAACCCCTCCAGCAGGTACAGATGAAACTCGGAAAATTAGAATATCGTGCAAATGTCCATTCATTTCACTTAAAAGGTGAAACAAATATATGAGACACTCACTACATGCAAAGTGAGAGATGCCATGCCTTAATTCGTTATAATTGTGATGATTATGTACAACGTACATGAGATTATGTGATGATTATGGGGTACATGAGATTGGGGTTTTTTTGGGTTTTTTCATAAACTGTAAGCCATAAGCATCAATATTATAAAGTAAGGCTTGGACTATCTCATTTTGTATGTAATGAGTCTATCTGTTATATTTGTTGCACCTTTTAAGTTGCATTACTGGACTGAATGAACATTTGCACGATATTCTCATTTTCCGAGTTTCACCTGTACTTGAAGAGATGGTGTTCTGGAGGTGAGCAAGGAAAGAGACATCTTTTCCTTGGATCCTCCCTCTTCCTGCCTTTTGGTCTTGAACAGGCGCTCCTGGGTGGGAGGTAGGGATGACAGGCTTAAGGAAGATGTGGAATTTATGGAGTTGGGAAGGACAGCAGCAGCAAGTGATTTCCTAAGAGGTCTGGATTTGCCAGCCACACTAATAATGGGAACCATGTAGCTTTGCATCTTTCACTTCCTGATTTGCTCCTAGATACCAGGAGGGCCCAATTAGTTAAAGCTCTCTTTCTCTCTTGTCTGTTTTCCTTGCAAAAGCTTTTGCTGCTGTGCCTTAATATGCAAAGCAAATGAAATTAACCCAGTGCACATGCATTGGCAGATCCGCACATAGGAGCAGACTGCAAAGCCAAATCCAATTGCTAGGGACTTAGAGGAGCGGTCCGTGGCCTTCCTTTGCCAGTCTGGAGGCAAACTAGCCCATAACTTGAATTTAATTACTGGCTAAGGGAAGGGAACTGTGGTGAAACATGTATTTGGGCATGAGGAATGTTGGCCCCTTGGATCTTGGTTTTTTGTTACTGAATTCCAGAAGCATCTGTCGTGACTCACATTCCTCTGACCTGGAAATCCAGAGTAAAGGTTCAAGGAGTTTTGGGGGCTCCTCCAGTCCTTTTAGGAGAGAGTTTGTTGTAGCTTCAAGGACAGGGAAAAACAATCCACTTTTTAGCAGATCGTGATTCTTATGACTCTATCCTAGAGCTTAGAAAAGTTACTTTAAAAATATTTCTGCCTACAAAATCTCAACACAAAGTTTATGGGAAAAGTGCATTAAAGGTAAAGGTTTTCTTGATATGATACCTAACTGTTTTTACACCTTTGCATCTTCACTTACCACAGCAGACAGATCAATCTACCAACAGGTTTCAGAAGAATATGAGATGATCAAAGGGAGAGAAGAGTCCCTGTGTTTTCTGTATAAGAAGGGAGACATTGGATGAGTGGTTTTAGATAACAAGGGGGAACAACTTCCCTCTTATAGGGTGTCTTTATTTCTTAGTCTTTAAAGAATTTCCAGTGTTCGTTTGTGTGTGTTAATTATTGTAACAACACTAGAGTAAAATAGCCAGCCCTGCTAAGAGTTAAAGGGCTGATGCAATGGTTTTGAGTCATCGTGAGTGTTTATTTCTCTATTGAACCCTAATAGTCCATGTGTGAATTTGCAAGTTAAACAAAAAATGAGGCTTATTTATGTACAGATGAATGCACTGCAACTCCCAACTCAAACTTCCTTGCTCTATCCTCTAGCGATGCAAGAGGATAATAGTTTTATATAGCTGCCATATTTTTTCCTTAGAAACATAAAAAAAGATGGGACAAACCGAAGTCTACCTAGTAATGCACTCTTTGCAAGAATCTCCTCAGTTTATCAGCACTATGAGGACCACAGGAAATTAGCAAGAATTTCTTGGGGATGTGCTATTAATGTGCCGGCCACTCTTGTTTACCAGAGGCAGACATTTTGATCCCGACTGGAGATAGGGGATTAAACTGGGCAGGAATTTCTGAAGCCTACCTAAGGGATTTTGTTTAGGGTAGAAGGAGGTTAACATTATTTCACAAGCTGGGAAGAGATCCAGGAGGTAGGCATGGGTGAGCATCAGGGAAGATCATGTTATAGATTTTTCTATAAAAGTTTTCCCCCTGGGAGTATAGAAAATAAATCTAGGCCTTTGGAAACAACACATCAGGTAGATAATAGAAAATGTCATTGTATTCAGATTTTCTTTTCCTCCTTTTGAATGGTGTGGATGATAAGAGAACAAGTGGGTCTCAGTGCCAGAATATAATAAACTAGGCACCAAATGCTAGGTTACCTGGGTCCTGTTGACTATATTTATCAGTTAGTGATAGTAATTACACTTATGTACCACCCCATAACACAAAGTGCACCCTCTGGGCAGTTCACAAGTTAATTAGCATTTTGCCCCCAACATGCTGCGTACTCATTTTACTGACTTTGGAAGGCTGAGTCAACCTTGATCTCTGCTCAGGATCAAACTCACAACATCTGGCTGTAGTACAGCAGTGTAACCTCTGCACCACCAGGGTGCTTGCATATTTGAGAGTTGGGCAAACACCCAAGGTCTTCCATCTTTTCACGAGCTTCAGAGGAGTGTGGAAAATACTACTAGAGATAGTCTGTCTGGCTTAAAGATGGCTCTCAAGATGAAAGATGGTATGTAAGAAAGTAGAAACTGAATCCCATTGCTCTCTTTTGGTAGGAGTAGCAGATTGAGTGTTGCGGGTGACAGAATCTATTCTGGATCCACTATAAGACACGTGTTGGTTGCTACTGCTGTATAATAGTGAAATGTGTGGTCCTTAACTGGTCCAGTCCAACTCTGCCTAAGAGCACTCCTCTCAAATGTATTGGTTTTCTGTTGTAATCCTCTCTGGCTTCCTCTCTGAAACTCCCAAAGAGCAATGCTGGATCCTGTTTCTTCAGGGACTTCCTTTGTCCCTCTCCTTCGTGGCCCCCCAGGTGGTAGATCCTGAAATGCTTGCTGTCCGCTGCAGCTCTGAGTGACGCACGTACCTTAATTAGAACAAGGGGGAGGAAAAGCCTAAAAATACCAGCCTCATCTCTACCTCCTTGCTTTGCCCTGCCTAGCCTGGCCTTAGAACTACGAGAACCATGTCTGCGGGGGCCTGGTAGCAACTGGTTTCTTTGCAGCCAGCTGTCTCTCTCTCTCTCCCTGAGACATGCTTGGAAAGTGTCTGGTTCATTTTCAAGCCCTCTCATTCTCTTTCTCTACACCCTCACAACAGAAAGGTCTGGATTTTTCTGAGGAATCCTATAAAGCTGGAGTTCTCAACCTTTTTAAGCCGGGGGCTGGGTAACGCTCCCTCAGACAGCTTTGGGGGGCGGATGGCAATTTTGCCCTGCCTCCACCACAGGGCACTTCCTGTTGTGGTGGAGGCTGGGGGGGGGGGACATGAAATGGTGCCATGGGCCGCATCCAGCCCACAGGCCACAGGTTGAAAATCACTGCTATAAAGGATTGTTGTTAGGCACAAAAAACAGCCACCTCTGAGGACCCACCCGGGTGGAGGTGCATGATACTGTACAGTGATGCCTCATACAACCTTTATACGGATTTGGACTTTGTATGAGGCATGCAAAATCCTAGCCACGATGCCTCATACAACATCCAAATCCTTGCCGCGATGCCTCATACAACGTCATTTCCGTAGAGATACATTGTACTGTAACAGCACAGACTTCAGGACAAAGTCAAGGAAACAGACAGGAAACTGACAGAACTTTAAGAAATCATTGTCTAAAGGCTAAAAACATTACAAAAACATGATTGTCCAAGAACCTGAAGAATGCTGCAAAAAAACCCAGGAATGCTTCTAAAAATTCTGACGAAAAAATTAAAAAAATTTCCAAAATCACGCTCAAAACCACTCCTAAATTCTCTTCGCCTCGTGCAAAACCCACAAGAGCAATGTACGCATGTGTCCTGCCTTTTATACTGCCCAGGCACAATGCAACCTGGGGAAAACCCCAATGCCTCATACAAAGTCACAGCAATTTTGTATGAGGCAACTTTTTTCAAGGAATTAGGCGATGTTGTATGAATTCGATGTTGTACGAAGCGGACTTTGTATGAGGTATTATTGTAGTTGGAAGCAGGTGAATGAACAAATCCCAAAAATCTACTTCCTCTTTCTTAAAAAATAAGAAACATGGTGCTGCTTGGCTGTTTTTTTTATATAGAGGAAGATAGTAAAGATAAAAGTCACCCTTACTCAAAAGCCAGTTGTATCCAACTCTAGGGTTCAGTGCTCATATCTGTTTATAGCCAAAGAGCCAGTGCTGCAGATGTTTCCGTAGACATGTGGCAGGCATGATTAGACACTGTTTACCTTCCCACCGAAGTGGTACTATTTATCTACTTGCAATTTCTTGCTTTCGAACTGCTAAGTTGGCAGGAGCTGGGACAGATGACGGGAGCTCACTCCGTCATGCAGTACCCGGGAATCGAACTCCGACCTCCTAGTCAGTGACTTCAGCATCTTAAGATAGGCGGGTTATGATGCTGAAGGAAGGAAATTGCTGAAATTAGTGGAAAAGGAGGCATGACTGTGGATATATGTGTACTGCAGAGCTATGTGGGCTAGTGAGTTATCAGAAATTTATTCCAAACCAAGGTCTAATTTATAGTTCTGCTCTTGTGGATTAGTAGAACCTCCTCTTTACCTCTGCTTGCCATGAGTCTCATACTTATCCGCCATTCCTCCTTAGCTGACTCCCCAGTTAGTTTCCTGATGTCTCTTGGTTAAAAACTACACTAGTTCCAACCCTTTCCTATCTGACACCTGGAAAGGTTTCCCATAAAAACCAATAAAATCTATTGTTTGAAGGCTTTCCCTAAATGCTGATGGGGGGGCGTGGTGGTTAAGATGCTGAGCTTGACAACTGGAAGGTCGGCAGGTCGAGACCTGAGTGCTGCGTGACCGAGTGAGCGCTCGTCTTTTGTCCCAATTCCTGCCAGTCTAGCAGTTCGAAAGCAAGAATTTGCAAGTAGATAAATAGGTGCTGCTTCAGATGTAAGGTAACAGCGTTCCACGTGCTCCAGTATCTAGTCTTGCCTTCCACATGACCACAGAAACATCTGCAGACACAGATAGAAATTTTTAAAGATCAAACTGAGGCCCCAGTGCTGGTAATAGATCATCTTTTGGGCAATTCTCTTCTCAACATTTCTCAAAGGGAGTGCAGCAGTGGATGAAACAAAACAGAATTTCTCACCTAGATGTTGGCTATCCAAGATATTTTTTTTTTAAAAAAACACAAATGGCCGTTTGCTGTTATTTTTAACAATCCTATGGCCGGGCAATGTGACACAAAGTTCCCAGGTGTTTTGGTGGGAATGGAAAAGTTTTTCATTGGATTCGACAGTCTTAATAAAAGTACAGTGGAACCTCGGTTAGCAAATGGCTCGGTTAATATAAAAATCGCATAACAAAAGGAAATCCATAGAAAATAGTGGCTCGGTTTACAGATTTTTTTTCGAGAATGGATTAATTGGTATTCAGTGCATTGCATTCCTATGGGAAACCGTGTTTCGGTTAAAGTATTTTGGTTTTCGATGCATTCTTATGGAAAATTGCATTCCTATGGTAAATTTACTGCAAGAAATGTCCCAGAGAACGAATTAATTATGTTAACCAAGGTTCCACTTTAGTACTTTCTCTGTGACAGCCCTTGGAAAAATTACTTCTTAGACAGGTTGTGTTTTTTCTAGGGGGTTATTCTAGTACAGAAAAAAAATATCTCTCCCCCCCCTCTTTGAGTTCTGCTGTGAGATCAGGACCTTCTGGTTTCAGTTTGAGCCGCATTATACATTTAATCTTCCTGGAAGCTCCTCTTTCTGAGTCCGTTGCATAGTCTTCACTCTTTCCTTCAGCCACCAGGATTCTAGGCAATCTGCCCACTTGGCTTCCTTGCCAGTATTTTCAGACTCAACTGTCCTTTGAATAAGGTTTTAATCCCTGCTACTTTCTTTCGCTTTGTAGAAATGTGGCTGCAAATTGCTTTATGCCCTAAAACAGTTCAACATTCTGAGTCACCATACTAGCTCACCTAATCTGTTCTAGAGATTTCAGTGGAGTTCTGGTGTGTGTGTGTGTGTGCGTGTGCGTGCATGCATGTGCACTGCATGGACAAATCCTAGAGGGAGGGGACATATCTGCATAAGTATCCATCTGCTGTACTGCTGTATGGTCTGTTTGTAGGCATGTACAGTA
The DNA here is from genome assembly GCA_035047345.1 of Bradypodion ventrale. NCBI lineage: Eukaryota > Metazoa > Chordata > Lepidosauria > Squamata > Chamaeleonidae > Bradypodion > Bradypodion ventrale. The sequence continues at coordinate 33,248,764 of JAWDJE010000006.1, forward strand.
TATCCATATATGCACTTATACAATAGTTCTTCTTGTGTTCATATGTCTCTTCATAGTCTGTAAGAGAGTGAATCTTTACACGCGCACAGACACACACACATGAGAGAGAGAGAGAGAGCATTGTATATTCTGAAAATAACTGTGCCATACCTGTCATGTTTTGGGAAATTTCAGTCAAACCCCTGTATTTTGCACTCTTTCCCGCCGTCATCCTGCATTAGTTAGACTGCAATTTGACTGGAGTTAGACTGGAGGCCAGCACAGGATAAGCATAGCTGTCCAGTTTCCTGTTTTTGCTGGGAAATTTCCCAAAACTTGACAGGTATGAACTGTGCTAGTTTCAAGATTTTGGAATCTGTAGTCCAAAAAAGAACTTTCCCAAGCTCTGTTATTTGATTTCCTGTCTGGCTAGGTTATCGTGCTATGGTAATAAAGTAGATTGGGGTGGCCAAACTACGGCCCATGGGCTGGATCCAGCCCCAGACGCCAATTCTTCTGGCCCATGCTACCCTCGTCACTCTCTGAAGTAGAAGTAAAAAGTGTCCATGCACTTGAATCCATCTTGATTGAGAGCAGCAGCTTCATCAATACTGGCCTAGGGTTGAGGAGGACTTTGCTTGCCAAAAGGGCTCAGGACCAGAAAGTGACTTGCGGAACTGGATCAGTGGTACGGGTGTCATGCTGTGATGCGGAAGACCACTGCCTTATATTCTCAGGACAGTCTGCATAGCTGATCGCCAGGATGATAGCCAATATTCAGAATTGGATACGGCAGAACAAGAAGAAGGAGTTAATTGATTTATAGCCTGCTGTATTTTAAAAGGCATCATGTTTAAGGCAGGCTTTTTATTTAGCCGCATACCATATGCCTCTTGAGAATATAGTCTTGTAGGTTTCAAACTCCCACACTGTTATCCTGCCCACTTTTGAAACTAAGTTTTTCTGACCTTATCAACTTAAATTATAAGAGTCCTAGTTTATACATCTGCAGGACTGTAGGTCGTGAAATATAGTAGTAATCAGTCCTATATTTAGTTCCTAGTAGTATTGGATGTATGAGAGTAATTGTGGTTCTGTTCAACAAGAAGAAATCAGGGTTTAGAGCTTCAGAAGCTATTATTTATTCATGGCAAGAAGAAAGGCTAATTTATCTAAATATCCCATTGCTTAACAGGTTCCTTCTTTTGTCTTTTCATCTATGCTGCTTTAGAACAAATGTATGTTTAATTTTATGACCATCTCTTGTATATTTCCTGTCTTTTCTCTGGTTTTTTCCCTCTTTCTCTCCCCATCCTGTTGCATTAATAATTTAAAGCTCCTTTATTTTTCTTTTAATTTGGAATAAATCTGGATTGTTTTCATCCAGGGCCTTTTATGAGGTGTGGTTTTCCCTTTATGCTTGCTAATTTGTTTTGCATGATAATTAGAAGTTGAATCTCCTTCCACCAACACCTTCCCATTGCTGTGACAACTGATATCTGAGCTGTCATGTTGTGAGCGGTGAACTCTCCAAAGAATCCAAAGCTCCCAAGAATCCGATGACTATCTTTCGCTTAGGTCAGATGCTTTTATGGCCTCACTGTGCAGAAATGGGGTCTTCACCCACCGTCACTCGGGGGTTACCGACCATACCTGTCAAGTTTTGGATTTGGAAATAAGGGAAATTTCCCGGCAAATACGGGATACTTGACAGCTTTGTTTATCCTGTGCTGCCCTCCAATGGTGGCAATAGGGCATTGCCGTCTAATTAATAAGGTATGACGGCAGGAAAGAGGGTAAAATAAGGGGTTTCCCCGGCCAATAAGGGATACTTGACAGCTATGTTACCGACAGTACTGTACTTGGAAGAAAACCTGGGAGCTGAAGACCCTTGACTGGGGGGTTCTGAAAGACAGAAATCCTAAAAATTGGATTAAAAAAATACAGTTGTAGAAAGAATACAAGGTGTCTTTTTTTAAAAAAAATCATTGCATGTAGGTATATACACATATATTTGGGTACATGCTGAACATTTTATATTATTTATGAAAAGGGCAGAGAATCCAAGAGACAAATCCTGATCTGGGAAGATTGCAGTGCATTCTAGCAATGGGCAGGCTAAACTGCATGTAAAGATAAAGGTAAAGGTCATCCTTGCTTGAAACTCAGTTGTATCCGACTCTAGGGTTCAGTGCTCATCTCTGTTTCATAGCCGAAGAGCCAGCACTGTCTGCTTCTGCAGATGTTACTGTAGTCATGTGGCAGGCATGACTAGACACCGGAGTGCACAGAACGCTGTTTACCTTCCCACCAAAGTGGTCCCTATTTATCTAGCTGCAATTTCTTGCTTTCGAACTGCTAGGTTGGCAGGAGCTGGGACAGAGATGGGGGGGGAGGCTCATTCCATCATCATACCTGTCACGTTTCGGGAAATTTCTGTCAATCCCCCGTATTTTACACTCTTTCCTGCCATCATCCCGTATTAGTTAGACTATAATTAGGCTGGAGTTAGACTGGAGGCCAGCACAGGATAAGCATAGCTGTCCAGTTTCTCATTTTGGCTGGGAAATTTCCCTTATTTGACAGAAATTTCCCGAAACTTGACAGGTATGTCCATCATGCAGTACTCGGGTCTCAAACTGCCTGAGCTGCTGACCTTCCAGTCGTCAAGTTCAGCGTCTTAACCACTTGAGCCACCACAGTCCCTTCCAAACTGCACGAGATGGGGCTAAAGCTGAGTTGGAAGAGTTGGAACACAGCTGATAAAACCAAATGTAATTTCTCAAGATATTTGGTCCTTCCCCGCCCCAACTAACCATGCAAAACAAAGCTAAATTCTGTGCAAGACCACTCAAAGGGAAGCTCCAAACTGTCTACTTCCTGTCTGCTTAGTTACATTCAAAAACATTTTCATCTGCAACCCTCTACTCAGTTCTGTGTAAGATATTTAAATTTTAAATATCCCAAAATGCTGTCTTATCTCTGGCTGCTGAGCCCACATAAGCCACACCCTTTGTTTCTCTGTTTTAAGATTTTATCAATTAACCGTAAAACATTCATTCTCCTTTCTCCCCTGTATTTCCTCTCTTCTATGGCATTTACTTCCATCCTGTCCTTTTCATTTAGACATAAGCTCTCTAAATGGGAGCTGTATCGGTGTTGCACAGCATCCCGAACACTTGTAGTGCATGCTAAAGGATTGTTGGTTTTCAGCACTCCCCTCCTTCTTTTGGCAAGAGTAAGATGTCATTTAGCTCAGATGTAGTCGTGGAACGTGTCCAAGGAGACCTCTGCAAACGTGCTAGCCAGATTAGAGGAAGGGGGCCTGTCACCCTCCACTTGTAGTCCAGAAACAGCTGTGATACCAAGCATTTCCACAGTCTACTTGTAGTCAGATTCCAGTTCCTATGAGTTCCAACCAGCAAAGTTGATGAGCAAGGATGATCACAGTTATAATTCAACAGGGTCTGGAAGGCCAGAATCTCCTATCTGTTGGGATAGCCCTCTTCTTCTTCTGCCATATCCGAATCCGAATATAGGCGATCGCCATGGTGATCAGCCATGAAGACTGTCCTGAGAATATCATGCAGTGACCTTCCATCTGCCTTCCGTATCGCAGTGACACCTGTACCACTGATCCAATTCCGCAAGTCACTTTCTGGTCCCGAGCCCTTTTGGCACGCAAAGTCCTCCTCAGTTCCAGGCCAGTATTGATGAAGCTGAAACCCTCCATCATGATGGATTGAAGTGGGATTTAATCCCATTGGGGACCATCACCCTTCCCTGTGGTCTTCACCAACCAAAGCCATTAATCCTCAGGGTTGTCAGGTTAGTTAACCGCTGCCTGACACTCGGTGGTTGAGTCACTGGCAGTATGGTCTACTCTATTACCATAGCAGGATAACTTGGTCAGACTGGCCAGGGATAGCCTAAAGGTAGCAAACAATCAACACACATTTATTATCTAGAAATCTGCTTCCTAATAGCCATGCCTGCATTTGCATTCTAACATTCTAATATTATTCATTATTATTATTATTCATTTTTAACTTTTCAGGGGAAATACAGCAAAAGGAAGAACCGCTTCAAACGCTCTGATGGCAGCACCTCCTCTGATACAACTTCAAACAGTTTTGTCAGGCAGGTAAGAACGGGGAGTGGGAATCATGTTCCAAAGAGAGGGAAGATAAAATAAAGTTCCATATTGCTGGTAAAGTATCTTTAGAGAGTGGGTTGTCCAGCCCTAGGTTGCTTCCATGTGGGGTGCCTCAAGGCTCGGTACTTTCACCTTTGTTGTTTAATATCTACATGAAACTGCTGGGTGAGATCATTCGTTCCCACGGGGTGAGGTATCATCAGTATGCAGATGATACCCAGCTGTACATCTCTGCTCGTGGGGACCCGAGTGATGCAGTCGAAGTCCTGACCAGGTGTCTGGAGGCTGTTCGGGTCTGGATGGGGGACAACGGGCTTCAGCTGAATCCTGGCAAGACTGAGTAGCTTTGGGTGCGGGGTCCCATGTTATCCCAGGAGTTACCATCTTTGGTCGTGGCTGGAACATCTTTGCCTCAGTCAGATCCGGTGCGCAATCTGGGGGTCCTCCTGGACTCGCGGCTACTGCTCGAAGAGCAGGTGGCAGCCGTGGCTAGGAAGGCCTTTGCACAGCTTCATGTTATTTACCAATTGCGCCCGCTCCTGGACTGGGACTCCTTGCTCATGGTCACTCAAGCTCTGGTCACCTCCAGATTTGATTATTGTAATGCGCTCTACATGGGGCTGCCCTTGGTGGCCATTCAGAGGCTTCAGCTGGTCCAGAATGTGGCTGCCCGGGTTGTGATGGGGCTTGGGCATCATACTCAGGCCTCACCACTTCTCCGGGAGCTGCACTGGTTGCCGGTGTGTCTCCGGGTGCAATTCAAGGTGCTGGTTTTGACCTTTAAAGCCCTATATGGCATTGGACCAGGTTACTTAAGAGACCGCGTCGCCACAAGGAATTTAGCCCATCCTACTAGGACAGACAGGAGGGGCTCACTGGTGGTCCCATCAGTGAAAGAGGTACATCTTACTGGGACCAGGAAAAGAGCCTTTTCCATGTCTGCCCAGGCCTGTGGAACCTCTTACCACCTGAGTTGCGGCTCCAGATGGAACTACTCCCCTTTAGAAAGATGCTGAAGACATGGCTTTTCCAGCAGGTTTGGGGCACACTTGACTCTACCAGTCAAGCTCGGTGGCTGATTTAGCCTATGTGAGGGGCTGCCCCCTGGCCTGGTTATTCTGTTTTAACAGGGGTAGGGTGGGGGTGGGTTGTTTGTTTAATGATGATATGTTTGTGTTTTTAATGTTGGTTTTAATTGGGGCTTTTAGATCTGTTTTAATTATTGTTGTTTTATTGTTTTATTGTATTTTTTACTATGTTGTTAGCCGCCCTGAGTGGTGTACCCACCAGGAGGGCGGGATATAAATGCGTAGAAATAAATAAATAAAAGCAAGAGAATTAATATCTGTGACATGCTTATCCGTTCAGAGCATTTGGAAGAACTGTAATTGCAATGCAGATATGGATTCCTGCATTGAGTAGGGTGTTGGAGTCGATGGCCTCAAACAGTGTTCTCCAATCTTTGGGTTTTGGACTTCAGTTCCTAGAAGCCTAAGTCAATTCCCCAAAGCATTGATCAGCCAATGTACAGATTTAGGCTTCTGGGAATTGAAATCCCCCTTTTGGGGCTTAGGCCCCACGTTGGGAACCACTGGCCTAAAAGGTCCCTTTCAAATTAGTGATTCTATGATTCTATGTTTCTGTTTGTGAATTAATTGTCACCTCCCTTCAGTGGACAGTGTTTTTATTGCAAGTTTTCTATTTTCATCATTGGCTGTAAATGCAAAGCTTCAAGAATAGGACACAAACCTGGATTAAGTTTTACAAAACTGCAGGGAATGGAGATTCTTTTCCATGTACTCTGCCCTTGTCCATCCATCATGGCTTATATCTTGTGCTCCTCGCCTCCAATCACTAGTCATGCTAGATATTTATTTTCACCACCGACTGTACATTTCCTTGGTACAGACTTCATATTTGTCTTTCTTTTTTAAAATATTTTTTTTATTAAATTTTTAAAAAATTAACATACAACATAAAAAAAACCAAAAACAAACAACCAAACAAACATTACAATATAAAGTAGAACATAAAATACAAACCAAAGAGAAAAAAAATAACAATATATTAAACAAACAAAATATTCTCATATTATTAACTTACAGATTTCTTTATAATGAGTTTATAATATCAATATCCATTAGTAATATTTGGTTATACACATATCTACTCTATTATATCAAATAATACTAAAGTATATAATATTCTCAACATTTCAAAACAAAAGTACAAGAAAAAAAACCCACCAGTGATATTTACAAAACCCCGAAGACTGTGTTTACCTCAGCAAATATATTACAGCTTCCAAAAACTCAGTTGGTCTGATACTGGTCTGACACCTTTACCTTTATACAATGCATAATCCACAACTGGTTTCCATATTTCCCAAAATTTATTTTCTTTTATAATACCTTTTTTTATTCAAATCCCATGTCAACTTGTCATTCAACGCAATATTCCACATTTCTTTATACCATTCATCTACCTTCAAAGTTTGATTAGTTTTCCAGTTTCTAGCAATGCATTGTCTTGCAATTGTCAAGAAAATTGATATCAGTTCTTTTTTATTATATTGTCTTTCTTTCTCTTTCCGAGCATGTGTTCTTTCAATCCCTTTCTTTGAAAATATTTTGCTTTGCTTACCTTCCAACTCTAACTTTCCATTTGCTGATTGCAAATCCATCCTTTCCCCAAATGTAATATTCAATTCAGTGAGAAGAGCAATGATGACAATAAAAATGCCATTTCTATATTAGACATCACAGATTAAAGCTTTAATTCTAAGCATGCTTGCTGGGTTTCTGTTTGAGAAATGCACTGAGAACAAAGCAGCAGATAGCTACTCAGGTAGATGTTTGTCGGATACATTGGCTTCAAGCTTCTACAATCTAAAAACATTTGGGGATCCATGACTGCAAACCTCTGATTGATTCTAAATGAAAGGCAACAGAGATAGTAATTGGAGCGAAGCAGGTTAGAAGGACCATTGGGTTCTCATCCTGACATGTAGCAGGTATCTATTATACAGAAATGGGAACCTTTGGTCTACTAGGGTTTTGTACTGCAGCTCCTATTCTTTTTCTTTTGTGTCCTGATCAAACCCTGGACTGCCAATAGGAAGCCACTTTCTTGGCTTTATCATTGGCCAAAATTAAATCCTCATCAGTGCATGTTTCTGGCAGTCATTGGCAGATCAGTAAATGAGCCAGATTCTGTATCCATATTCACAGCGCGTGTTGTTGTCCACCAGCAGCCACAACTTGAGCATGTTGGTCTTGCGTTCAGGGTCCACCCAAGTGACCTAGGGGAGGTTGAGATCCTCAGCTATATCCTAATTTAATGTTGTTCCTTTCTCCATCTTCTAACTTGGCTTTGCTCTTGTGTACCCTCAAGAATGTTCAATCTTGCCATAAAGCTCTTCCTGGATCTGAGTCGGCAGACTTGAGGCTCATATCCATTCAGATGATGTTGAGGGTCTTTCTCTTGCTGAGTTCTCTCGGCATCCTCAGCTACTTCTCGCCTTATCCTAGGTGAAACGATACCAACAAGAGGGTATATTTTCTCAACTGGGGTAGGTTTGAGGCATCCTGTCACTATACGCCTGGCTTCATTAGCAGCAAAGTCAATTTGTTTTGCGTGTGTGGATGTGCTCCATACTGGATCAGCATACTCTGCTGCAGAGATGCTCAGGGCCAAAGCTGATGTACGCAGCATGGATGGTTGAGTTCCCCATTTATAGTTGGTGAGTTTTCTAATGATGTTGTTCCTTGTACTCACTTTGGCCTTGGTATTTAGGCAGTGCTGAAGCTCCTATAATCCCTTAACATTGGCTCTGCTGGAGGAGGTGAAGCCCAAAATATGGCAATGGCCAGAGGCTCTGCACATCTTCAGTATGGAAGATGACACTATTATCAACAGATTCAGTACCTTCCCTCCCCTTCCCAAAACAGAAAAATCTTAGAAAGTGACGGCTAACCTTGGCACTCTAGCTGTTCTGGAACTTCAATTTCCAGAAGCCTAATCAGCAGGAGTGCAGACTTGGGCATCTGGCAATTGAAGTCCAAGAACAGCTGGAGTGCCAAAGTTAGCCACCTGGGAAATAGGCTACTTGTTTGTATCCTGTTTTTGAGGCTTTTCACGCATCATTGTTAGTGAGCACTGTTGCACTTCATAGCTAATCATGTTTAGGTGTAAGATAATAGGCTTTAAATCCATGTGATTTCTTGTTCCCCTCCAGTGATTGCTGATGGATTGAAAGCTTGGGAGGAATAACAACTGGGAGTTATAGTCCAAAAAGAGTAACTTCCCCCACCTCTGGACCAGATATACAATAGTTGCAATTACTTTCCAGTTTTGTTAGTCTGTGTTTCGAGCATATCAGAGAGTAAACAAAACAAAACTCTGTACCTGATATGTATAAATTGATGCCACAAAGTTTCGCTCTTCTATCTGATGAAGTGGATCTGATCCACAAAAGCTAACGTTAAAATACAGCCATTAGTCTTTAAAGTGCCACAACATTTTTTTGTCTTTTTTGTTTTGACTTTCCCAGTTTTGTCAGCAGTTCGATTCCCGAGTACTGCAGAAAAGAAATGAGCTCCCGTCTTCATACCAGCTCCTGCCAACCTAGCAGTTCGAAAGCAAGAAATTGCAAGTAGATAAATAGGAACCACTTCGGTGGGAAGGTAACAGCGTTCCGTGCGCTCCGGTGTCTAGTCATGCCTGCCACATGCCCACGGAAATGTCTGCAGAAGCAGACAGCGCTGGCTCTTCGGCTTAGAAACAGAGATGAGCACTGCACCCTAGAGTCGGATACGACTGGCCTTCGAGCAAGGGAAACCTTTACCTTTACCTAGTTTTGTTTTAGTGGCTTTTGAAATCCAGGTCAAAACATTATGTTTTCCTCCACAGCTTGGCCCTTCATTTCAGCCACTCTTGTTAGTTTCTTCCCTTAGCAGATTATAAACAAACAGAAACCTTTTCATCCATTGCGTAGGGAAGCAAAGTGGTTGCCATAGCAATGTTCCATCTGGTGGAGTGTCTGGAAGGAAGCATTGAAGAAGCGGCATACTCCTGGCAAAGCAGATTTTGGAAGAGGGATATATAAATCATGTGGAAGAAATGACTTTACTTCTGCTGGAGACCACACTGGGATTGTTTCCTTAGGCCAGTGATGGCGAATCTTGGCACTCCAGATGTTCTTGGACTTCAATTCCCAGAAACCCAAATCTCTGTGAATGGGTTTACTGAGCATAGTAAACCCATTCGTGCAGATTCACAGGGACTTGGGCTTCTGGGAATTGAAGTCCAAAACACCTGGAGTGCCAAGGTTCGCTATCACTGCCTTAGGCCTTTCCCAGAGGTGGACTGCTGTCTTTGCTTGTTGTAACAAAAACAGTCAACAGTCCTGTGGCACATTAAAGGTTTACAAATTTTATTGGGCATGAGGTTTTGTGGACGGCCATAAAAACCCATGGTTTTCTGCATAAAAAAGCAGTAGGTATCTGAGTTTAGGTACTTATACAGGTGTACCTGTTAGTTTCCTGGAATCTCTTTCTAGTCTTTACTGATATTAGACAGAAGGACAATTTTGTGTTAATCCTCTCTGTTGTTGCTGTCTGGTAATCTTATCTATATCCAGGTTATAACGCAGAATCCAGAACTTAGTAAAATTTACTTTTTGGACAATATCTTCCAGAATCCCATTTCTGACATAGCCACTTACCATGCTGGCTGGAAAATTCTGGCCACTGTAATAAAAAAGTAACTTTTCCCAGCTCTGACATTACTCTTGCAAGAGCTCATAAATTGGCTTTACAGTTACGTTTTAAGGCTACCAACTATTATTTTGATCACTTCAAATCTTCTTTAGTCTTTGCATCATATTAAACCCATGTTTGTGTATGCGCACACATACTCAGAATCCACATTCTGTATAAGCTCTGTAGAAAAGTGTAATATCAAAGAAAACTAGATATTTTGTATTACAACCTTCATTTTACTTCAAAACTCTTCAGCAGAGATTTTGTATCTTTTTAAATAAGGACATGCACAACATGGGGAGAAAAGGGGATTGGAGATACAGTGATAACTCATGATACAAAATTAATTTGTTTCTTGAGGTTTTTCGTATCTTGAAAAATTCGTATCTTGAAATGCAGTTTCCCATAGGAATGCATTGAAAATCAATTTATTTATTTATTTAAAATATTTTTATCCCGCTTCCCTCACTCAAGAGTGACCTGAAGCGGCTGAACAACATATAATTAAAAATAGGAATAAAACAGATTAGCAAACCCCATTAAAACCCATCTTAAAACCATCTAAAAATCCCAAAACCTCCCAGGACACATTAAAACAGTTGGGACAAAAAACCAATGTAGGCTAAATAAACCAGCGGGACTGGGATAATGCGTTCTAGAGTTCAGAAAAAAGCAAAAAAAAATATTTTTTCTGTTCAAAACTCTTTCTAAAGTGGCGAGAACATGGTGAAAAATTCCAAAGGGCACTTTAGAAGGAGTTTTGAACAAATAAAACATGTTTTTTCTCCCCTCATTTTTTTCTGAGCTTTGGAAGGTTTTCAACGCATTTCAATGCAAATTCGGCACATTTCTGGCAGCGTCCTCTAGTGGCCAGCTCTGGTAATTGCAGGACTAGTCCCCAACGATCAGCTGTTGAGGAGAAGGGGGAATTTTTGGCACTTTCTGGTTGCAGGAAGAGCTTCTGGTGGTGCCAAAACGTGGCAAACTATTCCAAAAGCAGCAGAAATGCTCCAAACACCCTCCTGCTGCCATGGGAAGCATCGGAAGACCCCCCCCCCCAAAAAAAAATATCGTATCTCAAAAAAATTGTATCTCAAAGCAAATTCTTGAGTCTTTCTTTCATGTTGCAACTTTTTCATAAATAGAGGCATTTGCATCTCGAGGTTTTACTGTAAATGGATCCAAGGGAAGAATGGAACTAAAGGACTATCGTTTATTTCATTTGTAGCCCTTTCCACTCTAAAGGCTTCTTAAGAGTTCACAGAGGCACATGCGATGTTATATTCACAATAGAACACATCTGCACGCATTTAAATCACCCTATTACCTAACCATCATACCACACACAGAATGACATTTAAATTTTTTATCGAGTCCAAAGGATGGTTGGTTGTTGAGAATTCATCAGGTCCTGCTCATGGTTTGTTTGGTTTTAGATTTTAATTACCACTATAAAGATGTAATGGCTGGGGTCCTATTGATATCCACATAAACTCTGTGTAACTTGCTGCAGCTAATTGATAATTTGCTGAGGTGTGTCTCAGGTTCACAGTCAAATATGTGATAAGTCATGCACCTGAGACACATCCTGGCACCCTGTCAATTAGCTGCAGTTAGCCATGGAAAATTACATGAACCTCACACAAATACCAATAGGATTCTGGCCAATTTATTTTTAAAACTTATAAAAATAGATTGATGATGATGATGCAAACCAATGTTTCCATTTACATGGAGTTAAAGGCTGGAAGATCTGTGGCCCTTCAAGTATTGTTTGACTCATTTCCAATCATCTCTTTTTAGCATAAACAGTAGTGAGGGATGATGAGATAAGTAGTTTGTGAATACCTGGGACACAGTATGTTTCCAAGATACTATATATTCTACAGAAGCCTTCAAGGATAGGTCCAAAGGACTAGAACTGGTGGCCCCCAGATACTGTTAGACTCTAAATCACAATATCCCTGACTTTTGGCCCTGCTGCCTGGGGCTGATGGGAGCTCATGTCCAGCAACAGCTGGAGAGAGCCATAGGCTCCTACCTCAAATACCTCAGAATTTATTTTAACTTGGATGCAAACACAAGTCTGCACAAAAGGAGGCAGGGGCAAATGTGCCTATGATATAACAGAGTCTAATTTTTAATATCCCCCACCCAATCAAAGCAATGGTATTCCCAGTGGTAATGTACGGTTGTGAGAGCTGGACCATTAGAAAGGCTGAGCGCAGAAGAATTGACGCCTTTGAGATGTGGTGTTGGAGGAGAGTTTTGAGAGTCCCCTGGACAGCGAGGAGAACAAATAGGTGAATATTAGAAGAGATTAGCCCTGACTGCTCCTTAGAAGGACAAATAACAAAGATGAAGCTGAAGTACTTTGGACATCAAAGGAGAAGGGAGGATTTACTTGAGATGGCCTTGATGCTGGGAAAGGTGGAGGGCAAAAGAAGAAGGGGACGGCCAAGGATGAGATGGCTGGATGGCGTCGTGGACACAGTGGGCACAGGGCTGGGCAGGATGAGGAGCATGGTAGAGGATATGGGTGCCTGGAGGGCAATGGTCCATGGGTTCGCAAAGAGTCGGAATCGACTGTGCGACTGAACAACAACAAAAACCCAATCATATGTTGCAATTAAAACTGTCCAGTCTCTTTAGGTAGCAAAGATAGACGACAAAATGTATGAAGATCTGTTTGCCCCCAATTAAGTGGTTCTATGTTGTCTGAGACAACATTCTGATCCTTTATAATGAGTGGTTTCCTTTGAGATCTGGTGATATTTTTTGTCCCTGAACACATACAGCCTAGTGCAAATGTGTGACGAAAAAGAACAGAGAATGGAAAAAAGCTAAAGGAGGGAGTGGTGGAATCTGTGACCTGGACTTGTGTTGCTATAGCGATGACGTAGGAGGCAGTTGCTATGGAGGAGATTCCTTGAGCATCAGGCTTCCAGCAGAGCACCAGAACATAATTAAAGGACCATTGAGCAACGTGTTCCCCCCGATCCCCACAGTAGTGGTTCTCATTCCACTACAGATTCCAGGAGTTGGGGAGTAGGCATAATTCATGGGGAAAGGTTATGTTAGAGAGTTCCCGATGGTTCTGTCCAATAACTCCAGAGACATTAGCTGTATTTAAAGGTCGTTATTTCCACTGGCCGCATGGTGGTCAGTGGTGGCCAGTAGGGTCAGCAAGGGGAAGCGGGGAAGCTGGGGTCTTTTAATAAGGTTAGGTGAGGTCAGGGTGATGTCACATGAGCAATGCATTATGGTACATGTAGTTCATGGCAGTCTGATATTACATCTAACAGGTTATTTCTGAATTGCAGCAAGAATCTAGCCAGAGAAAACTATTTCAACAATACATACATCAGAAGCTTAGTGTGATTTGGGAAGAAATTATAAGCCCCAAGAGGAGACTGGCTATGCTTGGAAAATCTCAGGGATCTACAATAGTTGGAATCTGAAAAATAATATTTTTTCCTATTCAGCAGGTAAAAAAAGGAAAAGGGGCTGCAGTGGTTTAGTGGTTAACATGCTGAGTTTGACGACTGGAAGGTTGGCAGTTCAGCAGTTCGAGACCCGAGTGCTGTGTGACGGAGTGAGTCTGTCCCAACTCCTGCCAACCTAGAAGTTCAAAAGCAAGAAATTGCAAGTAGATAAATAGGTAAAATTTGGTGGGAAAGATAACATTCTGGGCATTCCAGCATCTAGTTATGCCTGCCACATGACCACGGAAACATCTGCAGAAGCAGACAGCACTGGCTCTTTGGCTGAAAATGGAGATGAGCGTTGAACCCTAGAGTCGGATACGACTGGCTTTAGAACAAAGGAGACCTTTACCTTAAGAAAAGAAATTTCAAGACAAATGGCACTAGAAGAGAAGCATGCTTGAATTTTGCCTATGAAGACGTCCATCTTTACCATTCCCATACCTCACTCCCTAGCTCAGCATGGGTAGGAGGAAACAGCCAGTTGGTATTTACTACTAGGTTAATTGTGCCTTTTGGAGCAAAGCAAGGGATAGAGCACGGCAACATAACTCATGAGACTTTCTATTGCAGGAGCCCTGCGCAATAGTTGTGAAGGGACTGGCACAAGATTTCTACAAGGCCCAACAGCAGGCCTGGAAAAGCTACATCTATGTCATGAGTGCTGTGGGTTACAACAGCAGAGGTGGGATATCTTGGATACCTTGGAGTCAGGGCCCGAGTGGCTCAGTGGTTAAGAAGCTCACCTTGTTAGCTGGTAGGCTGGCAGGTCGGCAGTTCAAGATCCGGGTGCTGCATGACAGATTGAGCACCTGTCTCTGTCCCAGCTTTTGGGGACATGAAAGGAGCCTTGTTTGGGCGTTTTTTGAGCAGAATTTCTTCTGCAAAAAATCCTTTCAGCCCTGAATAATTTCTGACACGAAATAATAATAATAATAATAATAATAATAATAATAATAATAATAATAATAATAATAATAATAATAATAATAATAATAATGTGTTGTTGTTGTTGTTGTTGTTGTTATTGTTATTATACCTTGGAGTCATTATTCAGCAAGGAGCCCTCATATGAGTAGACGTCTCCATGACTGCTTCTGTCCATAGTGATCTATCCCTGTCAGTTCTTCTCCATGTTGGTCCAACATTTTTCTTGAGAAAATCTTCCAATCTGCAAGGTGGTCTTCCCCCTAGGCTTTTCCCACCTACCTGAATCTCAAAATATCTTGTGTCTTTTCCCCCTGGTTCTGGGTTGCCATTTTATTTGGACCACTGAGCTTTACTCTGATTCTGGACCTCTTTCCTCAAATCTATTTCTACAATTAGCTGTCTCAGACGCCATGAAGGCTTTCCTCCCTAGCTTTGTCTATTTGGCTTCTGTGAAATCACAAGGAGCCATCTTGTGACACCAGAAAGATCCATCTTTTGCCTCATGTTTTTTGGGCCCAGACATTCAAGGAATAGAGTGGTGCTGTCCAGACAACTCACAAATTGAATCTGAGTGACATGGATTCCCACTGACTCTCCCCCCCCCCTTTTTTTTTTTTTAAAGGTGTTAGCGGTGTTAGTCTGTGGAAGTATATCAGATAGTAAACAAATAAATAAAAAGACGAAAAACCATTGAGGCACCTTAAATACTAACAACTGTGTTTTAATATCTGAGAGTAAACAAAACAAAACAAAAAAGACAAAAAAACGCTGTGCTACCTTAAAGACTAAGGAGTCGCCTCGGCGAGGGGGCGGCATTAGAAATATGATTAAATAAACAACTCCTGTGTTTTAATGTTAGCTTTCGTGTACCATGTCCACTTCATCAGACATAAGAGTGGGTTTTCATGATATGCATTTATACATTTCGTATAGCGGCCCAGAATAGTTGTACAAATTTGGTTGATTCAGGAGACGGACATGTAAATCAACGAGTATTTACAACCGGTAATAAAATGCAATCAGTTTGTCAGGTGAATCTCTGATGGAAAACAGTTTGAGTGGTTAGGTTTTAAAAATTAAACAGTGTGACATGCATCTGACATTGTACATCTCCTAGTTGATAGGAAGCTTTATGGGTTGAGGCACAGCTAGAGGTCAAACTGTCCTGAAAAACATCCCTCTCTCCCCCCCTACCCATATTATTGAGTCTGCTCTGCAAGATAAATGTAACCCCTTAGTTGTTGCATTTTTAATGTACCAGAAATCCCTGGCTAATATTCAAACCTTTCCTGTGGGTGTCCAGCATGTGTACAGTATATATTTTATCTCCACTGTATCTCTCTAAATCCTTGTTTTGTAGTTTCCCTGTCCCAATGTTTTAATGTTAGCTTTTGTGGACCAAGTCCACTTCATCAAACATAAGAGTGAGACTTTGTGGCATTAATTTATACATATCAAGTGGGGGATACAGAGGTACACAATGGTTGGTTAGTATAAAAGATAAAGTTGCAAATCAGTGTGGCTTCCTACCATACCTGTCAACCTTCCCGGATTGGCCAGGATTTCCCGATTTTTGGCGCAGATTTGCGCCATTTCCCGCCTGCAGCTGCCAAAACCCCGGAATTGGCAGCGGGGGGGGGGGGGAGTACTGCTCATCCCTTCTGCGCAGAACGCCTTCTATGCATACGTAGAAGGCTTTTATGCTTGTGTAGAACCCTTCTACGCTTGCGTAGAAGGTGATCTGCGCAGAAGGTGATTGTAGAAGCCTTCTACGCATGCGTAAAAGGGTTCTAAGCAAGCGTAGAAGGGTTCTACGCAAGCGTAAAAGCCTACGAATGCGTAGAAGGCGATCTGCGCAGAACCGTTCTGCGCAGGTCGCGTAAAAGGCGACCTGCGCAGAACCGTTCTGCGCAGGTCCCGTATTTTCCGGAGCCGCAGTTGACAGGTATGCTTCCTACACCTGAAGATCCCCGGTTGATATTGAGATTTATCTCTGTGAAGTTTGGTTCTTCCTTTTGGTACTGAGTGTCCCATCTTTGCACAGCAGAGGGCAGTGTATGAATGACTCTTGTTTCATGGCCAGGAAGCTTTGAATTCCAGACTAGAAAGCCAATGGGTGACTTGATCAAATCAGCTCCTTTGTCTCCTTAAATATATTGTGGTTCACAGACTGCGGAAGGCTGATTGGAAGGATAATGTGTGACCAGCAGGAGAGTTGGGGCTGCAGGGGCTCAGTGGTTAAGAAGCTCGCCTTGTTAGCTGGAAGGCTGGCAAGTTGCCAGTTTGAGACCCGGGTACTGCATGGCGGATTGAGCGCCTGTCTCTGTCCCAGCTCTGGCGGACATAAAAGGAGCCTCATTTGGGTGTTCCCTGAGCTGAATTTCTTCTGCAAAAATCCTTTTAACCCAGAATAATTTCTGACACAAAATTATTATTAGCAGGAGAGTTAGTTGGTGTCATTCTTTGTTGCATATCGCCAAGAAATATTGGGTATATTTGGGAGAAACTTCATGGCTGGCGATCATCCTGGGTGGCCTTGAACAGACTACTGTATCTAACTTAATTATTGCTTTATTTTTTTAAATTTCTTTCATTATATTAATATTTATCACATGCTGCTTTTTATCAAAAGCACCTTTGGTGGTATTATATTTATATCGCACCTGATCTCTCGATCTCTCTCTTTTCTTTTTCTTTTTGTTTTGGAAGACCTAGGTGGAAATGTGTTTTATGTATACTGTACATCTCAAACATCAGATTAGCCTCCTTCTCACAAGGGAAGAGCTAAGAAAATAAAGTTTTTAAAAATACTAGATCCAGGGCATTGTTTTAATGTTAGGTAAGGATAAAAGTTGCCCTCGCTCAAAAGCCAGTCGTTTCCACTACCGGTTCTGCAGAACCTGACAGAACCTGCTGCATTGCATCACTGTGTGGCAGGCATGCCTAGACACCGGAGTGAACGGAACACTGTTTACCTTCCCACTGAAGTGTTCCCTATTTATCTACTTGCAATTTCTTGCTTTCAAACTACTAGGTTGGCAGGAGTCTTAATGTTAGGGGAGCTTTTTATTGAGGATGGAAAAATGGAATGCATCATCCGGAAATTCTTACTCACTTGTCAAACAAAACTTCGGTAGAGCCATTGAATCAAGAGAGAGAAAGAGAGAGAAAGTTATCAAGGGAAAAGTCTTTTCTTGAATCAGGAAGAAACAATGTGAGTTTCTCCCTTCAGAGAAAAAGCTATTTTGTCTGGTAGACAGGCAGGCAGAGAAACAAACAAACAAATGTCTTTAAATTGATGAATAAATTGTCACTTTAAAACAAACACTAAACATTATTTAAAATCATGTTTCAAACACAGCTATAGCAGTTTGATAATGTTTTATCTTTCTGGGCTCCATTCTATGGCATACTGGCATTATTTTAATGTGGTGAGGCGCTTTGAATTCTTTGCCAGAGAACTCTAGGGAAGTAGCTTAAATACAGCAGATAATTCTAAGTCTCACTCCCCAAACAAAAAAGCCTCCTTGAAGATTGTGGTGTTTTGAACCACAATCAGGTGTACCTTGGTAATGGCAACCTTGTGTTGCTGGCTAATCTTTCCCACACTAGGTCAGGTGAAAGGAACTGCAGAATGGACTCACCAAAAGGTGGCTTCATTTTGGCAATTTCACATCTGGCCTAGACATTGAAGAAGAAGAAGAACTTCAGATTCAAACATTCCAGAGGATGGAGCAACAACAGTTAAAGTGGAATCAAACTGCTGTAAATTATGCAACGTAGATACAATAATGATAGATGTCTTAGAAGACGGAGAAGGCTCTTTGTCTCTTGTCTTGGATGTATGAAACTATCAACTTATTTGCTAGAGGGCATGACCAAGAAGAGTCTACATATTGAGAATAGACAAGCTAACATTTTATACTATGACTCTCCAGCTAATCCCACTGGCATGAATACTGGCCATTCTGGCTGGATATTTTGGGAGCTATAGTCTGAAAAGTACCATATATACTCAAGTATAAGCTGACCCGAATATAAGCTAAGGTACCTAATTTTTTATCTGAGAAACCAGGAAAATAGATTGACCTGAGTATAAGCCGAGGGTAGAAAATGCAGCAGCTGCTAGTGAGTTTCAATAATCAAAATCTGGTACACGAAAATAAAATTACGTTAATTACCATAATTGAGACATCAGTGGGGTAATGATTTTGAATGTTTACGGTACCGCTGTCTCCCAAGATGTAGCAGGAAAGGAGTTTTCTCTGCACCGATGGAGACAAGTTGAAGACAGGACGGGAGAAACTTAGCTCTTGATCACTGAGTATCATATTCTTAAGTGTTAAAAATGTGGTTAATTTTAAGATGTGGGGAGCACATCTCTAATATTCCAGCCTAGGCCAGTAAGAAATCTTCAGCCACCCCAGGGTTTAAGGTTCTCTCCCTCCTGATCCCCATGAGCCTTCTTATCTTGTCCATAACCCTCAATTTCTTATTTCCTAGCCATACTCTCTACTTTTTAGACATTATTTCACAACTTCCCACAAGGCTTGCTCAGCCTCTCAGTATTAAGTTCAGAAGGACAAAAAGACTAAATATCTTTGTTCTTATTAAGAATGATCAGCGTGCATTTCACACATTTGCACTATGCAGAATTCCAGTCACCCTTAGAACAACTCGGTTAGCAATGTCCCCAGATGAACCCGAGCTTTACATAAGCCCATGATGTACTTTCTACATATAGAATGAAGCACTGGACAGAAAATACACTTAAATATGTATTTGGGAGGCCTTCAAATGCTATGGAGATTAGGCCTTTATACAATAGACGGTGATTGGAAATGTTGCTTATTTGTTTTTAAGTTGGGGGTTCTGGGAGTTGTAGTCCAACAAATAAATTCTCTAAGCTCTTGGAACAGAATAGTTCTTTTACACACACGCGCGCGCGCGCGCACACACACACACACATATATACAGAGAGAGAGAGAGGAGGGAGAGGTCAGGTATGTTGAAAAAGGTGGGTCTAAAACAGGTTAAGTTGCATACTGTGTAAATTTGGACTATGCCGTCCTTGGATACCATCAACCTATGTTCGTATATATTAAGTTTTAATTTTCGTACACTGCCCAAGGTGAGAAAATACCCCAGATAGGCAGTATAAGACATACATACATACATACATACATACATACATACATACACCGAATGTTGGGTGGTAGTAAATAACCTGACTCCCTAAATGGCCTACAGCTATGGGCAGATGAACTCCTTTAGGTGGGGTGATGGTCACCCTCAGCAGAGGAAATGCCACTGGAAACCATCATATTGGGCCCAACAGCAAAATGAGCAGAGGAGGAACTCTGATTCCTAACGGTCATGGAGGCAGAAGAGGCCATGCCAGATGGACTGGCTGTGAAGGCACACCTTGATAATATCCTCAAAGCTGCGGCAGTCCATTGCAGTCTTGGTGTTAAATCTTGTATGTCTCATTTCATATGTGCCACAGGAGATGGCTCTGTGATCATAGTGTGTGGGTCACTTCATGGCAAGCTGGGATCCACCTTAAACAAATTCATACCAGTGACATTTTTCCTGCTTCAGGAAAAAATGCATTCTTGGATATGAGTTGCAGCAGACGACAGAGAGAGACAGAGAGAGAGAGAGAGAGAGAGAGAGCGAGGCTTTGTTATCTATAATTCCAGTTTACAGTTTATGATTTTACTAGGTAGAGTACAGAGAAGTAGTTTTTACCATTCCCTTCTTCTGAGGGCAACATGGATAGAACTGCGCAGCTTGCCCATAGCCACACAAGCTGGTTATTCTCTGGAGTGAGGAATCGAACCCCAACCTCTAGCCTCAACTCTTCACCTATCCTGCCAGCTTCCTTATTCAAACCAACCTGTAACAATATCCCATAACACATGGGATTGGGTTAAAATTCTCCATTCTCCCTAAAGGGGCTTTTCTTCCCTCCGTGTAATGCTCCCACCTTATCCCACCTCCCCACCCAGCCCATGAGCCAGACCATTTGCTTCTCTATAGGAGTCAACCAGAATGACTCTTGGCATAGCCTCGCACCCCTATCCCACCCCCACTGCTTGGATGTCCAGTCCCTGGGCTAAATATACCCCAGCAGTTTGCAAATGTAGCAGTAAGTTTGTAACCCGAGCCCCCAGCCATCAGGCTGAGACACCTCTGTCCACATAACACCAGGCCCAGGCAGCATGGAGGCACCCGCCGGTAAAGGCTCCAGGACCGTTTTGGTGAGCACTTGCCCTCCCTCGGCTCCCTGGGACGTGAGAATATCCTTCTCTGGATAATTCACCCCCCACTCCCCCGCTTTCTGGCACCCACCCCACTCATGGCCCCTAACCCACAACTGTGTCTTTGAGCTCAGCTCAAACTCTACTGTTACCTTTATGGTATCTTCCATGCCACTTTTTTACCTGGCATTCCCATCCCAAATTGTTTTTTCCCCTCCTCCCTTATGATGTTTTTCCCCTCCTATCCTTTTGCCTGGAAAACATACCTTATGGGCCCATCCCCTGCAATCCAAATATATTTGTTGCTGTGGCAGGTGTAGTAAATCCCTCCCCCACATATACTAGCTGTCCCAGATTTGTTCGTAATATTAGAGCTTATCTTTCATCTCTACCTATCTGGTTGGCAGACTTATAATGTTTTGGACTGAGGTTTAAAGACCTGGGGGTGGGGGGTGGTTTTGTCTCATTTTTTTTAAAAAAAATCTCAAAATGATGCTGTTTGATAGTTGATGAATATGTATCAAATACTGGAAGGAAGGAAGGAATATTTGTTAGTGAATATGTGTAAATATTAGAGTTTTCAGGGAGTTGGGAATTTTTAAAATTAAGGTTTCTAGATTGCTTTATCAGAGTGCCTCGTCCACAAAAGAACCTACTCATGGAAACAGCTTGTTCTTGTAATACGAGGTACCGTTTCCTTAAGATCAAGTATTGTAAGGATCTTTGTCCACATTTCTACTCGATTCTCTTTCATCCGCTTCCCAATAATCTCTCTAAATCAAAAATAATGTGAACCAGTTCCTCGTTAATATACTGTATTTCTAACACCTTTACTGCTATTTGGGATGGAGTAGGGAGGACACCTTAAAAAAGCAGATCTCCCCCACTTGTGGCAGTATGTTTTTATTCGCTGTTGTGGTAACTGTGTGTTCCTGCAAGTAGGTATGTGTGTGACACCAGGGAATTGTGGCCAATTTGGTTTTATTGATCTGGGAACAAAATGTTGTGGTCTTGCCTTCAGACTTCATTTATTGACTTCCTATCTGTTTTCTGTCACACTTCTTTTCCTTACCTCCAAAATTCTCGAACCTGAAGTCTTCTAGATGTTCTGGACTAAAGCTCCCTCCCATCATCTTTCACCATCAAAGCCATTGATTTTGCTAGATGGCTGTTGTAATGCAGAACATCTGGAGGACTCCAGAATAAGAAAGGCTTCCCTTACTCTAATCTTGCCATGGTATCTTGGACTAGCCTGAGATGGATGTTGAATAGCTGAATGATATACAGTAGAACCCCAACATACAAACGGTTCGACTTATAAAAAAATTCGACATACAAATAGAAATCCTGGCTAAAAAATTGTGGCATACAACTTTTAATAGGAAAAATTCGACATACAAAAAAAATATACGGTGACATCTAGTGGTCTCTTCTGGTAATCCAATGTGTTTTTGACATACAAAATTTTTTGACATACAAATAACCTTGTGGAACAAAAAATTCGTATGTAGAGGTTTTATTGTAATCTCATCTGAAAATGAAGCCATGGTCCCTACGACACCCAAATCCCAGAAGACATATGGTCTACTGGGAAAGCTCCCTTAAATTCATAGGAGCTACACCTTTTCCTGTATTATTATATGAAAGAGAGGATCAGTTAATCAGAATTAGTATGTAATAAATTAATGGACTGTAGTTCAGCTGTTTTACAGGTCAATAAAATATGCTGTGTCACAGAGGATGTTATAATCTTTACTGCCATTGTGAGGAATTATAGCTTAATAACAGAGCGCTGATTTTCTGTACAGAATGTCTTGCATGTGTCTTAAATGCTGTAGAGCTCCTGCAAAATAGCATAAACTAGGAATGTGCAACTTGAATGTGTCCAGTCTAGCCAAAAATAAGGAAGAAAACAATAAATCAAGTAAATAAAATATGACTCAGTTTAGCTAGTTCCACCTCTTTAGCTAGGCATTTGGCTACTTCTGGTTTTGTTTTGTTTTTGTGTGTGAGACCTTTAAGAGTTCTAGGGGACTGCGGTGGCTCAAGTGGTTAAGAGGCTGAACTCGCTGACTAGAAGGTTGGAGTTTGATTCCCAGGCATTGCATGACGGAGTGAGCTGCCGTCTCTGTCCCAGCTCCTGCTAACCTAGCAGTTCAAAATTGCAAGCAGATAAATAGGGACCACTTCGGTGGGAAGGTAAATAGCGTTCCGTGCACTCTCTGGTGTTGAGTCACGCCTGCCACATGTCCACAGAAATGTCTGCAGAGACAGACAGCGCTGTCTTTTTGGTTATAAACAGAGATGAACACTGAACCCTAGAGTTGGATACTATTGGCTTTCGAGCAAGGGCGACCTTTACCTTTACCTATACACAGGCACCTGGACCAGCTTTATTAATAAATGACACACAAATGAATAGTCAATTGCATCTCAGAGATGTGTCATCAGTTCTTGGCTGTTTCTGTAGCTCTGATGTACTGGAAGCTTTCAAACCAGTAAAGCTCTTGCTCAGGTTTTCCTCTCTTCGCTTCCTCCAGAACTGTTTATGTTGGGTAGGAGAAAAGGAAAGCGAGATTACCTGCGGCATGAATTTATCTTCTTTTTGGCCTCTGGAGACCTTGTAGTTCTGGAGGTGTTTGATTTGGCTTCCACTCATAGCTGGTGCTTCCTCTGAGCTCTTCGTTGCCCAGTTATCGTGGAGGGTGTGTGTGCCAGTGTTGTGTCTGCACTTTATTGTGTATCTGCCAACTAGCACCTGTATGAGTTGGGTGATGATTCAGAGGCGGTGAGTACAGTAATGCCTTCTGGTTGATTGGGGTTATCCCCTTCCACCATCCTTGCTGCCTGCTGCTACTGTAGTTTTTCCTCCTATTCCTGCTCTTCTCCCATTCAAATCCATCACCACGCACAGTTTTCTTGTTCTTGCTGTCTTGGACTACATACTCTATTGCCTTATTTCACCTTCCCTGACTCCCCTTTACAGTGATGTTTCACACCCATTGATATATCAAAAGCCCCTAAAAAGAAAATCATGCCTATCTCTGAACCAGTTCAAGTTATGTGAGTGAAAATGGAAACCCCTATAGAACCAGTCTAACAGGGAAGATAAAACAGCATTTCTTGAAAAGCCCCCCAGCTTTACAGGTGAAACTCGGAAAATTAGAATATTGTGCAAATGTTCATTCAGTTCAGTAATGCAACTTAAAAGGTGAAACAAATATATGAGATAGACTCATTACATGCAAAGCGAGATAGTTCAAGCCTTACTGTGTTATAATACTGATGCTTGTTTACAGCTTATGAAAACCCCAACCCCCCCAATCTCATGTACCCCATAATCTCATGTACGCTGTACGCCATGATCATAACAATTATAACAAATTAAGGCATGACATCTCTCGCTTTGCATGTAGTGAGTCTATCTCATATATTTGTTTCACCTTTTACGTGAAATGAATGAACATTTGCATGATTTCTAATTTTCTGAGTTTCACCAGTATTCTAAATACTTTAGGAAGGGAGGATTTCAGAAAACGGGCTTTTGTTTTCCCTTCTCTCTTTCTAGTGGGTTTGATCTCGTTTTCTGTATCATTACGTTTGCTGTGGGAGGATGCCAGGACTGCTGCAATCGTTGTAATCTATGGGTGCAGTACAGTATTTGGAGTTTTGCATTGTTTTATTTTTGTAGCATAGTCAGCCCCAGCTCTTTTCTTCCAGATGTTGGTAAGATTCAGATGAGGTTTCAATGCTACTATATCTTGTTCATATGCACACTCTGGCTTTTTACCTATTTTGTGTATATAGACTAAAGCTTGGAAACATTACTGTTGTGGGGACTTTAGGACTAAAAAATCCCAGCCATAGGCTAATCATGCTGGGTAGGATTCTGGGAACTATATTCCCCAAAAGTGAGTTTTCTACACTGTGGTTTAGGCCAAGGGTGCCCAAACTACGGCCTGCATGCCGGATCTGGCCCCCAACACCAATTCGCCCAGCCCGTGTTGCTCGCGGAAGCAGAAGTCAAACATACCTGGGCTCATTTTACTTCCACTTCCAGAAGTGACAAGGGCTGTGCAGGCCGGATGAATTGACATTGGGGGCCTGATCTGGCCCATGGGCAGTAGTTTGGTCACTCCTGGTTTAAGCAGAGAAAATTGCAGCCTAAAAATTTATCTCATCCTGTTGCAAAACATATCTGTTGCAAAACAGATTGCAAGGCATGTTTTACTTCCGCTTCTGGTGGGAGGAACCACGTGACTGGCCCACTAAACCACATGACCGACCCGCTGAATCACGAGATCGGTCCACGGCCTGAAAAGCTTGGGCAGCATTCCCTTATTTTTAATGGTGTGATGGAACTGTGTAGCTTGTCTAAGATCACAGAGGCTGGTTTTTCCCCTATAAGGCAAAGTGGGGACTTGAACTCTTGGCTCCACAACCAGCTGCTCTGGCTAACTGACCCAAAATTTCGTCCCCCACCCCCACCCCCAAAGGTATGGTTGCTTTTTAAGTTTGGGAGAACTATAGTGTGCTGAAGTGCATTTTACATTTGCCTTTGATTTGCTTGGGACCGCAGTGGCTTAGTGGTTAAGACGCCGAACCCGCTGACTGGAAGGGCGGAGTTTGATTCCCGGGTACTGCATGACGGAGTGAGCTCCCGTCTCTGTCCCAGCTTCCGGCCAACTTAGCAGTTTGAAAGCAAGAAACTGAAAGTAGATAAATAGGGACCACTACGGAGGGAAGGTAAACAGCGTTCCATGCCTGCCTGCCACATGACCATGTGTTGAGGCATGCCTGCCACATGTCCATGGAAGTGTCTGCAAACGCAGACAGCGCTGGCTCTTTGGCTATAAAGAGATGAGCACCGAATGCTAGAGTCGGATACGACTGGCTTTTGAGCACGGGTGACCTTTACCTTAACCTTGATTTGCTTGAGACATGCTTTTGGTGAGGATCTGCTTGTTGTTTGCATATTTCACTGCAAGGAGGTAAAGAAGCCTTTATCAAATTGTGGTCTCATTTAATGGGCTCTATTCCCTGGAAGTGAAGTTAGCTTGTGATGGGAGAAAAGATGTTAGTAGATGGGCATTTATTCTTATGAAGCTGTGGTTATAGCAGAGATCCATCATGCCATCATGCCGCATTGATTGACAGCTGCTTTATGGAGTGCTTGTCCCCTTGAGAGTTTTCAACTCACCTTTTGCAGTAAACCTGACTGCTTTACTAGCTTCATAGGGGAGCTGCTAATTAATACTGACATTTTAGCCCCTCACTGGCACCCCCAGCCAAGCTTTCTCAGTACAAGAATGGTGGGAGAGTTAATGATTATTCATCAAAAGAACTTGCTCTCTTCTTGAAAGAGAAACATTAAAAAGAATCCAAGTAATTGCAGGCTATAGATTAAGAGGGATAACCTATCAAGAGTTCTAATAGACGGTCATGAATTTATTATGAGCTTGTTCAGGAATAGATTATACCACCATGGGTGCCCAAATTTTTCAGCCCGTGGGCCAGTCACGTGGTTCAGTGGGCCGGTCATGTGGTTCCTCCCACAGGAAGTGGGAGTAAAACGCACTTAATCTATTTTGCAACAGGATGGGATAGATTTTAATCTGACATTATCGCTGCCTAAAGCAGGGGTGCCCAAACTATGGCCCACAGGCCACATTCAGCCACTGATGCTAATTCATCTGGCCCATACCACCCTCGTCACTCCCGGAAGCATGTTGAAATGTTTTTGTATTATGATACATTTTGTATTATGATAATATGGTACCTTGTAATTGTAAGGAGCACATCATATGCCTCCTGAGAAATCTGTACATGAACCAAGAAGCAACAGTTAGGACAGAACATGGAATGACAGAGTGGTTTGGAATAGGAAAAGGAGTAAGACAAGGCTGCATTTTATCACCCTGCTTATTCAATCTATACACAGAGCACATAATGCGAAATGCAGGGATGGAGGAATCACAATATGGGATTAAAATTGCTGGGAGAAACATAAACAATCTGAGATATGCAGACGATACCACCCTAATGGCAGAAAGTGAGGAAGACCTAAAGAACCTCTTGATTGGGCTGAAGGAGGAGAGTGCAAAAGCTGGTTTGAGACTCAATATCAAGAAAACCAAGGTAATGGCAACAGGCCCAATCAGTTCCTGGAAAATAGATGGGGAAGAAGTAGAAGCAGTGACAGATTTTACTTTCCTGGGATCAAAGATCACGGCAGATGGGGATTGCAGCCATGAAATAAAAAGGCGACTGATTCTTGGGAGACAAGCCATGAGAAACCTGGGGAACATAGTGAAAAGCAGAGACATCACATTGCAAACAAAAATTAGAATAGTCAAAGCAATGGTATTCCCAGTGGTAATGTACGGATGTGAGAGCTGGACAATTAGGAAAGCTGAACGCAGAAGAATAGATGCCTTTGAAATGTGGTGTTGGAGGAGAGTTTTGAGAGTACCCTGGACAGCGAGGAGAACAAATAGGTCAATCTTAGAAGAAATCAACACTGACTGCTCATTGGAAGGGCTAATAGTAAAGACGAAGCTAAAGTATTTTGGACATCAAATGAGAAGGGAGGATTCACTTGAGAAGGCCCTGATGTTGGGAAAGGTGGAGGGCAAAAGAAGAAGGGGGAGGCCAAAGATGAGATGGCTAGATGGTATTGTAGACACAACGGGCACAGAACTGGGAGTGCTGAGGGGGATGGTGGAGGACAGAGGTGCCTGGAGAACAATGGTCCATAGGGTCACAAAGGGTCGGAACCGACTGTGCGACTGAACAACAACAACAAATTGTAAATGTATATTTTGGATCTTTGTTAGCCACCCAGAGTCACTTTGCGAGTGGGGCGGCATACAAGTCGAATGATGATAATGAGGATGAGGATGAGGATGATAAGCAGCAGCAGCAAAACACGGCCATATGGGCACATTTTACTTCTGCTTCCAGAAGCAATGAGGGCAGGGTGGGCCGGATGAATTGGCATTGGGAGCCAGATCTGGCCCACAGGCCATAGTTTGGGCATCCCTGGATTATACCTTTGTTAAATGTTTACTTGTAGCAATTCATAAATGTTTAGGGACAAATTTCAGGATGCTGGATGTGGTTCTCAAATATTTTAAGGATACTCACGGTTCAGCAGGGATGGAGGAAATTATCAGTTTTATGTGAATAAAGCAGCAATTTAAAGTGCACTTCACCTGGAAACACGATTGTTTAAAAAAAACCAAGTGGATGTTTCTCCTAGGTAAACAAGCATAAAACTGGACTGTAAGAAAAACAAGAATCCAATTCAATAACTCTGTGCGAATATGGGCTTCTCTTAATTTTATATTCTGAATAGAGTGTGGTAATTTCTCCTTCCACCATGAATAGGTTATTACTATGTCTTTGAAAAGCACACATTTGGTTCGGGTGAGGACTGTGGTATGGCTTGTCAACAACATGCTCTTGACCTAAGAAAAGTTACTTTTCTGGACTACTACTGCCATGCTTGCTAGGGCATCCTAGGAACTGGTCTTCATTGTCCCTGTGCCACAAGCATTTTATGAACTCTTCCCAGATTTCATTTAATTTCATTTGATTTTTAAAATACTGTACTTAAGAAATCAAGTGCTTTTCCATAATGCCATGGCAGGAAGCCCAGCTAACTTTTTCAGATCAGTGTATAAAACTTTCTACAACCCATTCGTACACACATCCATACTGTAGCATGCACATCACTTTAACCCTTGTTGGTGTCTGAGTTTCTGGGTTGAACTGAGCATCTGAAACTGTTCAGTAATATTCTGCCAATTTTTTTTGGTGATGATCTTTCTTCCAGATAATTTATGTCCTACAGGAGAGAAATTTCCAATGCCAAAAACCAAAGCAGAGAGTATCTATGAACTCCCCAAATTGACTCCATTACAATCCTGCAAAAGAGCCTTCCATATATTATTACTTTCAGGTCTTCATCCCACCTCACTGTCATGTTGAAAGCAGCGCACAATCCAGATTTATTTATCTCAATGCATAGCTCCCAAGACCAAACAAGTTAAGGGAGGACACTCCCAAAATATCTCTGCTCCTGCTAAAAGCAGACATTAATGTAACTCTCAGTTTTCTGGTCTTTAAGCAGCTGCTCAAGTTGGCTGCCTCATTTTTGTTGTTGTTCAGTTCCATAGTCAAGTCTGACCCTTTGCAACCCCATGGACCATTGCACACCAGACTCTTCTGTCCTCTGCCATCCTCCACAGCCCGGCCAGATCTATGCCCACTGTGTCAATGATGCCCTCTAGCTACCTCATCTTCTGCCGCCTCCTTCTCCTTTTGCCTTTGATCTTTCCCAGCATCAAGGCCTTCTCCAGTGAGTCCTCTCTTCTCATTTGGTGGCCAAAGTACTTGAGCTTCAGCTTCAGTATTTGTCCTTCCAAGGAGCAGTCAGGGTTGATTTCCTTCAGGAATGATTGATTTGATCTCCTTGTAGTTCAGGGGACTCTCAAGAATCTCCTCCAGCACCACGTCTATTCTTCTACACTCAGCCTTCCTTATGGTCCAGCTCTCACAGCCATACATTACTACTGGGAAGACCATTGCTTTAACTATGCGGACTTTTGTTGGCAGGGTGATGTCTCTACTTTTTATTATGCCACCTAGGTTACTCATAGCTTGCCTCCCAAGAAATAAGCATCTTTTTATTTCATGGCTGCAGTCACCATCTTCAGCGATCTTAGATCACTTAGATAGGCTGCCTCATCCTATCTAACAATAGGGCCATCTTTAGGTCTTTCATCTGAATGTGGATTTTATCTCCAATTGTCACTTGTTTATGCTCCATCTAGCTGGCAGCTTCTCCAAACTGTGCAGCACAGGACAAGTCACTGAAAGCATAAAAAGAACTGTCCCCTTAGAGCACTTAAGGAGGGTAGAATTTCTGAGTTGTGCTCACTGCTCTGAACCATGAAGCTCGACACAACCAACATAGCCGTTTCAAGACAGCAGATGGGATTCATCTCTCCACACTGTTGGGGTACATCTAAGCTGCTCAAAATGACAGGTTACATAACTGGAATGTTTCTCAAAAGCATGTGGGCAGACTTGAGGCACTGAGTTAATGCGAGACATAAGCAGTATTGTAGGTAGGACTGAAATGACACTGACGTCAAAGGCAGCGTAACTTGGGGGGAGGGTATGACCACCTAGAGCAGGGGTTCTTAACATTTTCCCACCATGGGCCAGACCATGTCCCCTTCAGCCCCTTCATGGCTGTCGTAAATGTGTCCCTTCTGCTTCCGGGGCTCGCTGCTGTAGGCCAGCTGGTTTTCCGCTGTGGGCCGGTTCCAGCCCACGGGCTGTAGGTTGCGAATGCCTGACCTAAAGCAGTGGTTCCCAAAATTTTTTAGGCGACTTGCATTCTGATTTTAATTTTAAAAATGTGTATGTCACAATAAATATTTATATACTGTAAATGAGGCCCCTAGAACCATAAGAAATGCAAAAAAATCACTGTTAATAACTCATTCTTGAATTTCCTCCTCTTAAAAATTATCAAATTACCGTCCTGTGAGGTATGTGTCCCGCGTTGGGAACCACGGACCTAGAGAGTGCCATATAATGAGGGAGTGATGCCAGATAAACCCTGCTTGAGTCACTGGGCCAGCATCGTGTTGCTTATACCGGCTGGAGTTGCTGCAAAATCCATTTTTTTGTGCGTTGTTTTACAGCTGGAAAAGTCAACAGGGATTACACCTGGTTCTTAAAAACTTTTTTTGGCGTCCCCCACCCCATTTTAAAAACAAAACTTATTCTATAACAAAATGGTGCTGAGTCCCAGTAATTATTATTCAGAGTGACAGAAACAAATTCCATGCTATATACTTATAGTCACTATAGTAATGGCCCAGTTCAAGTATGTTTAAAAGGCAAAGCTATACATGCTTGGAGAGGTCCTTTTTAAATTAAGGTTAATGAGCAAGCTGGTGTTTATTTTCACTCTAATGCAGCAGGGGATGTGGTAATAGTGGAGAGGGTGGAAAGCCACTGGGCACTACAAGCAGAAGACAAGAGAAATGTTAATTACTTTTTTCCTGGCTGAGGTAGATAGATACACACTGATGCTCCAAAAAGGTTGGGGGTGGATTGTAAGGCTTCTAAGTCTAGAACCTAAAGTGGTCTAGGCTCCAGTGCTAGACATGAGTGGTCTGTAGTCTGTTAGAATCTGTTTTATACCTACCAGGGCTCTAAAAAGCTAGGAAAGAGTCTGAAGAAATAGCATCCTTTTAAAATAAATTCACTGCAGATGTTCTTTGCCTCTCTCCCTCATCTGTCTCCAGGGTTCTGCCGAGTCCTATACCAGTCGACCATCTGACTCCGATGTTTCCCTGGAGGAAGACCGTGAGGCTCTGCGCAAGGAGGCAGAACGCCAGGCCCTGGCACAGCTGGAGAAAGCCAAGGTAAAGACAGACATCCTAGGGCAGTGATGATGATGATGACTGTTGTTGTTGTTGTTGTTCAATTTATATGCCGCCCCACTCGCACAAATGACTCTGGGTGGCTTACAGAAGCAAAATACAAGTAACACAATAC
Organism: Bradypodion ventrale; assembly: GCA_035047345.1. Classification (NCBI taxonomy): domain Eukaryota; kingdom Metazoa; phylum Chordata; class Lepidosauria; order Squamata; family Chamaeleonidae; genus Bradypodion; species Bradypodion ventrale. The sequence continues at coordinate 33,279,920 of JAWDJE010000006.1, forward strand.
AAAATATAACATCACTAAACATATCATATCATATAAACATATCACTAAACGTCTTCATCCCAGCTCCTGCCAACCTAGCAGTTTGAAAGCAAGAAATTGCAAGTAGATAAATAGGAACCACTTCGGTGGGAAGGTAACAGCGTTCCGTGCGCTCCGGTGTCTAGTCATGCCTGCCACATGACCACGGAAACGTCTGCAGAAGCAGACAGCGCTGGCTCTTCGGCTTAGAAACAGAGATGAGCACTGCACCCTAGAGTCGGATACGACTGGCTTTCGAGCAAGGGAAACCTTTACCTTTACCTAAACATATCAAAACATTCCAATCAATCCCCAGTCTCAAGTACAAAATACCACATCATAAACATGTCGAACAATTCAACGAATCCCCGATCCCAGTTACAAAATATCACAACACAAGACATGTCCCAACACCTGGGCTCACCTATAGCTCCAGAGGGCTACAAAAACGCTGTCTCTTTCATCGCCGCAAAAGCTCCAGGCCCCCGCCATGACTCCGCCCGTCAGCTGGAGTCCCAACACCAGGCTCCACAGTGGGTTTCCAAGATTCTCCATCTGGACTGGCCGACCGCGGGAAGTGGTATCATATTTTGTGATTACCCCCATGACGGGGGCTATGAAAGCTACTGAGAACTCACCCATATCCAACACTGTAACTCCATACTGTCAACCTTCCCAGATTGGCCGGGATTTCCTGTTTTTCGGTGCCGATTTTCACCATTTCCCGCCCGGAGCTGCTGAAACCCCGGAATTTGGCAGCGGGGGGGAAAGGCATTACTGCGCATCCCTTCTGCGCAGCTCGCTTCTATTCATGCATAGAAGGCTTCTACGCATGCGTAGAACCCTTCTACGCTTGCGTAGAACCCTTCTATGCATGCGTAGAAGGCTTCTGTGCAGAAGGGGATCGTAGAAGCCTTCTACACATGCGTAGAAGTGAGCTGCACAGAACGGTTCTGCGCAAGTCACTTTTACGCATGCGTAGAAGGCTTTTACGCATGCGTAAAAAGCGACCTGCACAGAACTGTTCTGCGCAGGTCCCGGATTTTCCGGAGCTGCGGTTGACAGGTATGTAACTCTCGTTTCAAGGTGTGGGGGTGCTCCGCCCCCAGCGGTCTGATTTTTGCCACTCTGCTGGGTTTTGAGCTGGCGGTACCGGGACTACTTTCTACCCCCGGCCTTGACCTTCTCCCTTGAAGGAATTCTAAGACTGTGTTGTGGGGGTGGTTGAAATCTTGCTACCCCTCCATATGATGTTGGAGCATTTGGAATGAGGGTAGCAATATAGTAATATAATGTTGTCTCTGCTTATTCATATGCTGTTTTTGTTTTTCGAATATTAAAATGTATTTATGCATTGCCTTTTGCTTTGTTATTTTTATATTGTAATTTTGATGTTATACTGTATTTTTATGTTTTGTTGATTTTTGAACATGTTGTGAACGCTTTGAGTTTGTCATTGACAAAGGAAAGCGGTATATAAGTTCAAATATAATAATAATAATAATAATAATAATAATAATAATAATAATAATAATAATAATAATAATAATAATAATAATAATAATAAATAATAAATAAATAAATAAATAAATAATGTCATGCGTTCAATACATCCCGAATTACAAAATATTGCATCACAAGACATGTTAAATATTTCAATAATCCCAACTCCAAACCAAAATCATTTCACAAAGAAAAAACATATCCAAAACATTCCAGTAGATCCCCCATTACAGTTGCAAACCTGCTACTCCTTTCCCTCCTAGCCGGTCTGGCTGAAGGAGCAGCGGCAGAGGGAAGGGCAGATTACAGAGTCCTCTTCCTCTTCCCATGCGGGCCACGGGTGAGAGTCCCAGTGAGGGTGGCGGTGAAGGTCTTATACCCACCCGCCCTCCAGCACAGCTGAAGCCTCTTCCTCCTCCCATGCGGGCCACAGGCGAGAGTCCCGGTAAGGGCGGCGATGAAAGTCTTATACCCGCCTGCCCTCTGGCACAGCTGAAGTCTCTTTAAAAAAACAAAACCACCCGTTCATATATGTGGCCTCTTGGCACTCCAATGGACTGCGGTGGCTCAAGTGGTTAAGATGCTGAACTTGCTGACTGGAAGGTCAGAGTTCGATTCCTGGGTACTACATGATGGAGTGAGCTCCCGTCTCTGTCTCAGCTCCTGCCAACCTAGCAGTTTGAAAGCAAGAAATTGCAAGTAGATAAAAAGGTACCACCCTTGTCCTCATGGGTGAGCTCAACAGGTAGTATTGGGGAACTCCTGTTCAATATGCTTGCCATTGATCTGTAGGTTACAGGGTTCTGTCCTCTTCCCACCAGGCTATTTAATGTACACATGAAACCACTGGGAGAAGTTGGTTGTGGTTTGAGGGATTTGTGTCACCTCTAGGTGGCAGGTCAACAGTTCGATTCCCAAGCACTGTAGGACGGAATGAGCTCCCGTTTCTGTTCCAGCTCCTGCCAACCTAGCAGTTTGAGAGCAAGAAATTGCAAGTAGATAAATAGGGACCACTTTGATGGGAAGGTAAACAGCATTCCGTGTGCTCCAGTGTCTAGTCATGCCTGCCACATGACCACAGAAACGTCTGCAGAAGCAGTCAGTGCTGGCTCTTTTCGGCTATGAAGCAGAGATGAGCACTGAACCCTAGAGTCGGCTTCAGAATATTCTGGAACTTTGAATTGACACTTGAGCCCTTTCCAGCAATAGTTTCCAGCCCAGCAATAGTTTTCAACCTTTTTTGACCGCCAGGAAATCACCTTTGAAGGGATGTTTCTTTTGACGTAGTATCTTTTCGTTTGTAGTTTGGCTATCACTTTACAGCAAGAGGTGTCTCTGAATGTTGCTTCTCCCTTAAGCCTCTTGTACACCCGGAGCTTCTTGAGGAGTTGGACTAGACTTTGTAGGGAAGATCCTACCACAAATGGTCTCAACCAGGGTTTGCCTATGTAGGTAAAAGTCAAGGATCTCCCTTGCTCAAAAGCCAGTCATGTCCGACACTAGAGGGCGGTACTCATCTCCATTTATAATCAAAGAGCTAGTGTTGTCTGCATCTGCAGATGTTTCCATGGTCGTGTGGTAGGCATGACTAAACTCCAGAGTGCATGGAATGCTGTTATCTTTCCCTATTTATCCACTTGCAATTTCTTGCTTTTGACCTGCTTGGTTGGCAGGAGCTAAAATAGACAACGGGCACTCACTCCATCACACAGCACTCAGGTCTCTAACTGCTCACCTGCCGACCTTCCAGTCACCAAACTCAGTATCTTAACCACTAAGCCACCGCAGCCCAACTTACAGATTTCTACCAATTCTGTAAAAGGGTAGCACAGTTTATGAAAGCTTTGGTAGTATTAACTAACTGAATCTTCTGCATAATATTCACACCTGCTTGTGCAAAAGCAACAACAACAAATCATCCCCTGTGACTGCAAGAAATACAGTGAGACTTTAGTATTTCCAGATCCACTTCTTTTGCTTCTCAATCTGCATCTGTGTTTTTGAACTCAGTGGCTGCTAATCTCTAGCTATTTGTGTTCTTTGAAACAATAGCCTATAATGGAATTGATCTTCCCCACACCACTTTAATGACATGAATTCATCGTTATCCTGCACACTCAACTTTCCAGTCTTGCACAAAACTAGTTATCATAAACCACACTGATACACTTTCTAAATGTGATCATTACTGATAACATAATGGGGGCCCAGTTTTCTCGGTTTTGATAACATCGCTAGCGCCATCGATCCTGTTCCTATCAGGACTGCCAACCTTGTCATCACTCCTAGCAGTGGTTATTGCTTGGTTCCTGTTCAGGGTGAAGCTACACGCTGTCTTGATTGCACCAAATGCACCATGGGATTTGTAGTCCCAAACCTTTGGAAGGTACCTAGTCACGGAAAGGCTGAAGTTGGTTAGAGACGGCATGACTCAAAGAGTATATACGGGGATTGAAATTAAAAGAGCACCAGAGAAGTTGGAGCTGTAGTACTTACAATTTGCTCCCTCCTCCACATGATACTAAAAGAGGGAGACTTAATTCTTGTAATCGATCTCCACCACCACCCTACTTTTATTTTTGTATCCCATGTGCTAATAATAATTTCATGTCAGAAATTATTCTGGGTTGAAAGGATTTTTGCAGAAGAAACTCTGCTCAGGGAACACCCAAATGAGGCTCAGGGAACACCAAATGTCCCCAAGAACTGGGACAGAGATAGGCGCTCAATCCGTCAAGCAGCACCCATCCGGGTCTCAAACTGCCGACTTGTCAGCCTTCCAGCTAACAAGGCAAGCTTCTTAACCACTGAGTCACCACAGCCCCATGTGCTTAGGCATGGAGAATATAAGGAAAAAAATAGACTGGACAGGAGCTTTTTGTGTGTGGACTGCATCTCCCAGAAGTCCCTTGTAGCATGGTCACTCCAGCTAAAAGTATCTCAGAAGACTGAAATGGTCTTAGCTCAGTGAGTTAGGCATCTGACTGTGGAGCCAAAGGTTGTTGTTGTTGTTCAGTCGCACAGTCGATTCTGACCCTTCGCGACCCCATGGACCACCGCACGCCAGGCACCACTATCCTCCACCATCCTCCTCAGCCTGTCCAGCTTTGTGCCTATTGCGTCAACAATGCCATCTAACCATCTCATTCTCTGCTGCCCCTTTCTTCTTTTGCCCTCGACCTTTCCCAGCATCAAAGCTTTCTCAAGTGAATCCTCTCTTCTCATTTGATGGCCAAAGTACTTTAGCTTCATCTTCACTATTTGACCTTCCAAAGAGCAGTCAGGGCTGATCTCTTCTAAGATTGACCTATTCTCCTTGCTGTCCAGGATACTCTCAAGACTCTCCTCCAACACCACATCTCAAAGGCATCTATTCTGCACTCAGCCTTCCTTATGGTCCAGCTCTCACAACCATACATCACTACCACAAATACCATTGCTTTGACTATGTGGACTTTGGTTTGCAAGGTGATGTCTCTACTTTTGACTATGTTCCCAGGTTTCTGATAGCTTGCCTCCCAAGAATTGGGAGTTCAATCCCCCACTATGCCTCCAGGGGAAAGAGACGACCTGTGTGGCCTTGGGCTAGCTACACAGTCACAGAGGGGCCCACAAGAGAAGGGAATGGTAAACCACTTCTGAGTATTTTTTTTACCTAGAAAGCCTTGACTTGAGAGCACAAAAATGTTATTATTAGCAAATGACAATCATGATCCCTGTTTCCTGTATTACATATGAGAATACACAAACAAAGCATCTGTTCCAGTGCTCTTTCTGCTCCATTTTCTTTGCTCTGCTCTGTTTGTTTTGTATTTTATTCCTTAATACTTTCATCTATTCCAACCCTGTCTTTCTGTAGAATCTCCAGTAATTCCCTGAGCTGGGTCTCTTTTCCCCATCAGTGGGATCAATGACAGATCCTTCTGTGCAATTATCAATCAGGTGGATACATTTCTCATCAAGAGTTCATTTGTTTTCATTTTCACTTTTATCCCAAACTAGCCCAAGTAAATCTCTTTGATTAGGTTTCTGACAGTCGAAGTGCCTCAATTACCCCTCCCCTTTACAGTTAGATCAGGGGTTCTCAACCTACGGACCGTGGGCCAGACCCGGCCTGCAGCACTGCCATCGCTGCCGGAAGCGGATGCATTTACGACAGCCACAGATGCATTTTATAGCAGTGTTTACAGCGTGACCTGGCCCCCAACTTAAAAAGGTTGAGAACCCGGGAGGTAGATCAAGATGGACACAAAGCTAAATTATGTCTTGTGTGGGATTTTTCTTTGCAGCTGGCTTCGGCTCACAGATTTCTACAAATCCCTAGCTGGAAAAGCAACAGCACATTAAGATGGTTAATGGAACAGTAAAGCTTTATCAAACCAGAAGAGATAAGACAAGGCTTTGGTTATATTCTTTATTAGGCAAACTAACCCCATAAAGCAAGGTCACATAAGCCAAAGTAAAGTTCATTGAGTTGGCAGACCCCAGCTTTTCTTCTCAGCATATCCAATGATGTATCCTACAGATGTTCCGTTGTCATTTTCACTACTTCTGTGGTTGTTATGGTTGTTGTATGTTGTCAAGTTTACTCTGACATATGGTGATTCTATAAATGTGCCATCTCCAAAATGACCTCCAAGGCCTTGCTTAGCTTTGTAAACTCAAGTCTGTGGTTTCCTTTAGGGCAGGGATGCCCAAACTACAACCCATGGGCCAGATCTGGCCCCGACACCAATTCATCCAGCCCACGCTGCCAACGCTACTCCCAGAAGCGGCAGTAAAACGTGCATATGCAGAACGCTGCCATAAATGCACCCATGGCTGTCGTAAACGCGTTTACGACAGCCACGGGTGCATTTATGGCAGCATTCTGCACATGCACAGGTGCGTTTCATTTCTGCTTCTGGTGGGAAGAATCATGTGACCAGCCAGCTGAACCACGTGACCGTCCCGTGACCCGAAAAGTTTGGGCACTCCTGCTTTAGGAAGTCAATCCATCTTACATTTGGTCTTCCTCTTTTCCTGTGCCTTCAACCTTTCTCAGCATTATTGATTTTTTCAAGTATTCCTGCCTTCTCATTTATTTATTTATTTATTTATTTATTTATTTATTTATTTATTTATTTATTTATTTATTTATTTATTATATTTTTATACCGCCCATTTGGGAAATTTCCCACTTTGGGCAGTGTGCGTACAAATATCCAAATAACATAATAAAACACACAACAAATTAAAAATAAACCAACCAAATAAATACATCCTAAAATAAAATAACTGGGTGTCTGTAGGCACAGAGGATCAACTGACTGGTTAATTTATTGCTAAGGGGATAGCACTCTGAAAGGCTTCCTTGAATAGCAAAGCTTTTAATTGTTTTTTTGAAGATATCCAGGGATGGGACCTTGCGCAGCTCCACTGGTAGTGCATTCCACAGCGTTGGTGCCGCCACTGAGAAGGCTCTATATCTAGTTAAAGACTTTCTAGTCATCCTTGGGATCGGCACCTGGATTCACGTGGACTGTGATGAAGAAGTGGTATAGGGAGTTGTTCAGAGTAGGACATGATGTGTCCAAAGTAGGACAGCTTCAGTTTCATCATTTCTGCTCCCAGAGATAGGTCAGGCTTGATTTGCTCTAGGACCCACATCTTCCTAGCAGCGCAGGACGTTCACAAAGCTCTCTTTCAGAACCATATTTCAAACAAATCAACTTTTTTTCCTGCCATTTTTTTTTACTGTTTAGCATTCACATTTATATACAGTATGTTGATCAGGAACACAACAGAATGAATGATATTGGTCTTGGTCTCCAGTGACAAATCCTTATATCTAATGATCTTTTCTAATTCCTTCATTGCCGCCCTTCTGTCTGTGGTCAGCATCATTATAATAATCAAAGTGAGGGATCAGGAAGATAACCTATGGCCATGAGCAGCCGTGAGAGCTTTCTGGGATGCTAATGTCAGCAATATATATATATATTTTAAAAATCTGTTCTGTTGATGTCATTTAAAAAAAAATGAAATGTACAATAATTAAAGAGAGGTAAAAATGGACTGAACCCAGGAATGAATACTCCAAGATTTGTTCTCTGCCTGGGGATGATGTTTCTTTGCATCTGGCAATTTAAACTGTTAGCAAGGAAGGAAAGCTTAGACAGGTTTTTTTTAATTCTTTACACTACAGCAGGGGTGCCCAAACATTTTGGGCAGCAGGCCGGTCACGTGGTTCAGTGGGTCGGTCACGTGGGAAGCTGAAGTAAAACACACTCTGCATGCTCAAAGTGCTGCCATAAATTCATCCACAGCTGTTGGAAATGCATTTTGCGCTTGCATGGGTGTGTTTAACTTCCACTTTCAGGAGCGGCGAGGGCAGGCCAGATCTGGCCCACAGGCTTTAGTTTGGGCACCCCTGCACTACAGCTTCTACAGTCCTGTAGTCAGCATGGCCCCTGGCTGAGTGGCTCTTACAGGATTTTTCCAATAAAATATTTTGGCCAACCTGAGCAAGGAAACCAGAATTCCAGACTGGGATACAGTCAGAATAAAGAGCTTTCCCAATGTTCAGGATGCCAAGATGGCTGAGCTTCTTAGCTGATCTTTCTATGGGTTCTAGTTGTTACAGCAGGCAGTTCATGCCCTAATCATCAGCAATTCACTCTTTCTCTGGAGCAGGAGTCCCTCTTGGCTGCATCTCTGGGACAGTAAGAGATGCAATTAGCTAATAAGCATCCATGCTCCTCATTCTCTCCTTTTCTGGCTCTTGGCACATCCTGTTGCTGTAGCAGCCTCGCAGTGAGGATGCTCAAAGCATTTTGGCCGTTGGGATCCAGTCCAACATTTCCATGCCAGGATGACCCTGAAGGGCGCGGTGGATGGGAATGGTTGGCACCCAGAACATCCTCGGTTTCTGATTTCTGGGCTTTGAGCCAAAATGTTATGTCCTTTGCCTTTTTCAATGGCTCTTGTAGCTATCCGTTGACTCCAGTCTCACATTAATGGTGGAGGCTGACGCCTCCCTCCTTCAGGTGCAATATGAGCCAAGAAATGCTGTGTGCTTTCTTACCTGCCTCTCCTTGACAGCTGGATGGTGAAATGAGTGGCAAAACTTAACATCTGGCATTCTAAAAAAGAAAAAAAGACATCTACACTGCTTCCAACAAGTATATCGCCATGCAGCTATCCCATCTTCTTCTTTTGTGTCCTGATCAAACCCTGAACTGTCAAATTGTCTCCACTTTTTTGGCTTTGTCATTGGCCAAACTTAAGTCCTCACCAGTGCATGTTTCTGACAGTAATTGGCAAACCAGTAAATGAGCTGGATTCTGTGTCTCTCCACATTCACACTGCGTGTTGTTGTCCACCAGCAGCCCCCACTTGAGCATGGTGGTCTTGCATTTAGGGACTCCAGCCCTCAACCTATTCAGAGTCCTCCAAGTGGCATAGGGGAGGTTGAGTTCCTCCCCCATATACTCTTTTAAATGTTCTTCCTTGTCCAGTGAGCTTTTTCCTCCATCTTCTAACTTGGTTTTGCTCTTGCGTACCCTGAAGAATATTTGTTCTTGCCATGAAGCTCTTGCCATGGATCTGAGCTGGTGGACTTGAGGCTCATAACCATTCAGAGGATGTTGAGGGTCATTCTCTTGCTTAGTTCTCTCAGCGTCCGCTGTTACTTCTCTCTTAATCTTAGGTGGAACGATACCAGTGGTGGGCATCAGCAGGTTCACAACAGTTCGCCAGAACCGGTAGAAGAAATGCTGGCTAGCCACGCCCATCCAAGTTTTTAAATAAAGTAGTCCTAATTCTTGTGCAACACATGGCTTTCCTTCTGGCCACGCCCACCAGACCACACCCACAGTGTGGCAGTAATTTTTTTTGGAGCCCATCACTGGATACAACCAAGAGGTATATTTTCTCAACTGGTGTAGGTTTGAGACATCCTGTCACTATATGCATGGCTTCATTAACAGCGATGTCAACTTGTTTTGTGTGTGTGTATGCACTCCATACTAGAGCAGCATATTCTGTTGCGTAGACGCTCAGGGCCAAAGTTGATGTATGCAGTGTGGATGGTTGAGTTCACCATTTATAGTTATTGAGTTTCCTGATGATGATGTTCCTTGTGCTAACTTTAGCTTTGGTACTGAGGCAGTGCTGCTTAAAGAGAGTGTCCTGTCAAGCATCATGCTGAGGTATTTTGGTGCTGAACAATGCTGTAATCGGTTCCCTTGCCACGCAACATCCAACTCAACCCTTGCTTCTTGGTTTCAAAGGCGAAAAGCACACACTTGCTTGGGTTAGGCATTAAATGGTTGATGTTTTAATACTGTCCTAATTCTTCAAGCTTTCCCATTATAAGCAAACATACAACATTTGTTGTTTCTTGCTGTTTCTTTTAATGCTTTTTGTTGTTTATGCTGTTTCTGCATGAGAAGGGGCAAAGTGCTAAATCGAGCATTTACTTCTACATCCCAGTCTCTGGGAAGCTGATTAAATTGCACCATCCCACAGATTGGAAAAGCTGTGCATTTTTGGACTTCAGTTCCCAGAGTCCCATGGTAACAGGGGAATTCTGGGAGTTGTAGTCCAAAGATCTAGGCCAGGAGTTCTCAACCTTTTAAAGCCGGGGGCCAAGTCACACTCCCTCAGACAACTTCGGGGGCTGGATGGCCATTTAGCCCTTCCTCCACTTCGTGGCACTTCCTGGTGTGGTGGAGGTGGTAGGGGGCCACATGAAATGGTGCCGTGGGCCACATCCAGCCTGCGGGCCACAGGATGAGAATCTGCTCTAGGCAGCCCCCCTCCTGGATACATTGGTGTCAACAAGGCCTGGCCCTTCATCAGGGGCCAGCCCAAAATATGGAGAATAAGGTGGTTGTTTCCATTTTGGAAAGCACCGTGTATGGAACCTGACCAGACTGGCAGGTGAATCTTATTCCAACTCTGGCTTTTACCACACCTGAGAGCACCTGCCAAGTTCAGAGTGCACAGGAAAGCCTCTATGATACATCAATAGTTGTATTCTCTGTCATGACCATTCAGTGCTACCCTCTGGCATCTGCTGCCTGAAGCAGATTCCTCACTATGCCTTGAACAAATACCACAGGTTGTTGTGTTTGCTTTGCTGTCATTGCAGCTGTTGCTTTTGTTTGCTTGTTTTTTTAATGTAAATATAAAAAGTATACAGGTTAATTTCCTTTCTTAGAAAGCAGCTTCTGGTCATGTTCTGGATGCAGTTCAACCTGACAGGCCCACTGGTGATCAAATTTCATTCTGTACAAGCCTATTTTGAGCGTAAACTAAAGTAGAACATAAAATATGGCTTGTGTTATTTACAGCAACTTCTCCTTTCTATTATGGTGATCATAATAGTGTATGTAGTATGTTGTGTGTGTGTGTGTGTGTGTGTGTGTGTGTGTGTGTGTGTGTGTGTGTGTGTATATATATATATATATATATATATATATATATATATATATATATATATATATATATATATATATATATATATATATATATATATATATATATATATATATATATATATATATATATATACAGGTCACACACACACCAATATCTGTGGCTTCAGTAGTCACAGGTTCAGTTATTTGCAGGTTGAAAAAAATCAATAAAAATATGTGAATAATAATTTCGTGTCAGAAATTATTCTGGGTTGAAAGGATTTTTGCTGGAGAAATTCCGCTCAGGGAACGCCCAAATGAGGCTCCTTTCATGCCCCCAAGAGCTGGAACAGAGACGGGCACTCAATCTGTAATGCAGTACCCGAGTCTCGAACTGCCGACTTGCCAGCCTTCCAGCTAACAAGGCGAGCTTCTTAACCATTGAGCCGCTGCAGCCCCTTAATACATAATATATATGTACAGTACTATGCAAACATTTTAGGCCATGGCCAGCATTTTTAAAGCAATGTTTTAATGACTATCCATAATTACAGAAGATACAGGAAATAAATACACAAAATTCAAATAAACAGATTTTTCAGAACAAAATAGCTTCTTCAGGCATAATATGCCCTCCCTTGGCTGTATGCGCATCTTGAACATTTTTGGGGAGACTGTTTTGAAGTTTTTTGAAGCAATCTTCTGATATTTTATATCAGGTTTCTTCAGCACTCCCCAGAGTTCTCCCTCAGATTTAGGTTGTCTTTTATTTATTTCTCTGTCCAGGGGATCCCATATTGTCTCTATAATATTCAGGTGTGGACTCTGTGGGGGCCAATCCATGACTATCAGTGTTTTATCAGCTGTTTGTCTCACTAAATATAATTTCATTGCATTAGCATTGGGATCGTTATCATGCTGAAAAATAAAACCAATCCCAATCAGGAGCTTTCCAGAAGTAATGGCATGATGAATTAAAACCTGTCTATACATTTCAGCCTTCATGATATGGGCAATATCGCCAACACCTTTGGAAGAAATGCAGCCTCAAACAAGGACAGACCTACGTCATGTTTCACAGAAGGCCACTCATTCATCCATCTCTCTCCATCTCTTCTTCTCACATATTGTTGACGACTGGACCCAAAAATTCAGACTTGGATTCATCACTCCATAATATATATTTTCACCCTGTTCCTCTTCCATAATAGTGGTTTCTTGGCTGCTACCCTTCCACAAAAGCCATTACTGTTCAAGCTTCTTTGGACTGTAGAAGAATCAACTTGGTAACCTGATGATAATAATAATTTCATGTCAAAAATTATTCTGGGTTGAAATGAGGCTCCTTTCATGTCCCCAAGAGCTGGGACACAGACGGGCGCTCAATCCATCATGAAGTACCTGGGTTTTGAACTGCCGTCTTGTTGGCCTTCCAGCTAACAAGGTGAGCTTCTTAATCACTGAGCCGTGTAGCTCAGAAGCTGAGCCAGGTCTTTGCTGGGCTTCTCTGGATTCCCAACAAAGAAACTCCGAGGAACTTCTCATCAGCTTTTGAAAGTTTTCCTGACCTTCCAGTCTTTATTTTTGTCCTTGACATTTCCTGATTCTTTGTACAGGTATTTCTTTATAACAGCTTGACTACCGCATTTTGAGTTTCCAGGTTGTTTGTTGATTTCCCTCCCTTGGTATGATTTAAAGTCTCTCATATTTTGACTGGAATGAAGTGATTGAAAGTTGGTCTTATCAGCAAGCTTCCAATTAATTACACTCATACAATATGTGTATATACTGTATGAAATGCTCAAGCATGTCTTGCACAAACCTGGTGTAAAAAAACCTTGTCCACAGCAGTCATTTTTCCATGCAAAACTCAGGCCTATACAGGTGTTAGCAATTGACAGTAATTACGGTTCCATTCCATTCCATTTAGATTTAGGAAGTACCTGCTCTTGCTCAAATGTAAGGTACCTGCTCTTGCTCAAGTGTAAGGGCCGGTCACACTAAATACTTGCCACTTTAACCTATAGAAGCTGTTTTTTCTATTAAAATATATCTATTTCTGAATACTGCATACAAATTTCCTGTATTTTCTGGTTCTATTCTAATGAAGAGACTGAGAAGTAATTATATATGGTCCTTATTCTATTGCTAAAACAACAAATCTAATGATATAAGAACATAAGAACATAAGAACAGCCTTGCTGGAACAGGCCACAGCCCATCCAGTCCAGCACTCTGTCTCACACAGTGGCTCACCATTTCCTTCAGGGTATTCCCAAGGAGATGCCTTCACCTGCTTAGGATTCCCTGGAAATGGCATTGAGAGATATCCTGCCTATCTCTCCAACCCGGAGGTTGTCCTTAGGTAGCCATAATTATAGCCATTGATAGCCTTGTCCTCCATGAACTTGTCTAATCCTTTCTTAAAGCTGTGAAGACTCACAGCTGTCACACTTCTTCTGGCAGGGAGTTCCATAGACCAGTAATCCTCTGGGTGAAAAAGTACTTTCTCTTATTTGTTTGAGAACTAGTACCCAAAAGTTTCATGGAGTGTCCCCTAGTTCTAGTGTTGTGCGATAGGGAAAACAGTTTTTCCTTATCTACCTTGTCCACACCGTGCATGATTTTATAAACTTCAATCAGGTCACCTCTTAGACGTCGTCATTCAAGAGTGAAGAGGCCCAACCGTTGCAGCCTCAGATGGTAAGGAAGGTGTTCCCGTCCCCTAATCATTCTGGTTGCCCTCCTCTGTACTTTCTCCAACTCCATAATATCCTTCTGGAGGTATGGCGACCAGAACTGTACACAATATTCCAGATGGGGCCTCACCATAGATTTATAAAGAGGCAAAATGACACTTGCTGACTTATTTTCTATACCCTTCCTAATGATCCCTAGCATTGAGTTTGCTTTTTTCACTGCTGAGGCACACTGGGTTGACACCTTCATTGAGCTGTCCACCAGGACACCAAGGTCCCTTTCCTGGTTTGTCGCAGAGAGTTCAGACCCCATCAGTTTATAAATGTAATTGGGGTTTTTTGCCCCAACATGCATCACTCTGCACTTACTGATGTTGAAGCTCATTTGCCACTGTTTTGCCCACTCCCCCAGTGTCAAGAGATCCCTCTGGAGCTCTTCACAATCTCTCACAGTTTTCACTACCCTGTATAATTTAGTGTCGTCAGCAAATTTGGCTACCTTGCTTTTTACTCCTACCTCTAGATCATTTATGAAGAGGTTGAAAAGCAGGGGTCCCAGTACTGAACCTTGGGGGACCCCACTCTTTACTTCCCTCCACTTGGAGAAGTGTCCATTTAGTGCTACCCTCTGTTTCCTGTCCCTTAGCCATTTGCTGATCCAGGACAAGACCTGTCCCTTTATTCCATGACTGGTAAGTTTATTCAAGAGCCTTTGGTGTGGGACCTTGTCAAAAGCCTTTGCACAGTACTGTATTTCAGTGGTGCATTAGAGGCCACTGTATGCAATGTAATGTTTATAAGGGATAGAGGCAGACATTTTGGTAGCTCTCATGTAGAACAACAATTGGAATATATTCCCAGTGAATACAGAGGGAGACTGTATTCTAAAAAATTCTGATAATGTTTTTTAAAATGTCAGCCTAATCTTGCCTATTGTTTACAATTACTCATTGAAATCCTTTGGTTTGCTTTACAGACCAAGCCAGTAGCATTTGCCGTAAGGACTAATGTGGGCTATAATCCTTCACCCAGTGACGATGTGCCAGTCCAAGGCATGTCGATTTCATTTGAACCCAAAGACTTCCTTCATATCAAAGAGGTAAGGGTGATAGCTGTGCAAGTCGATATGGGCTAATAATGATATTCTGGGTTGAAAGGATTTTTGCTGGAGAAACTCCTCTCAGGCTCCTTTCATGTCCCCAAGAGCTGGGACAGAGACGGGTGCTCAGTCCATCATGCAGTACCCGGGTCTCAAACTGCCAACTTGCCGGCCTTCCAGCTAACAAGGCAAGCTTCTTAACCACTGAGCCACCGCAGCCCCTGATATGGGGTGTGATTTCAGGACAAGGGATATAAGGGTGTAGCCCACTCATTCCCAATAGTTTCCAAAGATGTACACACCCTACATAGAATAAGCCACAAAAGTTCTGTTTTCTTCTTTCCACTCTGCCTGCTTTATATGTATCATACATTGGATGATGTTCTCTCCACTCCAGAAATACAACAACGATTGGTGGATTGGACGCCTGGTCAAAGAAGGCTGTGAAGTTGGCTTCATCCCTAGTCCTGTCAAGCTGGAGAACATGAAGGTTCAGCAGGAACAAAAGATGAGGCAGCACCGCCTCAGTTCCAGGTGGGATACAATGAGGAATGGGGAGGAGAAGGAGAAAATGCATGAAGATAGAATAGTGGTTCCCAAATCTTCATCATCAAATGCCTTTTTGATTTTTGAGGCTCTCTCATCCTTTCCCATCCCTTTTACCATCGTCCAAACCCTTTTAACAATCAAATGGAAATTGCAGTTTGAAATTAAAAATAAAAACATAAAAGTTGATTTAAAAAAAACATTTAAAATAAACACAAATAGATTCAGTTTAGAAAACCTAAATTGAGGTTATAATACCAACACAGAAATTATTTAATCCCTTTCCAGTTTGAAGATTTCATAGTCTTATGCTTCCCTTATTTGGGAACCAATGATATAGAACCCTGGTGGCTAATCTTGGCTCTCCAACTGTTCTTGGACTTCAATGATCAGAAGCCCAAGTCAGCACTCCTGCTGATCCGGACTTCTGGGAATTGAAGTTCCAGAACAGCTGGAGTGCCATAGTTATCCATCACTGATATAGAACTCCCTACAGCATTTTATAGTTGGTGTCTGGCATTGTCAGTAAAAACAAGGGTGGCTGGCAGATATCTGACTATAGCTCCCATCATCCCTGACCTTTGAGGATGAAAAGATGCATTTTGGAGTCTAATGACATCTTCCCCACTCGTAGTTAAAGGCTATTAGGCAACAGGCAAGTTTTCTTGCAGAGAAATTCTTTGAACTGAAATCCTGGACTGCAATTAACATCAACTCCAGCCACTATGGCGGCAACTGTCCAACATTTCAGGAGGCATCACCTTGGGGGAAGTTAAAATAGGCCACTGCTATCAGTCAAAGATGACAGCATTAAGAGGCAATTCCTAGGACCCTGTCAAATCCATTATTGGGATGACTGGAATGGGAGCCTCAACAATTAAACTTATTTGAAACTATCTCCAAACAGCTTATGTCCTTGGGGTAGATATGCCTAAGGTTGATATAAAAGTGGGAATTTGAAGGACTTCTAATTAGGAAGAGCAATCACACTAAAACTAAAGTATGACAATGGAAATAATTACCTCAAGAAATATTTAGCACTCTACCGTTGGAGGCATTCAAGAGAAAATTGGACATCAGATCTGCTTTGATTTGGATTCCTCCATTGAGCAGCAGGTTGGACATGATGGTCTCAAAGGTCCCTTCCAACTCAGTCATTGTATGGTTATGTGATCATGATATGGGAGATCAAAGAACTTAGGTGTACGTCCATTGCAGCTAGGACTAGAAATAATTGCTTGGAAGAGTTCTATGGCAGGGGTAGGCAACCTATGGCCTGTGGCCCAGATCCGGCTGGTGGTGCCAAATAATCTGGACCCTGCCCTCACTCCAGCTGCCACTGGAATCTGCCACGGACTTGTTTACGGCTGTCGTAAATGCGTTTATGACAGCCATGGACGTGTTTACAGCAGCCGGAAATGTTGGTGGGACCACCAGTCCGGCCCCTTTAACTGTCTGAGGGAGTGTGACCTGGCCTCCCAATTTTAAAAGATTGGCTACCCCTGTATTATGGACTGCACCTTTCTGAATCTCACAGGTAGCATGGACACTAGGAGCTATAACCCACAAAAAGCAAGATTTATCAACGTCTTCTTGACATCCATTTCAGTGAAGAAGCTTCATCACCTAATACTCTCTAGCAAGGAGGCACTGAGCCTGACTCTACATCTTTGGTCTTTAAATTCTATTCTTGTCTTACTTCATTGGGTATTTTTCCCTTTTGCAGTAAATCAGGAGACAACTCCACCTCTAGCCTGGGAGATGTGGTGACGGGCCCCAGAAGACCGACTCCTCCTGCCAGTGGTAAGGCTGTTCCCATCAAACACAGGATGATGTTGTTACCTCCACTGTGCCAGATGTGAGATGAGGAGTCTTGGAAGCTTCCCAAAAGGCTTGTTCACTTGAGCAGCTCTTGATGCTTGGAGCTGCATGTGCAGCAGAATGAGATGGTATAGTCTTGAGGTGACAGGGTGGATGACCTCAGTTCAGATTCAAAATCTGAGTTGCCATGTTTGGATAATTCTCCACATTTAAGATGGGGGAAAACACCCTTCCTGCAAAAGTTTGAAAAAGTTATACACACGGCGGTCTTAGCCCAGTCCATTCTCTCAGTCCAATTTTTGGTACTTGCAAATAGCTTTTGCTTTGGTTTACTTAATATGGGAAGTCTTCAGAAGCTGGCAATCCAATGCCTACACCAGGGATTCTCAACCTGTGGCCCTCCGGCTGGATGCAGCCTATGGCACTATTTTATGTGGCCCCCCCACCGACTCCACAACACCAGGAAGTGCCATGTGGTGGAGGAAGGGGGAAATGGCCATCCAGCCCCCAAAGCTGTCTGAGGCAGTATGACCTGGCCCCCAGCTTTAAAAGGTTGAGAACTCCTGGCCTACACCCTCAAGCAGTGCCCTGCACTCTCTACTACAGAATCCCACCGCTTTCAGCTGTTGCCCACAAATAGGCACCTGCCCTGAGTCCCAGGATTCCACACTAGCCATAGGACTGTTCTTTTATTGCTTAATGCCCTCCCTTTTTTACGTATGCCTACATACTGTGGAATCCGGAATTTATATTCCATTTGCTTTGTTTCTCTCCTTAATTCTCTCTACTAGACCATTTTATTTTATATTTCATTTCATTTTCCTTTCAAGTAATTCCTTTTTATTTTGTTTTTCTTGCCTTTTTAAGTTTGTACTTTCTCTATTCCAGGGGTTCCCAACCTACGGCCCGTGGGCTGGATCCGGCCCCAATGCCAATTCATCTGGCCCATGCCACTCCTGGAAGCAGAGGTAAAATGCACATGCACAAATTGCTGCTGGCAGCATTCTGCGCATGCGGGGCACATTTTACTTCCGCTTCCAGGTGGGAGGAACCACATGACCGGCCTGCGGCCCGAAAAGGTTGGGAACCCCTGCTCTATTCTGTTGTGTTGCTCTTGTTTGTTTGTTTTCTATTTCCTCCCCTCTATCTTTTATTTCTTTCTCCCCTCTCCCCTTCCCCTCCCAGGTCACTTGGACATGACTAACTTAGCTTATGACCCAGACGCCCTTGAATTAGAGGAGGAGGAGGAGCCGGCAACTGAAGAGAATCAGCGAACCCCTAAGACTAGTGTTAGCAGCGTCACCACACCCCCTTCTACCACTAAGCGCATCCCTTTTTTTAAGAAGGTAATAGTGCCCCTATCTCTCCTCACACTTGCTTGTTAGAGTCTCTTATGATGCCTGCCGGTGTGTGTAGGCTTTTCTCACCCAGAAATCAAGCGCTTGTGTGTGCAGGATGGAGGCGATGGGAGAGGCATGCTCCAGGAGTATATTTCATCAATGATCACGATTACCCATTGATAAGAACTATGCCTTAGCATGAGGATGCACTGTGGTGGTCCCCCAAAAGGCAACTGCCATTTTACTAGGAGAAGACTAGAGTGGATGACATCTTGATGGCTACAGAAGAGCCAAGAAGTTACACACACTGTGTTAGCCACACACTTAGCACGACAAGTCACAAGAATGGCATGTTCCAGTGATCATACACTGTCACATGGGTATGAGTTAAAAGATACATTGACAACCAACTGACTCATATCTTCATGTGGCTCCAAATCACTACACTTCCTTTGACCTGTCCCATCTACATTGCATACCATGGGAATGCAATGATCAAATGGTTCCTCCCATGGGAGCCATAAGAATGTTATGCTCTGGTACTCCTGGTCTTCCTCTATTTCCTTCTCAGTATAAAACCCTTCAGAGGCAAAGATTCCAGTCATTTCCCCCATGTGATCTCTATGCTAGTGGTATGTTCCATCCATTCTCCCTTTGTATGGGAACTAGCCATGGTAGCAATCCTTCCTTACATGGTTTTCAGGGGTAGAGTATTCCTGCAATCTACTCCCTCACCAAAAGAACTTTTTAGTAGGAGAATATGGCAGCATGAGAACAAAGAGGATGACAGAATCAAGCAACTAACTTAGACATGCAGAACATCTCTGCAATCACAGCCGCCCGCCCGCCCCCCCGCCCCCCCCCCCCCGCCCCCCAATAAGCAAGAATATTGGATAAATTTCACATTCCATTTAAAGGAAACATTCCTAATGCTGATTGCCCTTCTCCTAAAAATTGCATTATGAAATGGGATGGATCCCCTTCCTGGGATCCATCTGGTAGGACAGAAAGGGAGTGAGGTTGTAGGCTGGTTGCTAATCTGTCTAAAAAGATACCAGATACAAAGTACTAGAGGGGGGAACTGTTCCTCCCCAAAATGCATTGTAACAAGTAAAAGGATAGACGAGAGTATATAACAGTGATGGCAAAACCTTGGCACTCCAGCTGTTCTTAGACTTCAATTCCCAGAAGCCCGAGTCTGTGAATCCATGTGAATGGATTTATTGCACGTACAGTAATACCTCATACAAAGTCCGCTTCGTACAACATCGAATTCATACAACATCGCCTAATTCCTTGAAAAAAGTTGCCTCATACAAAGTCGCATGCGCTGTGAGGCATTGGGGTTTTCCCCAGGTTGCATAGTGCCTGGGCAGTATAAAAGGCAGGACGCATACGTGCATTGCTTTTGTGGGTTTTGCACGAGGTGAAGAGTGTTTAGGGGTAGTTTTGAGAGTGATTTTGGATTTTTCGAATTTTTTTGACATGTTGTTTGACATGTTTTTGTAATGTATTTAGCCTTTAGACAATGATTTCTTAAAGTTCTGTCAGTTTCCTGTCTGTTTCCTTGACTTTGCCCTGAAGTCTGTGCTGTTACAGTACAATGTATCTCTATGGAAATGATGTTGTATGAGGCATCGCGGCAAGGATTTGGACGTTGTATGAGGCATCACAGCTAGGATTTTGCATGCCTCATACAAAGTCCAAATCCGTCTAAAGTCCAAACTTGTGGAACCAAGTTTGAACGTTGTATGAGGTACCACTGTACATGGATTAAGAGAGACTTGAACTTCTGGAAATTGAAGTCCAAGAACAGATGGAGCGTACACACAGTAAACCCATTCATATGGATTCACAGAGACTTAGACTTCTGAGAATGGGGGTCCAAGAACAGCTGGAGTGCCAAGGTTCTCCACCACTGGTATATAGCCTTTCTTTGCCAGCTGCTGTTCTGCAGAAACTCATTCATTCACCTGGGCTCCAGACCAGTGTTCATAAGGGTCTATAGTACTGGTTAGGTGGGAGAGAAAGAAGCAGCTGGATGAGGGAGTTTCAAGAGGAGAACAGGTCACAGGTGAAGAACTCCCTTTATCACTATTTCTCCACTGCAACATATGTCATCCCAAAGGGTTTGTCAGGGTAATATTGTTGCTTCACAGGTAGCATGTTGTTTTGCTTTAGAGGGATTTGTGCAGTGGGCTACCTTGAACAGATAAATCAACTGCGGTGGTCCAGGAGAACATGGTCTAAAGGAAATTTCAATCCCAGAGATTTAGAACCAGAAGTTATTCCCCACTTCCCTTTCTGGGTGTTAATTTGGAGATTGGCCTTTTTTTTTCTGGACTACAATTCCCAGAGTCCTTTTAGCCAGGATGAAATCCCTTAACTAGCATGGTCAATGACTGAGGACATCCTGGGAGTTGTAGTCTAGTTCCAAGCACTGGAGTAATACACTTCCTTTGAAAAGCTGCCATATCAGCACTACTTGAGGCAACAGGGTGGACTACATTGGGACTTGTGCTTTCCCTGCTCCAACTTTCCTGGGTCCTGCCTCTGCTTCCGCTGGAATGAGCTATCAGTAACATGCATGCCTTGTTTGTTTTTCTCTTGCCTGTCCCTCCTTCCGTTCCCCTGCCCCCTTGACCCACCCATTATTGGCGATCACTGGACATAGCCAAGCAGAAGCAAAAATCGGTAAGTATGCTTACAAAATATCAGACTAGACAGTTTCCCATGGAGGCTTTTCCTATTCCCTTTAGCAACTGTAGGAAGGTGGCATTGAAACCCCAAAGGTTGAGTGTGTGATTGCCCCAACCCTAGTATTTATTCTTGCTTCTTTAAAGCAAAGTCAACAACAAACCTTGGCTACAGCTCCAAGAAGATTTCTTTCATCTTGAATGTCCAGCACTCAAACAACGACAAGGGTGGGGAAGAGAGGAGGAATCAGTAGCAAATCAGCAAAGGAGGTAGGGGGGAAAGTGTGATGATGAAGGAGGCGAGGAGTGACATTTGCCTACATGTCTATATGGAGGCATCTACAACTAGAATTTTAAGGAATTTGGCACCCCACCAAGAACAGGGAGTGTCTTGATGTTTAGACATTTAAGACTCCCAGTGAGTGATCCAAGACATATTGTGCTTCATGATACATCAGCTCTATGGAGGTAGTTATTGTACTTTATTTCATGCTCAAGTGAGTCATATCTGAAGGTCTGAGACCTCAATGGCCCGTGTTTTCTCTCCAGTTACGTCCCAGCCTTTCCATGATGTATGCATGAAAGAGGTGGTCACCTTAAGAAGAAGAAGAGTTAGGGCTGCTTTGAGATTTAAATGTTCCGGTTCAATAATTGAGATTGCATCTTTTTAAATAAAATTAAAAAAACAGTGCCTGTGGTATTGAAGTGGTGGGAGTCTAGAGCAAGCCTGGTATCTTCTTATGTTCTCTTTCCTTTTAGACAGAACATGTGCCGCCGTATGACGTGGTTCCTTCTATGCGGCCAATCATTCTTGTCGGCCCATCCTTGAAAGGCTATGAGGTGAGACATTTAGAGTGGGAAAGAATGTATGGGGTAGAGCAGGGATTCTCAACCTGCATCCTGTGGGCCAGATGTGGCCCATGGCACCATTTCATGTGGGGGGCCCCACCGCCTCCACCACACCAGGAAAGTACTATGTAGTGGAGGAAGGGTAAAATTGCCGTCTGCCCCCCCCCCCCCCCCGAAGCTGACTGAGGGAGCGTGACCCGGCCCCCGGCTTTAAAAGGTTGAGAACTCCTGGGGTAGAGTGGAGTGATACTACAGTGGATTGAATGCAGGGCAAAAGCAATTGTGTTGCTTGATGTGGGAGGGAGAAAAGCTCTGAACAGCCAGTTAAAATCTGCTTTGTCCTCTCTCAATCCACTGTTTAAGTCCTCTCCAACCTATTCACCTGCTAACTGGACTGTGATTTGCCAATCTACGGTAGCTCCGCTCAGCTCTGTTCTTTTGGATCACCAGCCGCATGCCACGTCCTATCCAGAGCTGCCGCTTCCTTTAACTGATGCTTCACTCTGGTTTCCAGTTCCCATTCCCAGTAATCTGCCGCACATATCTACTTATAAGTATCCAATTATGCAGCAGAAAGCGCTTCCTTGAAGATTGTGGCATTTTTAAACCACAATTGGGCGTACCCCAGGCAACGGCGACATTGTGCCGGCTAGTCTTTCTCACACTAGGTCAAGTGAAAGGAACTACAAAATGAATTCACCAAAAGGTGCCTTTGTTTTGACAGTTTAAAGTCTGACCTAGTCACAAAAGAAGAAGAAGAAGCCTTTATCAGTACAAGAGGTGAAAATGGAACATAGAAGCTCGATGGAATTGGGGGGGGGGGGGGGTTCCTCCATTTTTCTCTTTGTATGTATATTTCCTTATGAAATATATCTTCTATATAGTACAACTAAAATCAAGGTTGGGTGCTGTATGTTGGTTATACAAATCCACACCACTGCACCGATCACGCTGAAACTTGGCACATACATACTTTGGGCCGAAGAGACGGTCACTCCAATTTGGCCAGGTAGTCACATACAAAGTCGGCCTACCTGTCAGTAGCTTTTATCCATCTGCTGAGACAGCCCACACATCTAGAATTGAAAGATTATGAGTACTGGGAAAACACATCAATAGTGAAGTTCAAGCTGTTGGGGCAAGCTTTTATCAGGAGCCAACATAAGCATATAGCCTCTTGACTCTTTTTGTACCTATGCTAGTGCACGCAACGCCCTTCTAGCTCTCAATACAGCAAGTTCAACCTTTTGAGTTCTGACTTCTTTTCCCTTTCCTCCTGCCTGTTTCTCACCCCACACTTTACCTTCTTAGGTGACGGACATGATGCAGAAAGCTTTGTTTGATTTCCTGAAACGTCGATTTGATGGCAGGTATGAGCATAAACCCTGGAGATTGCAATGGGTCATCTTGACAACTTCCATTTATGCTATAATCTTTATGTCTAGATCCCAGGGACCAGGGTAGCTGAAGGGGAAACCTGACTGGAGGTAGAGGAAACAGAAGGCTTGAAGCAGATTGTCTGCCTTCAGTAATCTTAAGGGTTTCGTTTTGTTAAGCACGTGTACCATCTGTATCTTTCCAATGTTTCTTCCCTTTTCTTCCAGGACATAAGAATTAGACATTATCTTTGAAATTGAGAAATGAAATACATCAGTTTCTAATAACAGAAAATTCGAGTTACTTATTATGTTCTCAAAAGATGATAGTTTATGTGACAATTTAAATTGTGCTTGTGTTGGTATATATTAGAGCAGTGATGGCTAACCTTGGCACTCCAGGTGTTCTTGGACTTCAATCCCCAGAAGCCCAAGTCAGCACTCCTGCTGATCAAGGGCTTCTGGGAATTAAAGTTCAAGAACACCTGGAGTGCCATCACCATATTAGAGTCTCTCTCTAGGTGTGAGATCACAAGGATTAAGTTCCTAACAATGAGGCGGGAATGTCTAGCTAATGAGATTTGCTCTCTGAGTCTTCCTTCCCCTCGGTCTCCCATAGAATATCAATCACACGCGTGACGGCTGATATCTCCTTGGCTAAGCGCTCAGTGCTCAACAACCCTAGCAAACACACCATCATTGAACGCTCCAGTACTCGCTCTAGTCTAGGTAAGCCTGGGCTGAGACCCTGAGAGAAAAACACGAACCTTTGCCATCGTTTTGTTTTAATGTCCTTGGTGTCTTGTGTATGTGAGATAATGGGAGGTAGGGTGGGGAAATTGTAATACTATATTTGCAACTGCACGGCAGCAATTTCTTGCATGATGGCTGCTCAAGACTTTTTTGCTTGCTTCAATCTGATCTGTATCAGCCAAGAGCAGCTTTTCTTAGATGCCCCTAGATCTCCTACAATGCTTTGCAGCACTGCACCTTCCCCCTATGTCAGGGGTGCCCAAACTTTTCAGGCCGCAAGCCGGTCATGTAGTTCAGGGAGCCAGTCAGTATGGCCAGGGGCTGGATCTGGCCCCTGCCACCAATTCATCTGGCCCGCAAAGCCCTCATCGCTTCTGGAAGCGGAAGTAAAACGCGCCTGTATGGGTGCGTTTTACTTCCACTTCCAGGAGCGATGAGGGCTTTGCAGGCCGGATGAATTGGCATCGGGAGCCAGTTTGGGCACCCCTGCTCTATGTCCTGGATGGAATTCATCCTATATAATCACAGGCTACTTGGACTAATTCTACATCATAAATGACCTCTTTAGAGTCTGGCCAGGTTATCCTGCTAAGCTAATAGAGTAAACCATATTGCCAGCGACTCAATGGCCAGTGTCAGGCGACGGTTAACTAACCTGCCGACCCTGAGGACTAACAGCCTTGAGTGCTGAAGTCCACAAGGAAGGATGATGGTCCCCAAGTAGATTAAATTCCACTTGAATTCATCTTAATGGAGGGCAGCAGCTTCATCAATACTGGCCTGGGGCTGATGAGGACTTTGTGTGCCAAAAGGGCTCAGGACCAGAAAGTGACTGGTGGAACAGGATCAGTGGTACGGGTGTCACACTACGATATGGAAGTTAAATGGAAGCCCACCGCATTATATTCTCAGGACAGGCTTCATGGCTGATCGCCAATATTCGGATTCGGATATGGCAGAAGAAGAAATGATCTCTGCCTTTGAATGAAGCTGGGATACCCTTGGTATGCTTGTGACACACTAATTCCCACCCACCCCCATCATAATGCGTAACAAATCCCAAAGGATTTTATGTGACCAGTGGGATATAATTCCAATGGTCATTGTGGGATGTAGTTCAGAGCTTCTGCACCTCTGGGTAGGAGAGTGGGACCAGGATGTTCTTCAGCAAATATTTGAAAGAACCTGTGGGTTTTGTAAGCTATTTTCAGCCCCCTGCCATGGCATCAGATTCGGTTGACCTTTTTGCTACTTCCCAACTCACTCTTCTTCTTTTTCCCCCTTCCTACATTTTGCTTCCTTTTGCATCTACACCTTCTCTTCCCTCTTCTGCTCCTGATACAGATGTCTTGGGTATGTAACCTTTAACCTAACAAGCTCTCAGATGCACCCAGTAAAATATTTTAACTCAGCTTGATTCCAGGATGGGAAGGATTCTTGGTAGCATAGAATGGACCTCTATAAAATGTTTCCTCCCAGAGGGGGGATTTCAAAACCAGAACAAAACTATACGCTTTGGTTCTGCCAAAATGTGATAGATTTTGTTCATTTTGAAAAGAAATCAGTGTGTCTGGAAAAAAAACCCAACTTCATTCATTTTCCCTGTTGTGCCATTGCCGGAAAACTAAAGGCCAAAGCAAATCCAGGAAGGAATGTTGTTTATTTGCTTGGTTTTTTAAAAAAAATTAAGTCCTGCTAAGAACAGCAACAATTCATCTCCTAGTTTCAAGATACAATTCTATGCCAATGTACCTAGGAGTGAGCCCAGCTAAAATATAATATATCAGAGCTTAAAAATACTCGTTTGCCCCCATAGCCATATCTCCTGTGGATACTTGAAATCATGGAAAGCAGCAAACTCCTTGTTATAGCCCATATACCCGAGTCATACAAGCAGGGGATGCAAATGTCTCAGGTGATCCTTTGGGTCTGCTCAGTAAAAGATTCCCCTGGAAACAATCCATTCCTTCTCAACGTTCTATTGTAGATAGTGACCTCTAGTGGTCACCTTTGCTAAATGCACCTTGGAAATACAAGGAAAGGGAACCAGGCTTTTTTTTTTTAACGTTGTGTGATAAATGCATCAGATAACATTAAAAATCAGATAACACTAAGACTTGTGGAACCAAGTTTAACGTTATCCGAGGTATTACTGTATATTAAGCATTTCAGGAATTTTTCACTGAATATTTTTGGACCTGTTGATAACTGAAGTTGCAAATACTGAACCTGCAGCTATGGGGACCAACCTGTACTTTCAATGATATTTTGAGGATTCTAAGAATTGTACTTCAACAAAGCAAATAATTTGGAGCTCTGACATTCTTCATGAAGAAAAGAATAGAAAGGGAAATGAGTAGCATGGCAATTTTTTATTTTTATTTTTGCTGTGGTAAAGCCAAGATGAGAGATGTGAAAATATGCAGCCAAATGCCCACATCCCATTGGCTTCTGTAAAAAGAGGGTTGAACAGCTGTTTCTTTGGACTCAATGGGACGTCCAGAATATTTAACTTTGGCCACATTAGTCCTTGTCTCTACTTTTGGTGTGATGGCTCCAAATGGAATTAGTTCTTGCGATTTCTTGGCTGACATCTTACTTTAAGAAAATGAAGGGCACTTGGAGCAATCAGGTGAAAGGAAATTTTGTTTAAGTTATTACTTTTATAGGCCTTGCCCTTCCTCTCAGAAACTGCCCCACTTACCTTCACAACAACCCTATGACATAGGTTAGACTGTAAGAAAGTAACCAGCCCAGAGTCGCTCACTGGGTTTTGTGACTCTTCAGTGAGGATTTGGATGTGGTCATGTTTCGATATTCATCCACAGATTCATGTTGAGAATTCACAAGAAGCTACCATGCACAAATAACTGACCATACGGAAATATCTTCTTGGACTACACCTCCCAGAATCCACTTAGATTCCTCACATTGTAGTCCAAAAAGTAACTATTTCAAACTGTATAAATAAAAATTCCTCCCCCACCCCTCAATATCCAACCTCCTGTCCACCATCTCATATGTATAGCAACTGGGCTCAGCTCTCCTCTGCTTGAGAAGGACAAAACTGGTATAATAATAACAATAATTTTGTGTCAGAAAGGGTTGATTTTTTTTTTTTTTTTTTTTTTTTTTTTGCAAAAGAAACTCTGCTCAGGGAATGCCCAAATGAGGCTCCTTTCATGTCCCGAAGAGCTGGGATAGTACCCGGGTCTCGAACTGCCAACTTGCCAGCCTTGGTGTAGCCTTGCCTTTACATACTGCTGTGCTGCAGTTCATATTTGTGGTGGGGGGAAAGAGTAAGTAGATCCAGGTGCATCAGCGCCAGCAAAATAAATAATATAAAATCTTGGTGCCAGAGGCATAGCTTTCAAATACTACCACCACCAGCAGTGCAATTCAGAGTAGGAAAGAGGTCTCTTGTTCATGATCTCCATTGTACTAAATTGAACTCATTCCCCTTCATGGCTTCCCAAGAGATCATCTTTATTAGAGTTGCCATAATTGTCTCCCACAAAACTGGAACAGAAGTATACTTGACAAAAATGGTCGAGCTATCTACAAAATTGCCTTTTTAAAAAACAAACTTAATATAATGACAGCTATAAAACACATTCACATTAAATATATCAATATAAAAATGAATTTATTTTCAACAGTTAATTCTTACTATAAGACTATCTGTTGTACTTCTGAGAAGTTGCGTTGCAGTCAACTCTTAATGTCCTCAGTTCCAGGAAACATACTGGTCACACTTAACGGGCAGTGGTGTGAGGCGAGGACGTTAAGATTTGTCTCTAGGTATACTCCAACTCCAGTGTGGCAGGAAATGGCTTGTTTGATGGTTAGAGTTCGAATTTATTTCAATGGTGTGTTATAATACACAATCAGCAAATTTTAAAAATCCGGGACTTTAACATGATTTTTATTGAACTGACCGGGACAATTTTTCTGACCTTGAATCTGGACAATCCCGGTTTTCTGGGACGTATGGCAACCCTAATCTTTATGAACCATGTCCTGCGAGTCAGAACTTTGCCCTCTTGAATTTTGCCCCCAAACCATCACTGATGGCAGCCACATTGCCATGTGTCATTTTTTGGGCTGCCTACGAACCATGAGTGGGCAAAATGCAGTCTCCAGGAACAGGGCTTGAGAAGCTTAATGACTGTGGTAACATGATCATGGTCAATTGTTAAGGAGATAAAATTAGTTTCTCTGAATATTTAGTGTCCCGTTCAGAGCAGAAAACAGATCACGGAAGTGTTCACGCTCCCCCATTCTAGTAGGCTCCCTGTTGTGTAACCAGTCTCACAACCAGCACAAAGAACAAGCAAACAATACAGAGCCTCCCAAAGTATAGGAACACATAAGTGGTGATTTCCTCCCTTGTTTTCCTCTCCATCTGCCCATGCATTTTAATTTTTTGGCTAGTTCATAAGTTACATTCACCAAATTGTTAAATTGCTGAACTTTGAAGTATCGCTTTAGAAGTGAATCATGGCTTGAAGATGCAAAAAGAAATGGCATTGGGCTTATTAAGGATTCTAATCATTTTAAATTCACTACTGAGAAAAAATAATGACTTAAAAAGGAACCGGGGAGGTGGTTTACTCTGATTTCATGGAGCCAAAATGAATCCATGCCAGGTTCATGTCTGGATGAATGATTTCCAAGCTCTGTCCAGATGGTGTTGAGGCTGCAGGGATGATGGAAGTTGTAGTCCAGCACCATTAGGAGGGATAAATGTTGATCTCTGGATCAGGGTTGCCCAATTCAGGGTCTGGGAGAATGATTTCTTTCCTGAGGGAGAAAGAATTGACAGCATAGCATTTCACCCAGATATCTTGGGTTAGAATTCCCACCATCCCTGGCCAGTATGGCCCATGCTCTCTGGGGATGATGGAATTTGTAGTTCAATCTCTGGAGACCACAAAAACAACAGAAAAGATAGACATATTTCTATTTCTGCAGGGTTTTCCCCTGTGTACCTTTTTTCTTAAGGGGTTAGGGGGGTTGGAGTGGATGTTGTTGTTTTTAACCTGTATGTTTTTTAACTGCCATGTAAGCCACCTTGGGTCATCTGCGGATGAGGAAGGCGGGGTAGAATTTGTTAAATAAATGAATTGTCCATCCCCTTGCTAACTTTGCCTCCTCCTCCCTTGGCTGTTTGTTCCCTGTTTTGGCAGCTGAAGTCCAGAGCGAGATAGAGCGTATCTTCGAGCTGGCCCGCACGCTGCAGCTGGTAGCCCTGGATGCAGATACCATCAATCACCCAGCTCAACTTTCCAAGACCTCATTAGCGCCAATTATTGTTTATATCAAGATATCTTCCCCTAAGGTGAGCAGCCTCATCTTTTCTTCCCTTTCTAAACAAGCCAACAACATCTCAGGGAATGCAGTGGTGGTTCAAAGACCTGTTTCATCTGGCATATTTGGTGTATGCTTCCATGGACGCCACTCCCTTTTCATCTTTAAGGTACCATAAGATTCTTAGTCTGTGGGACACTCCAAACAGAGCTCCAGATGATTGCTATAGGGTAGTAGTGGCAAACGTATGGCACGCATGCCAGAAGGGGCACACAGACCACTGTCAACACACACACAGTTGCCCCAGTACAGAGTTTGCTCTGCCCAGCAGTCCAATGGGAGTGCTTCCTCCCTCCCCCCAGCACAGAGTTCACCCCGCCCCTCTGCCCAGCAGTCCAATGGGAGCGCTTCCTTCCTCCCCCCAGCACAAAGTTCACCCACCCCTCTATTTGGGCACTCAGTCTCTAAAAGGTTTGCCATCACTGCTATAGGGCAAAAGCTAAGGCATATGGAGAGAGATGGTCCTTCAGCTACTGTGGACCTATACTGCAAAATGTTGTTGTACACCAGAAGCAACTTGATGGCACATAACAAATCTGCAAAGAGCTTTACAGTTTAAAACCATCCCTTTGATTTGAGTCCAGAAAAAAACCAGAAGCCAGTTAAGAGAGTACGATACAGATTGTGGCCATAGCAACCAGTTCCAATTAGTAAGATTCCTACACTATTCAGACTAACATGGCTACTCTTTCTCCCAGACAGACATAAGCACACATACAGAGATTGAGAAGGGTCATGGTAGTGCCTTCCTCATAGGTTTGGAAGAGGACTTTGGAGGTTTTTTGTACCAGGCCAAGTCAGAAAAACTAACAACCCTTGAGAGGGCTGGGGGGTGGGGGCAGTGGTGGGCATCAGCAGGTTCTCACCAGTTCACCAGAACCGTAGCAGAAATTCTGGCTGGCCCCGCCCATCCAAGGTTTGAAATTAAGTAGTTCTAATTCAGGTGCAGCGCAGGGCGGTCCCCCTGGCCTCACCCACCAGACCACGGCCACAGTGTGGTAGTAAAAATTTTTGGAGCCCACCACTGGGGAGGGAAGATCAGCAGACAAGAATACAGTGGAACCTCAAATTATGAAAATAATGTGATCCTTGGGATGTTTCATATTATGAAAAATTCATATCTGGAAGCACAGTTTTCCATAAGAATGCATTGAAAAGCTTTTTTCTGACCTCAGGAATGGATTAATTGATTTTCAGTGCATTCTTATGGGAGACTGCATTTCAAGATTTGAATTTTTTTGGGATTTAAATCCGTAACTCGGGGCATTATTTTTCAATGAATTTCCTTCCGTATCGCGAAAATTATGTTAGTCGAGGTGTTCGTAACCCAAGGTTCCACTTTCAAAAAGCTTGCATTTGCCATTATATCTATGTAGTATAAGTTGCCAGCAACTTCAGATCTTTTCTTCTGGAACCTCCTCCATCCTAAGTATTCTGCAGAGGGATCAGGATCTCCCTATGGATAGAGTCGTACTTGATCCTGTCTCCTCCTTCATCCTCCCTTTTGGATCACTCACATTTCCCCCCGTGTTTCTTCCCACCACAGGTGCTGCAGAGATTGGTGAAATCTAGAGGCAAGTCCCAGGCCAAGCACTTGAATGTGCAGATGGTGGCAGCTGACAAACTAGCACAGTGTCCTCCAGTGAGTCCTGAAATGTGGCACAATCTACCTGGTACCTGGGGAGGCAGGATAACTTGTCTTCCCCATCACTTCCTGACTCCTGTCTTGCTACCCAAAGTTTCTATGTTTCATGCCTCTGTGAGGATTTCCCTACACCCCCACATTACATGTCATATCCTGTCCCCCTGCCTCTAGCAAATTTGTTATCCTATTTCAGTGATGGTGAACCTTGACACTCCAGCTGTTCTTGAACTTCAATTCCCAGAAGCTCTGATCAGCAGGAGTTCTGACTTGGGCTTCTGTGATTTGAAGTACAAGAACAGCTGGAGTGCCAAGGTTCACCATCACTGTTCTATTTCCTTCCAGGCTACTTGCCGTTTCTCCTCCACTCGTATTCCCTTCCCTTAAAAGATCTTCCTTTCAGGCCATCCATCTCAGGGAATGCAGAATGCTAAAACAGATTTTTCTGCTGAGGCTTAGACGGCAAGGTCAGGAGGGCAGGAGATCTCTTTCTTTTTATGCTTAGTGCAGCATCTGACACACAGGCAGTGTTTTAAAAAGACATAATACTACATGCCCATTGTACAAAACTTGGCAAAAATACTTTTGGGGACTATAGGATCCAGAATATTAGGTACCCATGCTGGGTGATGTATTTTGGGAGTTGTAGTTCCGAAGGTCCGCCATAGCTTAGTGGTTAAGATGCTGAGCTTGACGACTAGAAGGTCAGCAGAGTTGAGATCCGAGTGCTGCATCACAGAGTGAGCACCAGTGGGAAAGGTAACAGTGTTCTGTGCATTCCAGCGTCTAGCCACGCCTGCTGCATGATCACAGAAACGTCTGCAGATGCAGACAGAGCTGGCTCTTTGGCTATAAATGGAGATGTGGAAAAAGAGCAAAAACCGTTTGAGGCGAAAAAACAAGCTTGAATGTGGGGAAAAAAATCCTTGTATATCTTTAATACGTAGTTCAATTTTCATAAATGTTTTCAGCCATAGTTATTCAGTAACATATCAACATATCCAAAAACAGTGATAGTACTCTCCAAAGTTCTCAAAACAATAATAGTACAGTGATACCTCATACAATGTCTAAACTTGGTTCCACAAGTTTGGACTTTATACGGATTTGGACTTTGTATGAGGCATGCAAAATCCTAGCCGCGATGCCTCATACAACGTCCAAATCCTTGCCGCGATGCCTCATACAACGTCATTTCCGTAGAGATACATTGTACTGTAATAGCACAGACTTCAGGACAAAGTCAAGGAAACAGACAGGAAACTGACAGAACTCTAAGAAAACATTGTCTAAAGGCTAAATACATTACAAAAACATGTCAAACAACCCTGATTATCCAAGAACCTGAAGAATGCTGCAAAAATCCCAGGAATGCTTCTAAAAATTCTGATGACAAATTCAAAAAAATCCAAAATCATGCTCAAAACCACTCCTAAACACTTTGCCTTGTGTAAAACCCACAAGAGCAATGCACGCATGTGTCCTGTCTTTTATAACTGCCCAGGCACAATGCAACCTGGGAAAAACTGAATGCCACATACAAAGTCGAGCGACTTTGTATGAGGTAACTTTTTTCAAGAAATTAGGCGATGTTGTATGAATTCAATGTTGTATGAAGCGGACTTTGTATGAGGTATTCCTGTATTCCTCAAAGTTCTCAAAACCTCTCTGGTAATATGGAGAGAAATCACATGGATAATCAGTTCAGCTTCCTGATCATTGAGGTAATTCGTCCCGACATTTTTGACAGAACGAATATTGAAAAAAGACTCTTGCACAATATATTCACAAATTCAATTCTGTGGCTCCCAATGGGTTGAATCAGGAAATGGATTTGGTTAGCTTTCTGTAAAACAATTCCATGGTCACATGATCTCCAATCCGTTCCTATCTCAGTATTTCTACAACTACAATAATGTTTAGGTACTTTTTAGTTACTTGTATTCTTTGTATACATACATTTTTCACTACAATACACTGCATAATTCATTAAACGCTTGTAATTGTGAAGATATTTTATCAGTGGAGAAGTCGGATTGAGTTTCTTTGTAGAACTTAGTAACACCTTACTAATGTCATTGTTATTGGTTCATACTCAGCCTGTATCTTGAAAAAACGTATATACATTCATATAGAGTAAGGTACCTTAATAGCCTACTGCATCTTTTAGAACAGTTAGTTTCAACTTGAAATGGATCATATCACGAATACATGGGTTTCTCAGACTGACAGATATATTAGTGATGCATACAACCTGCTAGTTAAAAAAGATTATCAAGAGGCCGTTTGACGCAGATAGAGGGTAGGTATGGTATGGTTAATGTTGATAACGGTTTTTGCTCTTTTTCCAAATTTCTACCGTTTGGCCCACCATTTGTTGTGATTATAAATTGAGATGAGTATCGTCCCCTAGAGTCAGATACGACTGGCTTTTGAGCAGGGAAGACCTTTACCTTTACTAGTAGTTACAAACTCTATTGCTATGGCCCTCACAACTATCTTTGGAGCCTGTCCATCCTTCTCTTTCCCTTACTCCCATTCCTCCTCTTTCTGTTCTCTTTTGTGGGGGGCCAAACCCTTCTCATTTTCACATTGGTTTGCCTCTGCAGGAGATGTTTGACATCATCCTGGATGAGAATCAATTGGAAGACGCCTGTGAGCACCTGTCCGAGTACCTCGAAGCCTATTGGAAGGCCACACACCCTCCCAGCAGCAACCCACCCAATCCTCTCCTGACCCGCACCATGGCAACTGCTGCCCTGGCTTCTAGTCCCGCCCCAGTCTCCAACCTCCAGGTACAGGTGCTGACCTCGCTCAAGCGCAACCTGGGGTTCTGGGGCGGGAGGGGCAGCCTGGATAAAGGGCTGCGTGGCGCTGTCCAAGTGGAGGAGCATGAGCTTTGAGGGGTGTGTGTGAAAACAGGACGTTGTTCTGGAGAGGAAGAAACGAGCACATGGAAGACATGCTGATGAATCTGCCCTTTGGTCCACCAAAGACTTCTTGGGGCTGCTTTTTGGTCAAAGTGGTCTCTCTCTCTTCTTCCGCTTCCTCCCTTTTAGACTTCTTGGAGAAGCTAAGAACAACCCCTTCCCCCTTTCAGACACATCTAATGGTTTTGCTGAAATGGTGGCTAACCAACTTGCCCATCTCTCTTTCCCCCTTGGTCTTAGTCATCTAAGCCAAGCTTCCTAAGACAGTTGAGATGCCATTGAGATGGGAGCGGGGCCTTAGGGCCGTCCTGTGGACTCCTGTAGGCAGGCCTAAAATGGCATCACCAGCAGCCACGTTGAGCAACAGCTTCCCTCCCTTTGGGTACAGGGAACTCTGCAAGTTGGCTGGCTTTTCCTGTAAAAGTGGGGTTCATCTACTGTTTTGTTTTTTGCAGAGGTGCCAACCAGCAGCCAGTTTAGTCTGGGCATAGCGCTGTTCACGTATTTGCAATGTCATTTCCCATTTTCTTTATACAAGGGTGCATTTAGCCAAGCTTGCAACGTTTAGTTTTCGGAGTTGCAACTCCCAGAACCATGCTCGAGGATTCTGGGAAGTGTAGTCCAAAAGAGTAACTTATCTCACCCTCTGCAATGTAGACAGTTGCTTCTCACCCTATCCTCAAACAAGCAACGACCTCCTATGGTTCAAGTGTAGGGATTCAAGGAAACCCAAAATTTCTGAAGGGATCCAGAAAGGTTTTGTTCTCCCACCCATCCAACTCTGTGAAATCTATGGTTATCGTAGCCATAAATCCCATTACTTGTTGTACCTTTTCAAGAGAACCACATCCCCTGGCTACCACCGCTTGGTGTAAAAGTCGATTCTTGACCAGGAAAATTATCCAATTGGAACAGACCTACCAGTGCAGTGTCAGTGCATCTTTGCTTTAAAAAGTGCCCCCCACTCACCTTTATTGAGGCACTGCACAAAATGATTGACAGGCCCAACAAGCTGAGCTGAGTTGCAAGGCCTGTCGCAGTGCAGACATGCATTTATTATTGCAGACTCCACTCCTTTGGTGGAGGAGGACTGACCCATGCCACTGACTTAAACACAGATTTGAAATTGCTTCAGATACATGTGGGTGAAATAAAGAGAACATGTTTTGCTTTGCTTGTATCTGTCTGAACGGACAGACTGTAAAATGGTCAACATACAACTGAAGTAATCCCAGTACAGTTGGTTAACGGTAAGTGGTACAGCTCCACCCCAGCCCTTAGTGCAGGGGCTCCCAACCTAAGTCATGTGGGCCAGATCCGGCCCCCAGTGTCATTTCATCTCCCCCGGCCCCTCCAAGGGCATACAAGAAACAAAATGGCCACCCCTTTGAAGCTGTTGGGACAAAATGGCCACCCCCATCGTGCAGGATGGGCAAAATAGCCATCTGGGCTTTGAAACTGACAAAGAGTGTAACCCAGCCCTCGGCTTGAAAAGGTTGAGAACGCCTGCCTTAGTGGTTTTTGATTATTGCCTGACATGAGCAAAATGTAGTGGCCTTCTAAGCATACCAGTATCATTCAATGTACCACTGAAGTCATACACCAGTTTGACTAGTTGATGATAGGTGTTATAGCTTAGAAATCTGCCTAGGATCCAGATGGTCCAGTAAACCAGCACAGGTGGGCTGTATGCTTTCTATTTGATGCTCTGTCTTTTAATGTCCAACTAACCTATTCTTGAATAAGGTGGTAAACCTCTCCTAGGAGTTATAATGTAAAGCTCTCCTTTCTTTATGGGACCCTTATCAGCCTGTGTCCTGACTATGCTCAGAACTGAATGCGACTCAAACTGTGTGTGTTGGAAAGAGGAGAAAGGAACAAATCAAAGAGTAGCTTAATATGTCAGCGTTACCACCTCTGAAGCTAGATTTTATTTGCATAAATATTGGCCATACTAGCTGGGGCTGATGACCATCCAGCAACATCTGTAATGCCATAGGTTCTCCCATTCCTCTTTTACTTCCTACAAGGGATGTGAAAATCTGGCAGTTGCATATTTCAGAATTTTAACAACATTTCTATATTGTCCCTATTCCGTTTTTTTACCCATGCAATATGTGGGTACACGCATTTCCCAACATGAGTGTTTTCTTCATTGACTAACGGGTGTGTCTGCACACCACTTCCCAAGGTTTGCCTTTTTAGCTGTGTGCAAGTTGTGTCCATTTTTGTGTCACCAAAATGCCCGCCAGCCTCAGAAACTCCCGATTTCCGAAGCAGATTGCATTGCCTCAAACTGCCAGTCTTGGAAAATGCAAAATGTTTTATTCGAGGAATATGAACCCCACAAATTTGTTTTCCATGCCTGCTCCATCCCGGATGTCCAAATTCGAACTCAAAGAACAATTTTTAGCAACCTGCCAGAGTACTAAATTAAGGAGCTTCTCTCTATATATATTTATATAATGTATCCCTCACCTTTTTTTTGTAATTATTTATGTTTGTATTTATTTGAAAGCTCCTTTAGCCTTTCTGAGAGACCTCAAATGGCTGCTTTCCACCTGCTTAATTTGTAGGGCAGAGAATGGCAACAATGTCCAGTGAAATTATTTCCAGGGGTTTTTCTTCTTCTTCCACGTCTAGGCCAGACATGAAACTGCCAAAATGAAGGCACCTTTTGGTGAGTTCATTCTGCAGTTCCTTTCGCCTGACCTAGTGTGAGAAAGACTAGCCAGCAACATAAGGTTGCCATTAACAGAGTACGCCCCATTGTGGTTCAAAAATACCACAATTTTTGAGGTGGTTCATTTCCAGGGGCTGAGGAGAATGAATTTTTTTCTTCATAGACAGGTTCACCAGTCCAGTTGTAGACAACCCCTCACCCCTCATTCTAACCCGGTTTTTGGCCGTTGCTCCAGTGTTGTGGCTGCACACTAACCCTTGCCTTATCTTTCTCTCTCCTTTCGATGCATGGTGTGCGGTGACTGCCTCTTCCTGACAGGGACCCTACTTAGTGCATGGGGAGGAGACTCATGACGACGAGCCCGCCAGCCTGTGCAAGTACGCCGGGCAGCCTGTCGGGCGTAGCCAGGCCCGTGCCGTGCAGCCTCCCTCACACTTTGCGGCCCGCAGCCTTTCCCGACAGGACACCTTTGATACCGAGACCCAGGGCAGCCACGATTCCACTTACACCGAACCAGGGGACGCCTGCATGGACATTGAGACCGACCCTTACGATGAGCCGGAACTTCACCGCCCGCAAAGCCTAGGCCACCCTCACCCTCAGCGCCAGGGGTCCTGGGAGACTGAAGAGCTTGAACCTCATCGCGGTCAATACCGGAGCCACCGTCACCTGCAGGGCTCCTGGGGGGCTGAGGAGCCTGACCGACAAAACCACAACCGGCCTCTGCGAGGGTGCGGAAAAGGGCGAGAGCGCTACTGCCAGAATGAGGAGGAAACCCTTGGCCGTAAGCATAACAGTATGGAGGACTGGGGCCATGATCCCTATATCCGTTAAGGCTCCCCCTGAGGGGCCAGGGCTTTTATCCACGAAGAGAGAGGCCTCTTTCCACTCAGAGCCTATGGGGGCTGATTCCGTCTTCAGTCACCTGAGGGTAGATGCAATCTTTAAGAAGCTTCACCTTCATCCCACCAGGCTCTGGTGGGTGGGTGGAGCATACGCATCCCAAAACAGGTCAGGTCTATGCGTGAACTCCCCTTCCCACCATTTGTTTGGGGACAGGTTCCACCCCCTCCCTTCTAGCCTTGCAATCTGTGCCAATAATCTCTCTCTGAACGTCTTCATCTTGCCAGGCAGCACTGCCTGGCTTTCGCCCACAAGGTCATCAATAATCACATCTACCTTAAGCTCCTCTTTCTACTCGGGAGTGTCCCCTGCGGACCCAGAGAGGGAAAGGGCCAGTCTCCATTGGTGCCTCTGACCACCCAAATGCTCGGCTAACTGCTGCAGTGAATAGCTGACCATCTACTCCTTCCTGCCTGACTGCCACCCTACCTGAGGCCAAAATGTTCCCAATTTGAAACATCTCTCTCACCTCTGCAAATGTAAGCTGTCATCAGTCTCTTCCTTTGCCTTCT
Organism: Bradypodion ventrale; assembly: GCA_035047345.1. NCBI lineage: Eukaryota > Metazoa > Chordata > Lepidosauria > Squamata > Chamaeleonidae > Bradypodion > Bradypodion ventrale. The sequence goes on from JAWDJE010000006.1 coordinate 33,318,064, forward strand.
CCACAGCACTAGTAGCTGGACCGCTGGAAGGCGGAGGGTGCTTGGTAGAGGACAAATGGCAATTCCCAGTTTTCTGTCATGGGTTTTACTCAGTGTGAGACCTCATCTGGTGCCTACAAACAGAATCCAGTCCCAGACACCTGTAACTTTTTGACCCTCCTCATTCTCCAGTGCCTCAGTTTACGACCCTTCTGGATGTATTTCACTTTCTGGACCATCCTTGGGCGTACAGTGTGTGCATACATGTGTGGTGGGAGGTTTGGAGCATAATGCCCTCAGACATGCCTGTAATCTTGCTGTTTTGCTCTTAACACTGGTTCTGAGAACCTTTTCCCAGCATGTGTGACAGTTTGGCCTGTGATGTTTGGCAGAGAAAAGATAGGAAGTAATTATCAGGACTGAGAAACTTAAATGAGGGATTTCCCCACAAAACATCTTCCTGTAATCTCTCCTGCAGGAGATAGACTCTCACCGTAGGAAGTGAGAGGTCTATCCCAGAGCTTGGAAATAATCAGTTACAAACAACTACTTATTTGTATTAAGTACTATTCCAGCTGAGGTACAACTGCGTTACATTAGGACAATATCTTAACAACAGTTAAAGTCATTACTTTAGAAGTGACACAGTAGGCTTTTTAGTTATTTTGATACCCTGCTCATTAAATGGTAGAGAAACAGTATATGTTTCCAGTACTGTGTCACACAGCCCTTTGTGTGGCTGAATGAATACTTTTAGATTTTTTTACAAAATGAGATACGGTGTGTAGTTAGTACTTTTAAACAGTTGTAACTATAAGTAAGCTATGTTCTGTTGGGAAGGTGTCAAACTATAATGTCAGCAAATTACTTTTTAAAAGCATCTTTCCAAGCTCTGGCTTATCAAATTGTTCTTTCTTCCAAAGGATTTCCCTTTCCAGCAAAACTAAGGAAATTATCTTATCTTTACCTTATGAAATAAGACAGCTAGAAGGCTTTGCTAATGTGTGAAGATGTGGCCCAGTAACAATTGCTGGCATGCATGCATTGCAAAGTATCTGCAGAGGCTAAACATGGACTTCAGCCTAGATGACTTTGTTATTTTATAAACCACGGTGGCAAAGTGATTCTGTGCTTCTTCCTCCCAAAACTAGCAGTAAAGACAGTAAAATTTGCCTTATTCAGATCCACTTTTGGGGCTTCACGTTTCTGCCAAAATCTGCCTCTTGCCCTTAATCCAAACATCCATGCATTCATTCCCTTTACTAAAATGTCAAGAGTTGCTTGGAATGTAATTGTCAAGCTTGAACTTCTGCATATTACAAACTTCTGAAGACTGACTTGTACTATAAACATTTAGCCCTGCTAACTATATTCCATCTACTTTTGGGGAGGACATATGGTAACTGGTATGTGCTTTTTAAAAAATGATGTTCATTTTCTTTGTCATACAAACCCACAAGGGTCTCTATGACAAGCTGAACAATATCCTTTCCACTCTTGTGATTTCTAGTGTGTATACTTGATGCCTCAGTCTCCACTAGAACAGCACTGTTGTTCTTAGCATGAATGTATAACTATTCAGCAGATAAAGAAGCTGGAAACCTGGTTTCCGAGTAAAAAATAACAAAACATGGCCTTAGATCAGTGCTTCAGGCCTTAAGGCATAGTCTTTTATCTGATAATGTTTGGAGAGCTTGTCGTTATCAGCTGGGGGCAGGTACGGAAGTTAAGATAGCATATAACACAACACCAGGTACATCCAGCGGGATTATTAGGGACAATGGATATTTAAGAAGTCTTGCAACTACACAAACTAGATCAGGGATTCTCAACCTGCGGCCCACGGCACCATCTCATGTGCCCCCCTCCCACCGCCTCCACCACACCAGGAAGTGCCATGTGGTAGAGGAAGGGCAAAATTGCTGTCCAGCCCAGAAGCTGTCTGAGGGACCATGACCCGGCCCCTGGCTTAAAAAGGTTGAGAACTCCTAAACTAGATGATGATAACAAATGTTGTTTGGATATAGGCCACATTGGTTTCAAATGTTTGAGAAGCCAGATTCAGCACTGACTGAAGATGAGTGGTGTGTGACAGATCCTGTCTTCGAATTTGGGAGAGTGATGGATGATACCATACTAACTTTCTTTGGCTTTAACGGTTCAATAGATGTCTCCACTGACATCTATAATTCCACAGCTGTTGCCAGATGCTTTTGGTCTCCATGTGTGATCCATTTTTTTAATATTCTCTTAGGACCCCCTGGTATCTTGGATGCCTAATTTTAAGCTGCTGTCCCATATTTCGGATCCTTGCACGCTTACAGCACTTTAAAGGATGGTCTCTCTACTGGACACCATAGCTCATCATGTTGCTTGTTTTCAAAACGTTGGTCTGGGAACTGTAGCAGTCTTTTGGCTACTTGACCACTATTTGGTTAGATATAATGAATGACTTTAGGAATGGGAACAGAACAGCCAGGTTCCTCGGGTCTTCGTTTGCTTTAGGCTTTCTCCTTTTGGCCATGCCTTGGGAATAATCCAATGAACGACATTACTGAACCTACTTAGTTTAAAATATATCTCCAAGTTTGTATCTGAGGCTGATTTCACATATTTCTCTTCTGCTAGTTGGCGCTTCAGAGAAAAAGATGGATTTGCAAATTTCATGTGCTCTCTACAGAATGAGCCATTTTTGCTGGGCAAGAGGTATAGGGAAGCATGAGCGTTCAATACTTCACCAGCAGGCAAAAAGATTGCAAATGGGGTTTGAACAATGAGAAAAGTGTTATTTATCAAGTTATTTTAAGAGAGTGTATTTTGTATTATTTATTCTTAGCATTGTTCCTTAGCCAAACTTGAATTCTTTGTAATGAATAATTTCACCAACACTCTTCTAGCAAAGGGTTCTTGAAGGGGTGGGGGTGGGGGTGGACTGCCAGGAAGGAAGGAGTCTAAAGAATGTAGTGTTGAGTTTTCAGATAGTGAAGCCTGGTCAGTCCCATCCCCTGTCTTATATTTGCATCATTTGGGTAGAGTCTCCACCTTGGGTTATTTTGCTGTTTAATTTAGGGAGAGGAGGAATAAAGTTATTGTCAATAGAAAATAAATTCTACCAAGTCTCTGCCTCGTTGTTCAACAGTTTAATTACTCAGTGCTCCAATGACCCAAGCCCATTGCCATGGGAATAAAGGTATTTTGTAAAATGTATCTGCTTTGCCATATTTTATTGTGTTTGGTGGGAAACGATGGAATATAAGGTAAAAGAGCAACACCTTGAAGGCTAAGAGGAGTAAGATATGCTAGGCCCGTGGCACTCCAGCTGCTCTTGGACTTTAATTCCCAAAAACCCAAGTACCTGTGAATCCACATGAATGGGCTTACTGGCACTCCGACTGTTTTTTGACTTCAATTCCCAGAAGCCCAAGTCCCTGTGAATCCACATGAATGGGTTTACTGTGCGTACTATACAACTGGATGCAGTCAGTCATGAGGAGGGGAGTTGTGCACGCTCACTACCCTTCCAGTTGATCAGACTGGATCTAGATTGACACTGAAATGCTATGCATTCTGCTTGGAATCATGCTCTGTAAAGTTCAGTTACCCTAATACGGTGATGGTGAACATTGGCACTCCAGGTGTTATTGAACTTCAGTTCCCAGAAGCCCAAATAAACCCATTCATGTGGATTCACAGAGACTTGGGCTTCTGGGAACTGAAGTCCAAGAACACCTGGAGTGCCAAGGTTCGCCATCACAGTCCTAATATAATACTAGACCAGAGTTTCCCAAACTTGGGCTCCCAGACATTCTTGGACTTTAATTCCCAGTAGCCCTGATCAGCAGGTATGCTGACTTGGACTTCTGGTAATTGAAGTCCAAGAACACCTGGGAGCCCAATATTGGGAAACCCTGTACTGTACTAGACATTAAGGGAAATACATACTCTTTGCAATTGCCTCTTTTTCCTTCAACAAGATGATTTTCTCAGACATATGTCATTCAACCCTTGGCAAATTAAGCCTGTGTTTACCTCCCAAAGGCCAATCAGGAAAAAATACACTAAATGCAAGATATGGAGGTAAGGCAAACCACCAAATCATTGCTGGAAGATTCCCATTGTGGTTTGTAGGGTCTGTGGAAGTGATTAGTGGTTTAGCCTGTCGTAGCCCTTTCCCCCATTCTTCCTTCCACCATACAGATGTCAAGGCTGGGAATTCAACAGGAGGGAGAGCGAATGGGGTAATGTTCCTTCACACTCTGGTAAGGATACAGTCAAATGTGGGCTGGCTAGGCACAGCCTGAATGTGAAATGGGGCAAGACCCCTTTGCCTTAACACATCAGCCTACATGGCAACATTTCAATGAAGGTTTCTTCTAAAGCAAGGGTTCTCAAGGTTTTTGCACCATGGACTGAACTATTCACCCTCAGCTGAGCGGGCTGGATGCAATGGTGGCCAGCACATTTGTCTGGGGTTGTCACTGTGCGCTGGATGGAATTACATCGGGCTGGGGCCGACCCGCAGGCCATAGGTTGCGAACCCCCGTTCTAAAGGTTTCAGGCAAAAGTCTTTTCCAAACCCAACCTGGAGATGCCTCTGACATCTGCATACAAAGCGTAGGGTTTACTACTGACCATTTTACCTTAGTCCTTCCCCTCTCCCATTGTTATTGCCAGTAGTTTGCTGGGGAAGAAATTACCTTACTGCAATTACTACTCTTATTGCAACAATTAGTCCAGTAAAATATGCTGCAAATGCAAAGAAAACTTGAACACAGAAGCCTTTTGCTCATCGATTTATATACAGGACGTTTGGATGAGAAGAAACTGCCCTGCCAACCTGTATGTTCAATATTGCTCCCAATGCATAAAATATCCTATTCTTGAGTGCCACTTGCTGTTCATTATTATGTACTGTAGCTACATGCTACTAAATTGATGTTCTGGGCACTAATAGAAATGTCTTTCATTACACATTAATTCATTCAGTACATATGTTCATTACAAATGTTTCATACCACTGGGTCTTCAAAACACAACCGTTCATAGATGTTTCTTGGAACTTCTCTCCAAAAATAGCTTTGGTACAACAGAAAGGAATGAGATAAATAAAAATTGTGAAAGCTGTCAGGGGTACATAAACCTAGTGACATGCTTTTCTCAGTGCTGATGAGTTACTCTTTTCAGTTTGCTTGCCTGAATGATCGAATACTGTAGTTTGTTAAAGTTAAACCATTATATAAAATTCTGTAAAACACATTCTTTGTCTTCTTGTTCTGCCGTATCCAAATCTGAATATAGGCAATCACCATGGCCATCAGCCATGAAGACTGTCCTGAGAATAGAATGCAATGGCCTTTCATCTGCCTTCTGCATCGCAGCATGGCACCCATACCACTGAGCCACTTTCCACGAGCCACTTTCTCGTCCCGAGCCCTTTTGGCACACAAAGTCCTCTTTGGCCTCAGGCCAGTATTGATGAAGCTGCTGCCTTCCATCAAGATGGATTCCAATGGGATTTAATCCACTTGGGGACCATCACCCTTCCCTGTGGACTTCAGCACCCAAGCTGTTAGTCCTCAGGGTTGCCAGGTTAGTTAACTGCCTGACACGCGATGTTGAGTCACTGGTAGTATTGTGTCTATTATCATAGCAGGATAACCTGGTCAGACACCCGTAAAACCCATTAAGTGGTGCCTTGCGTAACAAAAATAATTTGTACCGCAAGGTTTTTCACTATGCGATTTTTTTGTTATACAAAGTATGCTTCGTATAATGGAATTTCCTATGGGGAAATTCATATAACACAAAATCTCCATAGGAATGCATTAGAAACCACCCAGACCTCAGAAAAATGCCTGGGAGAAAAGTTGCTTCATATAACGAAAATGTTCGCTATATGAGGCAACACTTTTCTTCAAATTTCTTTCATTATACAAGTTTTTCATTATAAGAGCTCTTCATTATATGGGTTTTTACTGTAATTGATTAATAAATTTTGTATTTGGTTAATTCGTTAAATTAAAATAATAATTTGAAATAGTTAAAATGGCCCCATATGCGTTACAGTAACAAGCAAAAAAAAATATTACCAGTGATACCTCATACAACGTCCAAACTTGGTTCCACAAGTTTGGACTTTATATGGATTTGGACTTTGTATGAGGCATGCAAAATCCTAGCCACGATGCCTCATACAATGTCCAAATCCTTGCTGTGATGCCTTATACAACGTTGTTTCCATAGAGATACATTGTACTGTAACAGCACAGACTTCAGGGCAAAGTCAAGGAAACAGACAGGAAACTGACAGAACTTTAAGAAATCATTGTCTAAAGGCTAAATACATTACAAAAACATGTCAAACAACCTTATTTGTCCAAGAACCTGAAGAATGCTGCAAAAATCCCAGGAATGCTTCTAAAAATTCTAATGAAAAATTTAAAAAAAATCCAAAATCACACTCAAAACCCCTCCTAAACACTCTTTGCCTTGTGCAAAACCCACAAGAGCAATGCACGCATGTGTCCTGCCTTTTATACTGCCCAGGCACAATGCAACCTGGGAAAAACCCCAATGCCTCATACAAAGTCGAGCACCTTTGTATGAGGTAACTTTTTTCAAGAAATTAGGCGGTGTTGTATGAATTTGATGTTGTATGAAGCGGACTTTGTATGAGGTATTACTGTACTTAAAAATAGCACTGTGGCGTGTGACATATTAATCAAAAATTGTAAATGATCCGTGCTAATACAATAGTCTTGAAAAAAACTCATATCGAGTTTGATAAAACGAGTTGCCAGCATGTTTGGGGTGAAATGCTCACTACTTTATGAACCACTCAGAGTGCTCTAAGCCAGGGTGCCTAAACTATGGCTTGGGGCCAGATCAAGCCCCTGACACTAATTCATCCAGCCCACGTAGCCCTCGTCGCTCCTGGAACATTTTACGGGCACATTTTACTTCTGAGGGCTTTGTGGGCTGGATGAATTGGTGTCGGGGGCCAGATTCAGCCCCAGGCCATAATGACCGGCTCCCTGAGCCACGTGGCCTGAAAAGTTTGGGCACCCCTGCTCTAAGCACTATGGGGCGGTATATAAGTGTAAATGTGGTTGCAATTGAGATTGAGTTTGTTTTCTTTCTTGTTTGCTTGCTTTCAGAACATTGCAGTTTGAGAATTATGGACGTGTATAAAACATACAGAAAATTCAAACAAATTAAAATACATATTAAGATGCTTGAATTGTTTTTGACCAGAAGTGGGCTGCTTCAATAGCAATATCTTGGCTGTTTACTAGATCTTATTTTATAAATGTTGGTGGGGCATAGCTTTCATGCACATAAATGCTGCGTTGATTGAATCATAATTTAATTGATTGATAGGTGTTATCCACAGGTGGAAGCTCACCATTCTAACTTCAAGAAGTTGGCAAAATGCCAGGTCTTTTTACCTTTTAATGAGCTATACATACTAAGTATGTACAGTGGAACCTCGGTTAACATAATTAATGTGCTCTCTGGGATGTTTCTTACAGCGAAAATTACTTTAACCGAATTTCCTATAGGAGTGTATTGAAAACCAGTTAATCCGTTCCGGGAAAACATCCATAAACCAAGCCACTATTTTCTATAGATTTTCTTTTGTTATGTGATTTTTATGTTGACTGAGCCGTTTGTTAACCAAGGTTCCACTGTACATTGCAGAGCAATGAAACTCTTCCATTCTCATAGCAGAAAATTATCTGCTGTTCACTTATTAAAAGATTTGTACACGGGATGCATTTCCATATAAGAACTATAGGATTCACATGTCTATAAATTTCATGCACGTGCACTGTTTGTAGTGATACAGAATCACTTCACATGAAGTCTGTCTATGGAGACTACTATAAAGAGGGGGTGGTCTGCTAAGACATTTTGCTACTCAGAGGAAAGAACAAGAGCTATGAATGCCAACGGAATCTTTCCACAGCACTAGTGATGGGATATCATCCTTAGATTCTGGACCTGGTATGGTATGTCACTTTTTAACCTAATACACTTATGGATTTTAGGTGAACACGTTTTTAAGACTTATTAAATTGTAGTTTTTAATATTTTTATTTATTTGAGCTTTTAATTATGCGTACTGAATTTGTGACCAGGGACTGCAATGGTAAAGTGGTTAAGACGCAGAACCTAACGGCTGGAAAGTCAGTAGGTTAGCAGTTCAAGACCCGAGTGCTGCATGATGCAGTGAGCTCCCATCTCTGTCCCATACCAGTCAAGCGTAGCTCCTGGAAATACGGGATCTGCTCCAGCCCGGGTGCGCATGCGCCACCAGAACTCATCTGTGCATGCACAGAACCATCTCTGCGCATGCGCAGAACCTCTGCGCATGCGCAGAGCCCATTTACAATGGATGCATGTGCGCAGTAACCCCTTTCCCTGCCGTTCAAATATGGGACGGCGGCGGGAAAGGGGGGGAATAAGCTGAGAAATACGGGAAATCCTGGCCAATCCGGGATACTGGACAAGTATGCTCTGTCCCACCTCATGCCAACCTAGCAGTTCAAAAGCAAGAGATTGCAAGTAGATAAATAGGTACCACTTTACCGGGAAGGTTAACAGTGTTTCATGTGTCTAGTCATGCCTGCCACATGACTACAGAAATGTCTGCAGGCGCAGATAGTGCTGGCACTTTGACTATAAACGGGGATGAGCACCATACCCTAGAGTCGGATATGACTGGATTTCGAACAAGGGCGACCTTTAACTTTACTTTACTACTGATTCTAATTGACTGTGAACCACCTCCTCCTTATGGAGAAAAAGGCAGCATCAAATAAAAATAAACAATAATAGGAAAAAGCACTGGCCTTCCTAGAGAGGATGTCACATTCAGGCATTATCTTCACATATAATCATCCTACTTTAAGGACAAAGCTTATTATCCCCTTTCCCTGGAAACCTTCAGCACATGGAGGAAGAGTTTCCTGGAGACTACCCATAATCAGAAACCTCTCCTCTCTCTGCAGATTTGTTGCTTTCCATGTGCAGGGGCTTGCTTTAAATCAGGGGTTCCCAACCTTTTCAAGCCAGGGGCCGGGTCATGCTCTCCCAGTCAGCTTTGAGGACCAGATGGCCATTTTGCCCTGCCTGCATGATGGGGGTGGCCATTTTGTCCCAATAGCTTCAAAGGAGGTGGCCATTGTGTTTCTTGAATGCCCTTGGAGGGGTTTGGGGGTCACATGAAATGGCGCCCGGAGCTGGATCCAGCCCACGGTCCTTAGTTTGGGAACCCCTGCTTTAAATGCTAGAGGTGGGATGGGGCGGGACTTTACCAATCAAGTCAATGGCAAAGGACAATCATATTAGGCTTGTGATGGCAAACCTTGGCACTCCAGATGTTCTTGGACTTAAATTACCAGAAAGCCCCAGGTCAGCCCTACTGCTGATCATGGATTCTGGGAAATGAAGTTCAAGAACATCCGGAGTGCCAAGATTTGCTAAGTGTTAATGCATGCAAGATTGCCATTATCCTAACTCAAATAACAATGGGACATGCATAACTTCAAATGTCCACCTGTGAACTGCCTATTAAATCTTTGCACATTTTGCATCGAGCTTTATAAAGGCTTTTGTCAGAATGTTCAGCTCATAAACACTTGCAGAGTTCCAATGCTTTAACTCATGCCTTGTTTGGGTTTCTTATCATGGGGACCTTTTAACTGCATGCAGCCAAATGAGTTTGCAGAGTTCTTGGCAAGCCCTTTGCATAACATGTATAAAGGCATAAAAGACAGAAGGCAGAGAGAGATAGAGGTGCTGAAAATTATGTGTAGCCTCTGTCTCCATCCCAATGATGTCAGCCAGTGATCATTTGCATAGGCCTATTGTCTTAGGGACAACATAGACAAGTCACCTTGCTTAGCAGTAATGACTGATGCCTAGTCACAAATGTACAGACAATTGCTAGTTGCCAAGACACAATTACTGATTGTGAGTGAGTGGCTTTTTCAAAAGGAAATAGTAGGCATGGGGGGGGGGGGGGAATGTCAAGGTGATGAAAGGGTTTGATGTGAATTTCATCTAGATTAGCCCCCCCCCCCTCACCTATAGGGATGCCATAATTCCCTCCCACAAAAACGGGACAGAAGTAAAGGTTGCCCTTGCAAAAAAAAAAAAAGCCAGTCGTATCCGACTCTAGGGCTCAGTGCTCATCTCTTTTTCAAAGCTGAAGAGTCAGTGCTGTCTGCTTCTGCAGACATATTCCATGGTCGTATGGCAGGCATGACTAGACACCAGAGCGCACGGAGCGCTGTTTACCTTCTCCCCAAAGTGGTCCCTATTTATCTACTTGCTATTTCTTGCCTTTGAACTGCTAGGTTTGCAGGAGCTGGGACAAAGACAATAAAATGCAATAAAATGGCCCGATTTTTTTTCCACTGTCTTCCTTGGCCACCAAGCTGCTACTGCTGCACCACCTGCTGGTGGTTCAATAGAAGTGCCGCTCTATTGCAAGAAAAAGTGCAATTTTTTTTCTTCAAACCCCCTTGGTCTAAAAAGCAGGAATTTTAAATGATTTTTTGGAACCGGGCTGGGACAGGTTTAACCCATGAAATTCCTGGTTTTCCGGTATGTATGGCATCCCTACCCTCACACATTATTTGAATGGTCAGGGGAGCTCATATTTGACACTGCTGGCCCCTATTTTTCCAAAAAAGTAAGCATGGCTACAACATTCCACAGTGGGATCACTGCAAAAGTCAAAGTATTAAATTTCCCCTGCATACCCAGGATTTCAGTCTGGATTGGCCTCCATACCTCTATTAGTTGTTCTTCTTGTGTCGTATCCTATTCCGAATATTGGCCATCATCATGGCGATCAGCTGTGAAGACTGTCCTGAGAATATAATGTCATGGCCTTTCATCATGACATTTCAGCATGACACCTGTACCACTGATCCAGTTCCAAGAGTCACTTTCTGGTCCTGAACCCTTTTGGCACGCAAAGTCCTCATCCGTCCCAGGCCAGTATTGATGAAGCTGCTGCACTCCGTCAGGATGGATTCAAATGGGATTGAATCCTCTTGGGGACCATTGCCCTTCTCTGTGGACTTCGCCAAGGATACTAGTCCTCAGGGTTGTCAGGTTAGTTAACCACCACCTGACGCTCAGCATTGAGCTACTCCCAGTATGGTCTATTCTATTACCATCAGTGATGCACTGCAAAAAAAATTACTACCCCCACCATGGGCGTGGCTAACTCTGTGGGTGTGGCTAACTCTGTGGGCCATGCCCACTTGGCCTCCCTATGCCATGGCCTGGGGTAGGGAGGTGTGCGTGGCTGGCCAAGTGAGCGTGGCCTGGGGGAATTTCCGCTACCAGTGCCCGGGCACCTGTGGGCACCTGGAGCAGCTCAACACTGATTACCATAGCAGGAGTCTAGCCAGACTTGTCTCTATTAGTTACTTCAGGGGAAAAAAGCATTCATACAATTGTAATTTAAGCCTTTAGATAAGCAAAAGTATCCATGCTGGTTGTGTCCCTTGCTTGGGACACTTTCCCCTTCCTCACCTCCCACCCTGTCACAACAATTGGCAGTAGGCAGATGAGGACTGAGATAAAACCATGTGTTTCTGACAGCTCCTCATTTGCACTGTATAGCTCACCCTTGCTCAAAAGCCAGTCGTATCCGACTCTAGGGTTCAGTGCTCAAATCTGTTTATAGCCAAAGAGCCAGTGCAATCTGTGTCTGCAGATGTTTCCGTGGACATGTGGCAGGCATGTGCACGGAATGCTGTTTACCTACCCACCAAAGTGGTCCCTCGTCATCATTCTTGCAATTTCTTGCTTTAGAACTGCTAGGTTGGCAGGAGCTGGGGCAGAGACGGGAGCTCACTCCCTCGTGCAGTACTCGGGAATCAAACTCCGACCTTCCATTCAGTGAGTTCAGTGTCTTAACCACTTGAGCCACCACAGTCCCTGTATATGAGTAGGCATATTTGATTTCACATATGTATAAATGTGCGATCTGTGATTTTATATATTTGTAATGGAACCTCAGTTGTGTATTTTTTATGTACATCTTCAGCCTCCCTGAGCTTTTAGGAGAAAAGGGAGGTAAGATCAAATAGGTCTATATTTCGATTATAAAATCAGCTTTGTATGGAAACCAGCGAGAGCCCCTTCAGTTTTCCATCACTTTCCTCTTATGTCTAAGCTTTCACTTCAGCTGTCTTGCAGCAAGCTAAGTTTATCACACACATCCCAAAGTAGGAAGCCTTGAGTATCAGCCCCAAAGATATGCTGGACTCTGCTGGCTCTCAGGAGAATTGTCAAGTTTCTCAAGCAGTTGCTGAATACTAGAGCCAGTCAAGGAAAGGCCTCAAAGCCCCTGGGAAGCGCAAAAGAGGAGACTGACAGGTCCCCGGCAGCTGCTGGCTTCGCTGAGTCTCTGGAAATTCTCTAGACCTCCTCTGATGCTCAGCTGCTATTCCTGCATACTCAATTACAACAAAGAGCTTCCAGATGAGGCTTTGACTGTGCAGAGTAATGCAGTTGTGCTGCTTCACTCGCAGATACTTACTCGGGGTTCGGGATGACAATGCCTTCAGTTTCCAGCCTGCCTGTTGTTGTTTTCCCTGCCTTTTCCTTACCCTCATTTTCTTACCAGAGAAAAGCCATTCAGCTGAAAGGATAGGAATACTGTACATAGCAACATTGAACAGTAAGAAGGAGGCTAGAATCACCTTATCACTGTGATGGTGAACCTTTGCACTCCAGATGTTCTTGGACTTCAATTCCCAGAAGCCCAAGCACCCTGTGAATCCACACGAATGGGTACATACGCGTTTTATTTCCGCTTCCGGGAGCGACGAGGGCAGCACGGACCGGATGAATTGCAGTAAACCCATGGCACAGTGACAAGCACTCTCCGTTAACCAAGAGGTTTTGCTGGATACTCCCGTTCTCCATGCAATTCTCCATTCCACTTCTCTCTGCAGTGGCTTAGTGATTAAGATACTGAACTTGATGACTGGAAGGTCAGCAGTTTGAGACCTGAGTGCTGCATGATGGAGTGAGCTCCTGCCTTTGTCCCAGCTCCTGCCAAACTAGCAGTTTGAAAGCAAAAAAATAGGTAAAGGTAAAGGTCACCCTTGCTCGAAAGCTAGTTGTATCCGACTCTAGGTTTCAGTGCTCATCTCTGTGTCATAGTCAAAGAGCCAGCGCAGTCTGCTTCTGCATACATTTCCGTGGTCATGTGGCAGGCATGACTAGACACCAGGAGCGCATGGAACGCTGTTTACCTTCCCACCGAAGTGGTCCCTATTTATCTACTTGCAATTTCTTGCTTTCGAACTGCTCGGTTGGCAGGAGCTTGGACAAAGACAGGAGCTCATTCCGTCCTGCAGTATTCAGGTATCAAACTGCTGACCTACCGCCTTCCAGTCAGCATCTTAGCCACTTGAGCTACAGCAGTTTACAAGTAGATAAATTACAAGTAGATAAATAGGTACCACTTAGGTGGGAAGGTAAATAGCATTCCGTGCACTCCGGCACCTAGTCATGCCTGCCACTTGTCCATGGAAATCTCTGCAGATGCAGACAGCGCTGGCTCTTTGGCTATATACAGAGATGAGCAGTGAACCCTAGAGTCAGAGACGACTGGCTTTCGAGCAAGGGCGAACTTTACTTTTACTCCTCTAATAGTCAGTCTCCATTCCATGTCTACTGAGCAAGATCAGACTTCTTTGAGAGAATAATTTCTTTTTTCTTTTTATTTTCTTCAGCAGAGTTTGTTGTTGTTGCTGCTGCTGCTTAATTTTACAAACCATGAGGTTCCCCTGTCCCTGCAGATATTTATCTGTTCTGCACAAATGTTGCTGTTTTCAGCAGATAAGAGATGCACTTGGGGAAATGAGGTCACTATTAATATACACAGCAAAGAAAACAGGAGAGGACTCAGGGCACAGCCGGCCCATGAGATGCTGCTGTTGTTATACATATTCATTGCAAAGCACTTTAAATGCACCAAGTGCTGCATACAGATGACACAAGTGCTCAACCGCTTAATCCAAATATACGGCATCTGCCTGTTCCGCACTTATTTGTCTCTTGCCCTTCCCAGGCCCTTTGAAGTTTGACTCCTATCAAAAGAGTGACATGGCCACCTGAGGATGGAAGGAATTGGGCGTTGGCTACAAGAAGAAATGCAGACCTCCAATGCAAAAATGATTGGATTTCCAAACCTCCAGCCATGTTAGTTTATTGCAACAAAAACAGGAAACCAAATCCTAGAGCAGGGGTGCCCAAACTACGTCCCATGGGCCAAATCCGGCCCCACGGTGCCAAATCATCCAACCCACACCACCCTTGATGCTCCCAGATGTAGAAGTTAAATGCAGGCACTAGGTATAACAATCCTATTCATCTTGAGTATTATGTTCTGTGAATTGGTAGACCACTACCACCACCACCACCACCACCACTTTGTTGCACCACGTCAAGCAACATTATGTCTCAGACTGGCACTGTGCATTCCAGTCAATATCCAGATACACTGGGAATGGAAAACAACAGTCATAAACATTTCACAGAGAGAGAGAGAGAGAGTCGAGGAAAAAAAGAGAGAGAGACTGGGCTGAGTTCTTGTTACATTACATGGATACATCAGTTAAAGGGTACACAAGAAGATTCTTAAAAGAATAGAGACAGTCAGACAGACAGGTAGGTAAAGGTAAAGGTTTCCCTTGCTCGAAAGCCAGTCGTATCCGACTCTAGGGTTCAGTGCTCATCTCTGTTTCAAAGCTGAAGAGCCAGCGCTGTCTGCTTCTGTAGATGTTTTCGTGGTCATGTGGCAGGCATGACTAGAAACCAGAGTGCACGGAACGCTGTTTATCTTCCAACTGAAGTGGTCCCTATTTATCTACTTGCAATTTCTTGCTTTCAAACTGCTAGGTTGGCAGGAGCTGGGACAAAGATGGGAGCTCATTCTGTCCTGCAGTACTCGGGAATAGAACTGCTGATCTTCTGCCTCCCAGTCAGTGTCTTAGCCACTTGAGCCACTGCAAATAGATAGATAGATAGATAGATAGATAGATAGATAGATAGATAGATAGATAGATAGATAGATAGATAGATAGATAGATAGATAGATAGATAGATTATTAAGAGGAATATACTCTTGATATCTGTTTTTGCTTATTAATTCCCCTTTACTTCTTGGGATAGACATTTAAATAGTCCAGAGTCTTCTTCATATCTGTCCAAACCACTAGAAATCCTGCTCCCTGGAATCCGGGCAAATGAGTAGTGTTTGTTGGTACTAGAGATCAGATACTCAGCCTCTGCACCCCTTCCCCAAACAAATTATTTTGCTAACAGACAATAGAGAGAGAGAGAGAGATAAAAAAATGCAGCGATAAGCCAAGGAGGAACTGATGCCAGATACAACTGATGGCCAAGTCGGTCAAACACCATTCAGGGAAGTTTTCCAGCTGTCATCTAGGTTCATTGGGGATTATTACTAGGAAGTGAGGAGGATAGAACAAGTAAATAACATGCAACGGCAGCATGATGGTTATTTTTAAAAATCCAATCATTATTTGCAGCCCATTACAGAGATTTGGTGATTAATGGGGTTTGGAAAACCTACTGGCTGTGATGGCTGAAGAACTCTTGAGCATACCTGTCAACCGCGGCTCTGGAAAATACGCGACCTGCGCAGAACGGTTCTGCACAGATCGCTTTCTATGAATGCGTAGAAGGCTTTTACGCTTGCATAGAACCCTTCTACGATTGCGTAGAACCCGTCTACGCATGCGTAGAAGGCTTCTACGATCCCCTTCTGCGCAGATCGCCTTCTATGCATGCATAGAAGGGTTCTACGCAAGCGTAAAAGCCTTCTACGCATGCATAAAAGAAGATCTGTGCAGAAGGGATGCGCAGTACCTCTCCCCCCCCCTGCCAATTCCGGGGTTTTGGCAGCTGCGGGCGGGAAATGGCGCAAATTGGCGCCGAAAATCGGGAAATCCTGGCCAATCCGGGAAGGTTGACAGGTATGCTCTTGAGACTTGCAGTCCAGAACAGTAAGATTTTGAAGCTCTGCCCTTTTAATCTTAGCACCAAGCAAAGTTGAATTAACATCAATTCCTGAATGTACCTAAGCCAAGCAATGCGAAGGCTCAGACAGGAAGGCTTACATTTTACTTTTGCAATGGGCTCAAATTGCCATTTTGGGTGCTGTAGTAAAACCAGGGCTTGGAGGGTCAAAACTACTTTCTAAACAGCAGAGACTGCGATGTCATCGCCGAACCACTTTGTTCCCCTTGAATGTAGCTGTGGTCCCCTGAGTAGTTGGCTACACAGAAAGAGTCTCCTCAAAGGTTGCGGTCTTTTTGAATCACAATCGGGCGTACCTTGGGCAACAGCAACCTTGTATTGCCGGCTAATCTTTCTCATACTAGGTCAGGCGTAAGGAATTGCAGAATGAATTTACCAAAAGGTGCCTTCATTTTGGCAGGTTCATGTATGGCCTAAACAGGAAAGAAGAAGAGGAGGAGGAGGAGGGAAAGTACAGTACATTGTTTCAAGCTCTGTCTGCAAAGTATTTTGAGAGACTGCAGTCTTGAATGGGTAATTTAAAGTCATTTGCTTTACAAAAGACCTGCTCCTTAATTGTTGATCTATGCTCATATAGCACCCTGTGTTTACTGATGTGCTGGAACCATAATTAAGCTCCAGCACATTTCTTAAGGCCTCAATAGAGGTCAAAGCTTCTTATCCTCTTGGATAAAGGTAAAGGTCTCTGTTGTGTTCTAAGGGTTTTACCTTCCACATGGATTACAATGTATCTGAGCCAATGTAACCTTGCCGATAGCAACAATGTAACCTTCAGCTGTATCATATAAACCCTGTAAGAGGACGCGAGCTAATGACCACCAGCTGGCAGTGGCGAGCGTCCTAGCTCTCTTGGTCCGAACTCATCAAAGGCAACAGCGCGGGAAGCTTTCCCGCCACCACCTACACCTGGACAAGAAGGGCGTGACTCGCGATGACGTCACGCAGGCAGTAGCCAATGGGCTACCATGGCACCACGTTCAAATGTATTACTCCTGTATATAAAGAGCTATCGATCCGCCATTACCTCATGTTCCCTCTGTCCACGATGCAATAAACCTGAGTTAACCCAGCCCGAGGCTGTGTCCAGTGTCTTGGTTTTCATACACTAAATTGGCGACGAAGGTGGGATTATGGATCCCCAAGGAGCAGCCAGGGCACAGAGCGGGTTCAACATCACCAAACTGCAAGACTGGGAGCTGTTTGAGATGGACTTCCATGCGGCGCTGGTGGAGCTCAAAGTCAAGGAAGACGATGAGGAGACGAAGAGGGCCATCCTCACCAGAATGCTCGGGATGGACACCAAGCGGACGCTGGTGGGCATCATCACCCCGAAGAAGGTGAGCGAATTTAAGGCGGACGACATCATGAAGCTGCTACGGGAGCGCTTCCGACCCGCGAGGGCGATGTTTCCCGCTCGGAGCGCGTTTTGGAGGCGAGTCCAAGCGCCGGACGAGTCGGTTGAGGCATTCGTGGCCGCCATGAGGGTAGCCGCCGTCCCCTGTAAATGGGGCAATATCCAAGAAATGGCCCTCAGGGACGGCGTGCTGTGCGGCCTGAAAGACAAGGAGGTGCAGCGCAGTTTGATGAACAAGGAGCCGCCACCCACGCTGGCAGAGGTCGTTGAGGCCGCAGAAGCCGCAGAATCCACGAATGCCGGAGTGGACGAGATGCACCAGTGGCGTGAGTGGCGTCCCAGAGCCGGCAAAGCGGAAAAACCGGTGCACGCGACTCGACGGGCCTCAAAATCGTCCTCGGAAGGCAGCGACGGCGAAGAAGTCCAGAAGGTCCGAAAGGGGGGGCGCCGCTGCGATGGCTGCGGAGCGGCCCACGAGCGCGCGAGGTGCCCATTTAGAAAGGCCGAATGTTACACCTGCGGCCGGCGGGGGCACATCGCCAGGGCATGCAGAAAACGGAAGGAGGGCCGGAGGCAGTCATCAGACCGTTCGACCAGGCCGGACCGTCCAGCGAGGCCCAAAGATGGCGTCCAGACCACGAAGAAGCAGGACGGCGTGGGCCGCGTCTCGGACGGCAGCGAGGACGACGCCCCAGTGTTCAGCGTGTCCGCGGGACAGTCCCATTACTTTGTTGAGGTACAAGTACAAGGGGCCCCTATCAGGATGGAAATTGACTCGGGGTCCTCCTATTCTATAATTCCCCAGAGGGAGTTTTTGAAAATCGACCCCCACGTGCGGCCCAAACTTAAAGCATTGAGGTCCACGCTACGTGATGTACAGGGAAACAGCATTCCGGTGTTGGGGGTCGGGAAATTTCAGGTTAAGTTTAGGAGACATTCTGCGGAACTGCCCCTAGTTGTCCTCAAGGGGGGAAGTTGTAGCCTCCTAGGGACACAGTGGTTTCAGCCCTTGGGCCTGTTCATAGGGGGAGTACATTCAGTGGGGGCGGACCCAATACAAGCGGTGTGCGATGCGCACCCCGCCGTCTTTAAAAAAGAACTTGGGAAATTCAACGGACCCCCTGTAGCCTTCGACCTAGACCCGGAGGTCCGCCCGATAAGACTCAAACCGCGCAGGGTGCCTTTCGCACTAAAGGACAAAATAGAGGCGGAACTGGACAAATTGGTGGGCCAGGGGATTCTTATTCCTGTTGATTCCGCGGAGTGGGAAACTCCAATTGTAACAGCTCTGAAGGCTAACGGGGAGGTGCGCATTTGCGCTGATTATAAGTGTACAATTAACAAGGCGATTCGCCCTAATGCATATCCGGTGCCAGTGGTCAGCCACCTTTTGGCCAGGCTAAATGGGGGAAAGTGTTTCGCTAAGCTCGACCTGGCACAAGCCTATCAGCAACTCCCCGTAACTCCCGCCACGGCCGCGGCACAAACGATAGTCACACATAAAGGAGCGTTCCAGGTGTCGCGTTTACAGTTCGGCGTGAACTCGGCACCCGGCCTTTTTCAGTCGCTTGTGGAACGCCTCCTGAAGGGGCTGGAGGGGGTGTTGCCTTATTTTGATGACGTATTGATAACAGGGGGGAGTGAGGCCGAACTAGCAAGGAGATTGGATAAAGTGCTAACTGTGTTCGAGAAAGCGGGGCTGAGACTGAGGAAGGACAAATGTGTTTTTTTCGAGACCGAGGTCGAGTTTTTAGGGTTTCGGATCACACCCGAGGGTATTAAGCCGTCCAAATCCAAAGTAGCAGCCATCAAGAAGGCCCCTCGCCCCACATCCAAAACCGAACTACAGTCATTCCTGGGGCTCCTCAATTTTTACCATACATTCCTCCCGCGGAAAGCCTCCGTGGCCGAACCGCTTCATCGGTTACTTAAAAAGGAGGAGACATGGATGTGGGGTGACGAGCACGAGAGGGCGTTCAACGAACTCAAGCAACTTCTAACATCGGACGCAATCCTTACGCACTTCGACCCCAAACGGCCGGTGGTCTTAGTCTGTGATGCATCACCGGTGGGGGTGGGGGCGGTGCTTTGCCATGTGTTGGATGACGGTCGGGAGGCCCCAGTTGCGTTTTATTCAAGGTCCCTGTCCCAAGCAGAGCGAAATTACGCACAAACCGACAGGGAGGCATTAGCAATAGTAGCGGGGACCAAAAAGTTTCACGATTTTCTGTATGGCCGCCCGTTCAAAATCGTGACGGATCACAAGCCCCTGTTAGGGATTTTCACGGCAGGCAAGCCCACGCCGCAGATACTATCCCCGAGAATGTTGCGATGGGCCATTTTTCTTAACGCATACCAACACGAGTTGGAGTACCGGCCCGGAAAGGAGATCAGCCATGCTGATGCACTTTCGAGATCCCCTTTGCCCTTGTCGGACGACCAAAAAGCCAGATTAGGGAGAGACCGCCAGGTGTTGCTAATCGAGGTCTTAGACGAACCCCCAATAGTACCAGCCGATATAGCTAGGGCGACAGGCAAGGACAGAACGCTGGAGAAAGTCAGCTCATGGGTGCAGAAAGGGTGGCCAGCATCGTCCCCAAGCAAGGAATTCGACCCATTCTTTCGGAAGAAGCTAGAGTTGTCCCTAGAAAGGGGGTGCCTGTTGTGGGGCCAACGGGTGGTGGTCCCAACACCCATGCGGCCGAGGGTGCTCAAACTGCTGCACGTCAGCCACCCGGGCATCGTTCGCTCCAAAGCGCTGGCCCGCAGCTACTTTTGGTGGCCACAGCTGGACGAGGACATTGAGCACATGGTCGGCACTTGTGAGGCATGCCAGGGGTCCCGACCAGAGGCGGCCCGCCTCCCGCACAGGGAATGGGACACAGCAAGGGGGCCATGGTCCAGAGTGCACGTAGATTTCGCTGGCCCTTTCCGAGGAACCATGTTTCTCCTGGTGGTGGATGCATTCTCAAAGTGGCTGGAGGTCATCCCGGTAAAGAGCACGTCCTCCGCCACTACAATTAGCCAACTACGGAGAGTCTTTTCAACGTTCGGTTTACCCGACACTTTAGTCAGCGATAACGCGAGTTGTTTCACCTCCTCAGAGTTCGGGGCATTCATGGAGGCAAACGCCATTCGGCATGTCACATCCGCGCCGTTTCACCCGGCCACGAATGGCCAAGTGGAACGGTTGGTGCGTACAACAAAGGAGGCGCTCCGGCGCATGGGCCCCGGGGACCTAAATCACCAAGTATGTCAGTTCTTACTAGCGTATAGGGTGACCCCCTTAGCGTCGGGTTACTCGCCGGCAGAGCTATTGATGCGGCGAAAACTGACTACGCTCCTGTCTAGGCTAGACCCCACAAGAATTGAGGATAAAGGGAAAAACGTAGGGTTGGCAGTCTCGAAAGGTTTCGCCGCCGGCGACCCTGTTCATTGCAGGAACTATGCCAGCGCAGGGCCAGCCTGGGTGCCGGGGACAGTTGTAGAACAGACGGGGCCAGTCTCGTACCGGGTCGAAACCCACACCGGTCTCCTCTGGAGGAGGCACGCAGACCAACTGAGGCACCGAGTAAGTGGGCCAGTCAGTGAGGATCAGCAACAAGATTCAGCGTTAGGGCTCTCCCCCAACCGCTTCACCCAAGGGGGAGACAGCAGCGGACAACAGTCCCAAGCAAGGGGGGAAGGAAGAAGCAGCGGCCCCGACTCATATCCTTTTGATAAACCAGTCCGATCAGAGGCCCGGGAAGGGGGAGAGGAGTTCGCGACCGCTGCCCCCGAATGGAATTTAGATTTTGATTTAGCGAGCCGGGGGGGTTTTCAGGAGTGTTCCCCCACCCATCCAAGCGAGAAGAGGGGTTTTTCGTTAGCCCCCAGTGCCCCCGGTTCCTCCCTAAGAAAGAGCACACCTCCCAACAACGCCGCGGAGCCGCGGCAAGTCACTAACGAGTCTCCCTCTCAAATTACAGGACAGGAAACCGGGGGACAAAGAGAAGGTAGCAAACCCGGGGAAAGGCAGCCCGCATCGAGACCCCAGCGTGTTCGAAACAAGCCATCTTGGCTGAGAGATTTTGTCTCCTAGGGGGGGGAGTGTTTAGAAGTATGGGCGCGAGACGTTGTCTCGTCCTAGGGGGGAGGAGTGTTGTGTTCTAAGGGTTTTACCTTCCACATGGATTACAATGTATCTGAGCCAATGTAACCTTGCCGATAGCAACAATGTAACCTTCAGCTGTATCATATAAACCCTGTAAGAGGACGCGAGCTAATGACCACCAGCTGGCAGTGGCGAGCGTCCTAGCTCTCTTGGTCCGAACTCATCAAAGGCAACAGCGCGGGAAGCTTTCCCGCCACCACCTACACCTGGACAAGAAGGGCGTGACTCGCGATGACGTCACGCAGGCAGTAGCCAATGGGTTACCATGGCACCACGTTCAAATGTATTACTCCTGTATATAAAGAGCTATCGATCCGCCATTACCTCATGTTCCCTCTGTCCACGATGCAATAAACCTGAGTTAACCCAGCCCGAGGCTGTGTCCAGTGTCTTGGTTTTCATACACTAAAGTCTCCCTTGCTTGAAAGCCAGTTGTATCTAGCTGTAGAGTTCAGTGCTCATCTGTGTCTACAGCCAATGAGCCAGTGCTGTCTGTATCTGCAGACATTTCTGTGTTCTTGTGTTAGGCATGACTAGACACCAGAGCACAATGGAATACTGTCGCCTTTCCCACCAAAGCAGTGCCTATTTATCTACATGCAATTTCTTGCTTTCAAACTGCTAGGTTGCCAGGAGCTGGGACAGAAACAGGGGCTCACTCCATTGTGCAGCACTCGGCTCTTTGACTATGACACAGAGATGAGCACTGAAACCTAGAGTCGGATACAACTGGCTTTCGAGCAAGGATGACCTTTATCTTTACTTTTACCTATTTTTTTGCTTTCAAACTGCTAGTTTGGCAGGAGCTGGGACAAAGGCGGGAGCTCACTCCGTCATGCAGCACTCAGGTCTCAAACTGCTGACCTGTTGACCTTCCAGTCATCAAGTTCAATATCTTAACCACTAAGCCTCTGCAGTCCCTATGCCCAGTTACTACGTATAAATGTGAAAAATGGTCAACAAAGAAAGGTGACAGAAGCGAAAGTGATTAATTTGAAATCTGAGGTTAATGAAGAGCTTTATTGATATTGTTGACCATGAGAAAAATAGGCAAATGGATTCTGAATCACAAATATTTTGACCTCTTACTAGAAGTTGAAATGACTAAGTTGAGAATATCATATATAATGAGAAGATAACAAAGTTGAAGGCAACAGGAAAAGAGAAAGTTTGAACATGAGATGGACTGAAATAATATAGAAAGATGCAGCAGCAAGACCTGAGCAGGGCTGTTAAAGCTCTAGTATTTTAGAGGTCATTATTTCATAGGTTCATCATAAGACTAAAAAAATTTGACGGCACATAACAACAAACTCAACATGTTTAACCCACTCCAACCTTCGAATAGTGTGATCTCTAATTAGGTAAAGTACTTAGAATCCTAGGTTGTAGTTGAGAGAAGCACACGGGAACTTTCTAGCAAAAAAAGTCTAATAATACAGATGCTAGGATTCAATAGGCAGAGACGCAATTCCAAAAGTGGGATCAAACTGCTAGAACTATGTAAAAGTAAAAGTAAAGGTCGCCCTTGCTCGAAAGCCAGTCATATCTGACTCTAGGGTTCAGTGCTCATCTCTGTTTATAGCCAAAGAGCCAGCTCTGTCTGAATTTGCAGATGTTTTCATGGACATGTGGCAGACATGACTAGACACCGGAGTGCACGGAACGCTGTTTACCTTTCCACCAAAGTGGTACCTATTTATCTAAAGTATAGTGGAACGTCTCTTTAAGGAATTAATCCGTTCTGTGGGGTTTTCCTTATAGCGATTTTTTTCCTTACAGTGGTTTCCCATAGGAATGCATTGAATGCATTGAAACCCATGGGGAAAACCTATTCTGTAAAGCAATTTTATTGTGATTTTTTCCCCTTGAAGCAGACAATCATTTCCTATGGATTTCTTTCCTTGAAGCGTTTTCCTGTAGGTGGACCTTCCTTAAAGTGGGGGTCCACTGTACTTGCAATGTCTTGCTTTCGAACGGCTAGATTGGCAGGAGCTGGGACAGAGACAGGGGCTCACTCCATTGTGCAGTGCTCGGGTCTTGAAATGCTGACCTGCTGACCTTCCAGCCTTCATGGTCAGCGTCTTAACCACTAAGTCACTGCAGTCCCTTAGAATTATGTAGATAACCCTAATTCTGAATCCGGAATAGTATAACTACAAAGAATATTTTGCATTTGACGCAGCGCTAATGGCAAATTCAAATGCATCAAGTTAAAGCTTTCCCCGTCAGTTGTGTCCAACTGTTATTGCTTTAATTATGCAATCGCCATTAAGTCTTTGCTGTAAACGCATGCTCTTTCTGTAAGGCGCCACATTCATGTTTTCAATGTAATCTGATTGGTTTAACACAGGTTTCCCACGTTAGCAAAAGCCCGGGCAAATGTATCACTGTAACTGCCGTTCTGTCTGTATATAAGTTACTACCTCGTCCCTTTACCCCCCAGTCCGAATTATCCGAGCAGGAGCTGATAATAAATCAGTGATGTTTTACCCGAACTTGCTGTCGCGTTGCTAATTACTCTCGGACTCAACACAGTCTGAATGGATAGACAGTGGCATGTACTACATTCCCATATAGTGTCAGAAAGGATAGGACCATGTTGAATGTCAACCTGCCAGAATGCCTTGTAGGGACAAAACAGAAAACAGTTCTTTTTCATGCAGTGGCTTAGTGGTTAAGACACTGAGGCTGAAGATTGGAAGGTCAGGGTTCGACACTCAAGTGCTGCACGACGGATCTTGGGAACATGAAAGCAGCCTCATCCGGGTGTCCCCTGAATTGAGTTTCTCTAGCAAAAATCCTTTTAACCCAGAGTAATTTCTGACATGAAATTTATTTATTATTCACCCAAGTCAAGATGCATAATACTCAAAGTCAGCCACACTATTTGGGCACCTGAGTCTTTTTTTTAAAAAATCTCAAAATAATCTCTCCCTCTCCTGACAATTAAAAACATACAATAATCAGTTCATTCACAATCAAAGTTCTGCCCTGTTGTGATATCCCAAAGCACTCCACGTAATGGCAGGCCGGCCTGGACTTCCCGGTGGAGGGGGGAAAGCAGAATGAAAATGCATGAACAAGAAAGTGAGAGGAGAGCTAAGTAAAGCTCTGGTGTTGGGTCAGGTAGTTTGTTTGTGTTTCAAAAGATTATTTGCCAATCAAGAAGTCTTGCCGCAGTCAGCCATTCCACTGGGAAAGGGTCTGCAAGCTAATCCGGAGCTTAAAAGGAGTCCAGAGTATTTGCATTTGTAGGCTTGCCTATAAAAAGACACACTTTGTTCCCCCCTGAGTATTGCGGCCAGTGGTTCAGCAAAGCTGTTACTCTTTCCCCCCACATTGAAATGATCTTGAGATTCTTGGGGGAGCTTTTCCATTGAGCCAGTTCTGAAATCTTCCCACCCAGGTGCCTCAAAACAGCTTCCATTCCCTACCAGTGGAGCAGGTGTGACTCCGGGCCCTTGTGAGATGGTGTTGATGACAAAGGACAATTGTTGAGCGGGACGGGTGGTGGGGGTGGGGGCTGCTCTCCTTGGAGTGCCTTCCTTTTATAGTAAACAGCCGTCGCTCTTCCAACGAGCCCACCCCTCTGGGGTGAGACCCACAGCTGAGTATATAAGCCACAGGGAGCAAGTGTTGCCTTTTGTTCCTTCTGCTGCCCTCCTTGGCCATTTGTACCCTCTTTTTGGCAAGTCACCCAGCATCATGCCTCCCAAAAAACCTGACCCCAAGAAAGAGGCCCCCAAGGCTGCTGCGCCTCCAGCAGCCGCCCCACCTCCCGCTCCAGAAGCACCCAAGGAACCGGCCTTTGACCCCAAGAGTGTAAAAGTAAGTAAGAAAGAAACAGATATGCTTATTTCTTTTATTTCTTGGAGGCTGGGATGCAAAGAACGTGCTCTGCCAAAGACTTGTCAAATGGCCTTGAGCAGATCACTCCCACAACCCGCCCTCAGTTTCCAGATCCGCTGCTTCTAAATCAGAGGTACAAAACACCTCCGATTCCCCAGTGGCTCCATCCCTGATTCTGAACACCTCCCAACTACCCAAAAATTCCCCTAGAGCCACCCTAGATTTAGAGCAGGGATTCTCAACCTGCGGCCCGTGGGCCAGATGCAGCCCACGGCACCATTTCATGTGGTCCACCACCACATCCACCACACCAGGAAGTGCCATGTGGTGGAGGAAGGGCAAGATGGACATCTGACCTCCAAAGCTGTCTGAGGGAGCGTGAAAAGGTTAAAAAGGTTGAGAACTCCTGACCTAGAGAATAGTAAAAATAGTGAAATTACACATTTTCAACCTTTTCCTTCTTTCCCTTTTTTAGTTCCATCAAATTGGCTACCAAAATGTTTGCTTCTTAATTCCTCTACTAACTAACTAGAGAATCCCTACTGCCAGTGACTCAATGTCAAGTGTCAGGCAGCAATTAACTAACCTGACCACCCTGAGGACTAGTGGCCTTAGGTGCCGAAGTCCATAGGGAAGGGGGATGGTCCCCAAGTGGATTAAATCTCACTTGAATCCATCTTGATGGAGGGCAGCAGCTTCATCAATACTGGCCTGGGACCGATGAGGACTTTGCGTGCCAAAAGGACCAGAACGTAACTCAGGACCAGAACGTAACTCATGGAACTGTATCAGTGGTATGTGGATCATGCTGCGATGTAGAAGGCAGATGAAAGGCCACTGCATTATATTCTTAGGACAGTCTACATGGCTGATCGCCATGATGATCGTCTATATTCAGATAAGGCAGACGAAGAAGAACTAACAATATTGGGAATTAGTAATGAAAACTTGGTGGAAACTCAGATTGCTGAGTGACTTTTCAAGTCCTCTTCTCTTCAGATTTAAAATATGCTTTGCAGTAGCTGGATAGCAAGATCTCAAGCTGAGATCCTTGCAAGAACTCATCTCCTGCGCAACTCTGTTTGCGAAACTACTGTATTTGAAATGCTTGATAGACACAAAGTCTTCCAAGTGGTTTTGCTCTATTGCTTTGCATGTCCTCAGCTCTATACCTAGCCTGTTGGGCAGACTAGAATGGTAAACCCTGAAACTTCTTAACACTTTTATTATGCTCTTAGTATATGAAGGGAAATATTAAGATGTACCTGGTTTTTTTGGGGTGGAATTTTTTTAAACATAGATTGAGAATAGTATCGACACACTCCTGCCTCACATAATGTGCACACACATTTCATTTATTTGTTGCTACCACTGATCAAACACATACTGCAAGCTTTGAAACAAGAAAAACAAACCTTGCCAGACTATTCAGGAGAGAGATAACTTAGATGACAATATTAATTCGGAATCTCATTTTACCAATTTTTATGTTTCTGTGAGTAAATTATTTCTGTGCAAGAAAAAAAAATTACCAATACAGTGGTACCTCAAGTTACAAATTTAATGAGTTCCAAGGCATTTTTCATGTTATGAAAAATTTGTAACTCGAATTTCCTATAGGAATGCATTGAAACATGGTTTCCCATAGGAATGCATTGAAAACCAATTAATCTGTTCTGGAAAAATTCATAACTCGAGCCATGATTTTCAATTGATTTTCATTTATATTGTGAAAATTTTGTAACTCAAACCATTTGTAACTCGAGGTTCCACTGTATATGTGTAGAGTTTGATGACCCTTCCCCAGGGTAAAAGAAGAAAAGGAAAAGAGGTGATGATTAAGAGAACTGGATACAAACAAGGGCAGGACTTCTGGACCTTTAATTTGTTTTGTAATGAAGGGAGATTCAGAAGGTGTAACTTTACCATGTCAACCTACACACCAGCTGAAGTTCTCTTTTCTACATAACTGTTAAAGATGATACAGTTCTATCTGTTTTTGCATATGGTGCAGCCTAGTGGGTATCATGTGGGGGGGGGGGGGGGGAGCTTTTGGCCTAAGTTCAAGCAGTATGGATGGATGGCAAGAAAGCCGCACATTAAAAAAAAAGAGTAGCTATGGTTTTAGGTGAGAACTAGTGACCAGAGGCATGAGCAAAAGACATGTGGTATAAACAATGCAGTATACATGGCTACTCTGAGGTAAATCCCGTTCAGTTGTCCAGAAGGCAAATTAAGTATGTCTGATCTAAGAGAGGCAGAAAAAGATTTTAGAGATGATGAAAATGAAGACCAGAGGATTTAGAGAGCATGTGGGTGAGGGAAAAGATGTAAAATCTGCAGTTGGCAAAAGCAGACCTTGAAAGTATTTTCCCTTGAAAGCATTTTCTTCCCTCAAAAGCTTTTCTTTCCCTAATCCTGGACAAATGTTCTGGGGAAGTTTGGGGTGGGAGTGGGGGGGCGAGGATAATGGCTTCTTTGAGCAAATTTTATTTTCTGAGCAGACATAGAGCTGGACATGAACCTTCTGAGCTACAGATCTCCCTAAGACGGCTTATATTTCTAAATGGGATGCTCTATAGAGAAATGCACAGAAAATGGCTGCACATGCATATCTTCCAAATGAGTCAATGTATGAGACACGCATCTAAGAAAAAAGCCACATCATCCCCTAGGAACAAAATATAACTGCCTCGGTTTAAGTTTGCTGCGGTTTACAAAAGCAAATCCTATGGAAATGCCATCCCAGTTTACACATTTTAATGCCCCCCCCCCCCCCCCGGTTTACAATGATCAATTTAGGACTGTTTTTTATTTATTTTTCAATGCATCCCTATGGGTTACAATGGAGGCTGTTGGAACGGACCCAAGGTTTTACCATATTACAAATGAGGCAAAGGGATAGTGCCTTACCTGTTGCTTTAAACTGCATCTGGCTACCTTAAAGTTTGATGAGGGCATTCTTCAAATGCTATGCTACAGTGTAGTGAAAAAAACTCCACCACTCTTGTTTGCAATCGTAAGACGGGGTAAGTTCTAGAAGCCTGCTTAGGACATTTAACTACCTCAAGCAAAGGGTAAGGTGATACCCCTCCATCGAAGCTTTCTTCAACAATGATAAGTGGATATCATCTTCCATCAGATCAAAGGGTAAGAGCAGGCGTTCTCAACCTTTTAAAGCCGGGGGCAGGGTCACACTCCCTCAGACAGCTTTGGGGGATGGACGTCCATTTTGCCCTTCCTCCACCACATGGCACTTCCACGTGTGGTGGAGGCAGTGGGGACCCCACATGGAATGGTACCATGGGCCACATCTGGCCCACAGGCTGCAGGTTGAGAATCCCTGGGTAGGAGGGTAGTTTTGAAGATAGCAGATATGTATTTGACTTCCACCACTTCAGCATTGCTTTTCGCCTCCACCTTCTGTTGCCAGAGGCATTCGCCTGACTTTGCCTAAGGGTAGAGCTGACCCCAGGATAGAGAAATTGAGAAAGAGAGAGCACAAAGATGAGAAATAGTACATGAATGCCGGTTTGTGAATAGAATAGAGATTGAGTGGTTCACAAATGTGTCTCCTTCTTCCTAAACACACAACCAGCACAATTTTTTGTGCATAGAAGTGCAGAGGGGGGGGGGTGTAAGTAAGTGCACACATTCAGTAGCATTTGAAACTTTGGGCTCTTCTACATCTAACTTTCTGTCAGAGTATCCTTTCAAAGTAAAAGCATCTTATGCTAGCTTTATGATTCAAGAGTGCATACAATTTCTGTAGGAAACACTGATGTTATCAGTGATGCACTGCAGCAGGTTCTGTCAGGTTCTGCAGAACCGGTAGCGGAAATTTCCCCAGGCCTTGCCCACTTGGTTGGCCATGCCCACCCATACCTGTCAACCTGCGGCTCCGGAAAAACGGGACCTGCGCACATCGCTTGTGCGCAGGTCGCTTTCCACGCATGCATGGAAGGGTTTTACCCCTTCCACGCATGCGCGGAAGTGCTACGCCGCTTGCGCAGCCCCTACACAAGCGGCGTAGCGTTTCCGCGCATGCGTGGAAAGCGTTTTCCCCCGCTGTCAAATTACGGGGTTTTGGCAGCGGGGGGCGGGTTATGACGTCAATAGACGTCAAATTACGGGGTTTTCCCGGCCAAATCGGGATGGTTGACAGGTATGTGCCCACCTCCATAGCCCATAATACAGGATGTTTGGCTACGTCCACAGATTTGGCCAGCCAGCCCACAGAGTAGGTAGTAAAACAAAATTGCAGTGCATCACTGGATGTTATCTTCACACACATTAAACTCCAGCAGAACGCAGACAGTTCCACTTAGAAACCAGAGTGGAACAGAATTCTGAGGCATCTGCACATAGATCTCTATATGCTTGTTTGTTGCAGGTTATAACTTTAGCACACCAACATTCAGATGCAACACCAACCTAAGGCTCTCCAAAGCATAAAATAGCTAGTTTTCAGGAAATGTCTCCCATTTCCCATCCTACATAGCTGCTAAGCTCTAGCAAAGGAGTCAGCTTTGATCAATCAGCGTTCATTTTCTCTCAACCAAGAAAAGCCGAAAAATCTGTCAGTCATGTTAGGTCAGTCAGGAAATCTATCTAGTCCAGTATGAGGGGGCGAGGCGAGAATCCTCTTTCAGTACATTTTATAATGATAATCTGCCCACAGAAAGATCTCAAGATTTAGTTTCATTCTTAATTTCCTGAGAGGCTGTTTTCAACACATATATACAAACCAGGGACAATATGGTCCTCTCCAGTCTCCATGCCATATACAGCTGAAACCTACTGAATTTCATATGTGAAAATAGGGAAGGATTTTGTTTCCAAACAGTTCTGCAATGTTTGCTACTTTGTTTTCATATCAGGTAGGAAAATAACTTTTTTTTAATTAATTTATTTGAAAAATTAGATTTGAGAGAAATTGAAATTGACTATTCCGGATCCATTTATGGAATTTGGTTGATGGCCATGCATAGAAACATGTTTCAATTTGTCTCAAAAGGATTTGCCAAAAATTATTTCTTTTAAAAAATCATATTCAGAATTCCAAACACAAGAGAAAGGAGAATGTGTTGGTTTGGCCATTCTCAGTTCAGTAACCTGTTTCTAATATTGGCAGCCAAACATCTCTTGAAAGTATAAACCAGGGGTGGCCAACCTTTTATGCTGCCTGCCTATGTCCCCAGACAGCTGAGTGGGCTGGACCACATCCCCGGAAATGGAAGCAGGTGCATTTACGGCTGTCATAAATGCGCCCACCTCCACGTATAGGTCAGCTGTGGGCGCATTTGCGCATACGTGTTTTACGGCTTCAGAGTGTGGCAGAGGCGGCAACAGGCCAGATGGAATGGTGTCAGGGGCTGGGGCCGGCTTGCGGGCCATAGGTTGGGAACCCTAGTTTAAACTTTGCATTCCCTCACTGTTTCTCTAATGGATTCAGCTGCCTCTCAATAGCCATTGACAGATATATCCTACTTGGATTTGTCAATAAATACAAAATAACCCTCATTTCAGAGCATAGGAATGGCTGTTTTATAGACTTTAATTTCCATAACCTCCAGCCAGCAAGAAAACTATATTTTAAGAAAAGGACATTTCTCAAGTTCTATCCTCTTTCTCAGTGTGATGTGTATTACACCACACCACTCACGCTGCCAATTCCAAAGGCCCTTTGTCTGTGCTCTTATCTGGTGACATGGCAGGAAGGAAACTTTTTTCCATTCCTCTCTTTTGATACTGTCACATTCTTTCAAGATAGACTCTTGGTGCTGAAGTGGATTATTAATAGCACCAGATCAGTAAGAGAAAGAGCTGCGCCACTTGACACCTTGACTTTTAGAGGGTGCCTTGAAACGAAACACATACAGGCACACTTGAAGAAATACCAGCTTCCCAAAGGGAGGTAAGCATAGCATGTCGCAAGATTTGTCTGCCAGCCTGACCCATCCTTTTCAGTTAGTGTATGTCCAGATGGGTCCTTAGCCCTCTCTTATGAGCTTTTAAGGACTGGTCCGGGCTCCATGCATCCATGCTACAACTTCTCCTTAAGCAGTTATTTTTGAACCCCCCATCAGGGAGTTCTACTTTTTTACACCAATCCCTTATATGTTGCTCCCAGCTCCTGTAGACACTGGAAACAGCATCTAAGGAGGGCTTTCAGCTGAAACATCCAGTATTGGATGTTTGAATTAAACACATCCCCTGTTCCTCTACAGAGGGGCAGGGAAAGTGTAATTTCTCATCCTCCTAGCTGGACGTTGTGATGCTGCATTGGTGAAGGACTGCAGTGGCTCAAGTGGCTAAGATGCTGACTGGGAGGCGGAAGGTTAGCAGTTTGATTCCCAAGTACTGCAGGACGGAATGAGCTCCTGTCTTTGTCCCAGCTCCTGCCAACCTAGCAGTTCGAAAGCAAGAAATTGCAAGTAGATAAATAGGGACCACTTCGATGGGAAGGAAACAGCGCTCTGTGTGCTCGTGTCTAGTCATGCCTGCCACATGACCACGGAAATGTTTGCAGAAGCTCTTCGGCTTTGAAACAGGGATGAGCACTGAACCTTAGAGCCTGATACAACTGGCTTTCGAGCAAGGGAAACCTATTGGTGAAGTGAGAACAACATTTTTATTCATGTTTTCCCTTGTTATTGCCAATTGCAACCACTGCTGTGAGCCATTATTGATTATTGATGAAAAGGAAAAATAAAGACAAAAATTACTACCCTCCTAACCAATTCAGTTATGATGATTCACTAGGAGGGAAAAGATAATTTAACTTTCCTTGCCTCGCTGCAGAAGAGATGGGGAAGTGTTTTATTTACCTGTATGTGAAGTGGCTTCTCATTCACTTTACCATATGGGCAAAGCATTGTTTGAGGTGTTTGGATGAGAGAGGCATGGGCTAAATGTTGTTTAGCCCCTCTCCCTCCATAAAGTGACCCCAAAATGACCACCCCAAAAGGGGCACTCTGAGCACACACTTAAATGCTAACAAATTTTTGGATGTTTTTCTGAAAAAATGAGTGGCCAGCATTCAGAACTACATTCCAGCACTATATTTATGATGCACTTCATTTTTCTTTAGTGGACAACAAGACACCCCTACCTGCCCATGGTGAACACTCTCCCCCTCACTTCATAACAGAACAATTGTGCCAGAGAAGATCCTGACACACTGAGGGACAGCTTGTGATCAGGAAGGGGGGCTGTGTCCTTCAAAGGGCATTTTGAGCCCTTTTAGTATATGCAGACCATAAGCTGGCAGTGGTCAGACTTGACTCCTGTCAAGTTGTGGGATGACTACAGGAAGCCTAATGGAAGAAATATGTCTTAATGTGTGGCAACATGGTGAGGGAAATGCAAATTCACTTGTAATCTCATTGGAAGATTCTCTTCAATACTGTATATGTCAGGGGTTCCCAGCCTAAGGCCCCCGGGCCAGATCGGGCCTCTGATGCAATTTCATGTGACCCCCACCCCTCCAAGGACATTCTAGAAACAAAATGGCTGCCCCTTTGAAGCTGTTGGGACCAAATGGCCACCCCCCCATTGTGCAGGCAGGGCAGAATAGCCGTCTGGCCCTCAAAGCTGACTGAGAGAGTATGACCCAACCCCTGGCTTGAAAAGGTTGAGAACCCCTGGTATATGTGGCCACCCAGACAACGCCTTCTACTTGTCATTCTATTACAGTTCTATTTAAAGTGCCTATATGTCACACAGGCCCTAAGGAGGCTTTTCCTCCTCAATTACCCTTTTTTCTTTCATCTTATCTTGCCTTCACTTAGCAATTATTAAGCTGTAAAAAATATCCCAACAGATAAGCAGAAGCTCTGGTCACTGAGAAACTTTTCATTTTTTTTTAAAAAAAGAAAATGTCATGGAAAAGAGTCTTTGCACAGGCAGTGAGAGTTCTGGCGGTTTAGGTTTGCAAGGTACTTGGAAATCAAATAATTAATTGCTATCCTTTTCTTTCTCCTGCAGATTGAATTCTCTTCTGACCAGATTGAAGGTAAAGAATTGTTAATTTTTAAAACTTTAAAACTTTTCTATATATAGGGTGGATCCAAATTTAGCCAGGACAGGCTGACTGGAAAAAGAGAGGACAAATCCTTGAATCTTATCCTGGAGGGTAATGGTGGAACATAAGTGAAGCAAATAAATACTGTACACTGATTTCAAGGGCTCAATTTTAAAGATGTAATCAGATGGAGAAACAGCTTGCATTTTGGACTGCTTGTTTCACGGGTTGATATGACTGTTTTCCAGCTATCACACAATGCGTAGGAAACTGCGAACCAACCTGACCCTGCTCGGTGCCCAAGACAGACAATTTTGGTTACTCTTTTATTTTTGGAGCAGATAGAAGGGTCACCTGGGAAGCTAGTCTTTCCAATACAATCAGAAATCATCCTGCCTTGGTGTCTAATCACATTCTGGGTATGACTAAATATGGATTTAACACGTCTCCATTTTCTTATTTCCATTCCTCTCTTCATTCTTTCTGCCCTTAGCCTGGCACAATTTATCATGCTAAGCATGGTCCATACAACCATTTCATGGATGGGGCAGGATATGGTTTAGGCATGACCTTGAGGCTCATCTGGCAGCTGCAAATGCTGTCAAAGAGTGCTGTGATCCTTCTCCTTCTCCTGCACAGAGAAGGTGGAGAAGGAACCACAGACTCTCTAAGCCCGTGATGACAAACCTTGGCACTCTAGATGTTCTTAGACTTCAATTCCCAGAAGACCAAGCACCGTATGAATCCACGCGAATGGGTTTACTATGATTCATCTGGCCCATGCTGCATATAAATTTGCTCCGTACGGGCGCGTTTTATTTCCACTTCAGGGAGTGACGAGGGCAGTGTGGGCCGGATGAATAATAGTAAATCCATTCGTGTGGATTCACATAGTGCTTGGGCTTCTGGGAATTGAAGTCCAAGAACATCTGGAGTGCCAAGGTTCGCCATCATGGCTCTAAGCAACTGGAAATTTTCCTCCACACGTTTTGGCCAGAAATCTGATGTCATCAGGGCACAGCAATACCACAACATCCTCTGGACCATGGTTCCTCAAACTTGGTACCTCAGACATTCTAGGACAGGGGTTCACAACCTATGGCCCACGGGCCAGACCAGGCTCACAGCATTATTTCATTTGGCCTGCACCACCACCGCTGGAAGCAGTCATGGATACATTTACAACAGCTGTAAATGCGCCTGTGTCTGCCATAAATGCATTTACGACAGCCACGGACAGGTTTTACGGCAGCATTTATGATAGAGGAACCACCAGTCCAGCCTGCTCAACTGTCTGAGTGGGCATGGTCTGGCCTATGGCATAAAAAGGTTGAGAATCTCTGTTCTACGACTTCAATTCCCAGAAGCCCTGATCAGTAGGTGTGCTGACTTTGGCTTCTGGTAATTGAAGTCCACGAACACCTGGAAAGCCAAGTTTGAGGAATCCTGCTCTGGACCAACATAGGATATGCCGCTGTCCCCAAAGGTTCCTCAGTCTTTCTTTATGGAGCATCTCTAAAAGATTACAATTATAGGAACCATTATGTTGAGATTTTATTTTTTACAAACCTGTTATTGCTCAATCTTTTTTTTACAAGTGATTCATTCACTGAGAGGTGTACACTGACAGGACCTACACAAACCTGAAGCTCACAATGCATAAATACCTTTGGTACAAAGAGAATCATTGTGATGTCACAGATGACTTCCCTGTATGTTACTGCCCCATCATGGCCTGCACCATTCAGCTATGATCATGCTGCAGAACAAAACAGTCATCCGGACACATCTGTTCAAGGACATCCAGAGAACTCAAAAGCATGACCGCTGGAGCTCTAAGTCTCCAGGGGTGCACACCAATATTGAGCCTTTGGCCTCCTCCTATACTGGAGAAGAGTCTGTGAAAGAGGCAGTGCTGGAACTCAAGAAAAAGGCTGATCAAACCATGAAGGCTGTGAAAGCTATTGATAGCAAAATCTCAGCCTTGAAATCACATATGAACTTGCTGGAAGAGCTGATCCACAACATAACCCAGCCAGCGGTAGCAACACATCATGCCAGGGAGTGTAAACAAACAAAGATCCAAGCGTACCAGCAGGATAGTCAGCATCTTAGAGACAAAAACATATGCAACCCAATATCTCATTCTGAGACGCCAGCACAATCCCACATCATCAGGATCCGAGGTTTACCAGAGAAAGAAGAGGGACACGACTTGGTAGCTTTCCTGGAGAAGTGGTTACCCACTGTTCTAAAGATGAACACCAGGGATGGTCCAATTGTGGTGAAAAGAGCCTATAGAGACACTGACAAGGGGCAGAAATCAAACACTGATCTGTGCAGGGCAGTTGTTGTTCATCTAATGAAATTAAAGGATAAAGAGAGGATATTACGGCAGGCTGAGAAGCTGAAATCTATCATGTACAAAAGCCAACCCATTCTGATTCTTCCAGATGAACTCACTGTGAAAGGTAAAGAAAACAGAATTGATTTCAATCTGTATTTGAACCACATGAGAGAAGCAGATGAAGTGATTAAGGACCAAGCTACACACTGTTTTTGACACTTCTTTAAAAAAATGTGTTTAAATTGGCCATTCCGTGATGGTGCACTTTCTAGAACAGGCTCCTTCTGAAATCCCCACCTCTGGCTGTCTCTGTTTACTTCTGAAAGTGCAGTTTTGCCACAAACAACAAGGAACATGAATACTATCAGAAATTCAGGAATGTTACTGCTTGCTGGCCATTTACTTCCATTGATTCCCTCTGAAGCAGCTACATATAAATTTGCTCCTACTTTTTTGTGATGCCCCTCAAGATAACCAATGGCAGCTCTGAGTTTAATTTATAATGTTTGATCCTGAATATTTCCTTTTCTGTTTCCTCTTTTCAGCCAATGTGTAAGATACTGGAACATATAGTATCTTCTCAGTTCCAGAGGATCCTGGACAAACTAGGTTGTCGAGTCATTTCAACCCAGCTCCATGTCTGGTCTTGGGATTGAGACAGACTTGGTCATTGATGAATGACTTGTACCAGATCTGGACATGAAGAGCCTGTTGGTTCTACTGGACCTCTCAGTGACTTTCAATACTATTGACCATAGCTTCATTCTGGTCCATCTCTCTAGAATGGGACTTGGAAGCACTGCTTTACAGCATCTCTAGCCCTTCTTAGAGAGGAGAACTCAGAAGACATTGCTGAGGACCCCTGTTCAACATCTTAGCATTTAGCTTGTAATGGCTCCCAGGGTTCTGTTTTATCCCCCCATGCTTTTTAACATACAGTGGTACCTCGAGTTACAAATGGTTCGAGTTACAAAATTTTCACAATACGAATGAAAATCAATTGAAAATAATGGCTCGAGTTATGAATTTTTCTGGAACAGATTAATTGGTTTCCAATGCATTCCTATGGGAAACCGTGTTTCAAGTTATGAATTTTGGTTTCCAATGCATTCCTGTGGGAAATTTGAGTTACAAATTTTTTATAACATGAAAAATGCCTTGTAACGCATTAAATTTGTTACTCGAGGTACCACTGTATATATAAAACTGCTGGGAGAGGTGGTCTCGAGTTTGTCGTGGACGTTGAGCAGCAGAGGACATTGTGTTATTGATTTGTTATTTGCTAATTTAGTGTTTAAATGGCATCCTATTGTGTAAATTGTATTTTATGTATTTTATGGTATTTTACTGTATTGATGTATGGATATGTTGTAAGCTGCCCAGAGTTGCATTTCGCGAGTGGTGCGGCATATAAGTTGAATAATAATAATAATAATAATAATAATAATAATAATAATAATAATATTAATAATAATAATAATAATAATAATAATAATAGTTGTAGTAGTAGTAGTAGTGGTGGTGGTGGTGGTGGTGGTGGTGGTGGTGCAGGTTGTGACATATAAAACCCTTCAAGGCTTGGGTCCATGCTATCTGAAAGACTGTATCTCCTATATGGCTCTTCAGAAGAGGCTCTTTTCTTAATGCCACTGCCTTCCTTGGCAAGTCTTGTGGCAAAGCAAGAGTGACCTTTGGTCAGTCCCAGAGTGACCTTGGGTCAGTCACTATGTCTTCTGCTCAAAGAATTGTTCCGAAAATAAAAATCCTGTTGGAACAGGAAAACCACGTATGGGATGTTGAGCTCCTGGGAGGAAAGGTAGAAAAGGAACATTGCAAGCAAACAGTAAAACAAATGAATCCCTTCCTTTCCACAGAGTTCAAAGAGGCCTTCATGCTGTTTGACAGAACCCCAAAAGGAGAGATGAAGATTACATACAGTCAATGTGGAGATGTCATGCGAGCCCTCGGACAGAACCCAACCAACGCAGAAGTCTTGAAGCTGCTAGGGAAACCAAAGCCAGAAGGCAAGGATACACAATAAACCTTTTTCAGATCCCTGACCAGAGGGCCCCTGTGCAGCTTAGAATTGCGCATTCCACTGGCCCAGCTTTTGGTTTGAGTGCAATGCCATTGTTAAAATCAGTGGTGGGCATCAGCAGGTTTGCACCAGTTCGCCAGAACCGGTAGCAGAAATTCTGGCTGGCCCCGCCCATCCAAGTTTTGAAATAAAGTAGTCTTAATTCGGGTGCAACACAGGGCTTTCCCCCTAGCCATGCCCACCATACCACGCCCACAGCGTGGTAGTAAAAAAAATTGGAGCCCAACACTGGTTAAAATCATATTTGCAGCACACATATTTGCAGCAGAGTGAGGCAGCTGCCTGAGGCGGCTGCTTTTGAAGAGCACAGGGAAGTGTTGAGTTGCTGGAGGACATAGAGCTGTCTGTGTCACACACTCGGCGTGTCTCTTCAGCTAGGCCATACCTGTCAAGTTTTGGATTTGGAAATAAGGGAAATTTCCCGGTAAATAAGGGATACTTGACAGCTATGCTTATCCTGTGCTGCCCTCCAATGGCGGCAATAGGGCTTTGCAGTCTAATTAATAAGGGACGACGGCGGGAAAGAGGGTAAAATAAGGGGTTTTCCGGGCCAATAAGGGATACTTGACAGCTAGGAGATAGGCATTATCCTCATGGGTGTGTTAGAAGAAATGTTACTTTTTTAACATCTCCCAGAATCACTAAGCCAGAATGGGTAGCGGCCATGCTGACCAGGGAATTCTGGGACTTTTAGATGAAAAGAGTAACTTTCCCAAACTCTACTGAAAATCTAGTTCAGGGGTTCTCAACATTTTCCCATCAAGGGCCGTTCCCGCCGACAATCAGCTGTAAGCGCCGGAGGCATGGTTGTTCCCACTGTTTAAGTTTTCGTCAGTGGCAGTGGTAGAGCATTTTTGCTTTTCGGAGCATTTTTGCTCCATTTTGGGATTTTTTTCGCCACTTTTCCGCTGTGTTTCAGCATCTAGAATGCAGTGGTTGGGGGCTTTCTGGTTCCGCGCTGGGAACCCAGGCTCTGCTGGAAGCTCTGCCCTGCACCAGAAGTCCCCAACCGCCGCGTTTTAGCTACCAAAATGCAGCGGGGAAGAGGCAAAAAAAAATCCGAAATGGCATGAAAATACTCCGGAAAGCCTCCTGCTGCCCTGGGAAGTGGTGAAGGTTGTACAAGAAGCTGAAAAAAAGGCTGCCGTGGTAAGTGACGTGTTGGGACTTCCGATGATGGTGGGTGCTTCTGGTGGTGCCGGGGTGGCCACTGTATGCTGTATTAATGAGCTCTGTGGGCTGAATTAGGCCCGCAAGCTGTAGGTTGGGAACCCCTGACTTAGTTGCCCAGTCTAATTGGCTCAAAAAAAAAAGATTTAAGCAACAAGGAAGTCTCTTCTACAGCCAAAAGTAAGGAGGAAGAAAAAAAGAACAGTAGATGAACTCAAGCTCATCACTTGTTCAAGTGCTTCCCTTTTTCTCTCCTTTATTTTTTCCCCTCTTATCAGAAATGAATGCGAAGATGCTGGATTTTGAGACCTTCCTCCCAATGTTGCAGCACATTGCCCGAACCAAGGACCAAGGGACTTATGAGGACTTTGTGGAAGGGCTGCGTGTCTTCGACAAGGAAGGCAACGGCACTGTCATGGGGGCTGAGCTGCGCCACGTACTTGCAACTTTAGGTAGGAGAAGAATTTAAGGAGTAGCACAAGCTTTTATGAGAAAGGAGCATTTACTGAGAAGCACATCGGGATAGTGAGCAGAATATTGGATTAGGACTTGGATCCTTATCACCACTGTGCCATTAAAGGCATTCTTTTTTTCCCCAAGATGGATCTGTTTCACGTGAGGATAACGTGAGCAGAGAAAAGCTTCCTCTGCCACATATTATGCTATTGGAGGGAAGCCATGATGGAAGGGCAATCTATATCTATAAAACTGAGATCTATGTTTGTATGTGCTCCAGAGGCTCCCACACCCCTGGACCGAGCCCACTGAAATTTGGCACATACATACCTTGGGCTTGGGATATCAGCACTGCAGGGGTCTCAAAACCGATGGGGGGGATGTACGTTCCCCCCCCAAATCAGGACACAATTTATCTATACAATGTGTGTGTTTCCCACTTATGTAATTGAGCTGATGTCATAGTCTCAGGTAGGTTGATATTGTGACATCATCTGACTAGCTCAGCTGTAGCCCTCTGAGCTCAGCTGTAGTTTTCACAGTAGGAGTGACCCACATACACCCCACGAGGTTTCCAAGAGCGAAAGACTGGCCTACGTTAAAGAAAAGAAAAACCCAAGTGAAGCCGGGTAATCAGCTAGTAAATAAATAAA
Organism: Bradypodion ventrale; assembly: GCA_035047345.1. Lineage (NCBI taxonomy): Eukaryota > Metazoa > Chordata > Lepidosauria > Squamata > Chamaeleonidae > Bradypodion > Bradypodion ventrale. The sequence goes on from JAWDJE010000006.1 coordinate 33,358,256, forward strand.
TGACAGGAGGAAAACACTTCTAGCAAGTGTTATTAGAAGCATTAGCCTTTCCGCATCATTAACATAGGGCTAGTTTTCCTTAAGGAGCATCTTCTCCCAAACATAGCATATACATAGACTGCATCCATCTTAGTGAATAAAAAAAAATAGTCATGTGATCCATATTCAAGTTACAAAAAAATGCAGCAAATGCAGGAGGAAGGCAATACCTTTATTTTATTTTTAGTGATCCAATAAAGGTATCGCCTTCCTCCTGCATTTGCTGCATTTTTTTGTTTCCATCTTAGTGGTTGATCATTCCATCCAAAACTCAGGATACACTCCTGCTATACAATAGGTGAATTTGAAGGTTTTTTTGCTGCCTGCATAACACAAAGGCTGACTCTCATTTATCTGTGCCATTGGAAGGCTTCTCTCTTTTTATTTTTTATATATATTTCTGAACACTGTGTGACCTTTCAAAACCAATGAGTAACACATTTCGTCTGATCTTGATCGGTTCTTCTACTAATGTTATCTGAGAAAATAAATACAGGGAATAGAACAAAGACCGAGCAATAAAGTGATATGGTGTTATAGCACTATTCTCACCTATTTAAATTTTAAAAACAGAGCAGGGATCTCATGAAAGAAGGATGAGAAGGAAGGAGGGGGGAATGAGGCTGCAGTTTGGATTGAAATGCCAATCGCATCACTGAACATCTGATTCAATCTGCAAGCCCAGTAGGAGAACTCATTAGGATTTCGATCATTGTTAAGGCTACGAATCAAACCACAGTAGTCATACCTGAGATTTTAAGACTGAAATCATTATTAGAAATAACCTTAGCTTTCAAACATTTCCCCCATATTTTAGGGAAAAAAACTTTTCTTTTCCAAACTTTCAAACAGTTTCAGAAAATGTTCTTCTCATTAGGTTTTAAACAATATGACAGACAGATGTGCATGCGTGTGTAATCCCGTTGGAAACATTTTAAAGAGTGTAGTGAGCAGCCTCGCAGTCCATGATTTGTTTTTATCTTTTGATGTGTTCATTATTTTGGTTGCATAATAGCAGTAAATTCAATGTAAGAAGCAAATGGGATGGTTGGTGGGGCTGCATGTAGGAAACAACCAGGAAAATCATGTGTGGAGGGAAGTGGATCAGCCTACCCCAAACACCAGAGAGAGCGGACTTAATGTTTGTCTGGAGAGGCCCTACGTTTTCCTCTGCTCACTCTTTGGGACCTTAAATTTTGGCAAATCCCATTCACTTATGGATACAGGTTCTTCTGCATTAGGTAATCTAATATTCCCATACCAATCACCATGCAACAACATTGTTTATTCCTGGGTGTGACAATATATAAAGGCTTCTGTTGCTTCTAAGCATCTCTGTCCGGATGGTAACTTCACACAAACCAAACACTCTCCAGCTCTGTTTGATTAAAACCCTCACCATCCTTCAGTCACCTTGCTCAAACCATCATGGGCTTTCCAGGAGCTGGTTTGGCAGTAGCCGAGGATGATGGGAGCTGTAATCCAACAGACCTAGAGGGTGGTTGGCTGAGGAAGGGTGAAATAGTGACTAAGCACTTTTACCCAGGGGTTCTCAACCTACGGCCCGTGGGCCAGATGTGGCCTGCAACACCATTTCATGTGCCCTCTCCACCGCCTCTGCCACACCCGGAAGTGCCATGTGTGGCAGGTAGGGCAAAATGGCTGAGGGAGTATGGCCTGTCCCTTGGCTTGAAAAAGTTGAGAACCCCTGCTAATCCAGTACGTTTAAGGACAGTTCTGGAAGGGGAAAACACTCCATGACTTGATATTTGATTTTCACACACAGGGGAGAAGATGACAGAGAGTGAAGTAGAACAGCTAATGGCTGGGCAGGAAGATGCCAATGGGTGTATCAACTATGAAGGTAAAATAAACCTTACATTTTGTGATCAAATCTCATTAGATACCTCAGAACTCCTTGTAAAATAATGTTCCTCGCCCTTCTGAAGTGCAGATATATTTTTGAACTTCAGCTCCCAGAAGCCCTGACTACTGGCCTTCATGGTTTGAATTTTTGGGAGGTGTGGTCCCAAACATGTGATGTCCCAGAAGTTCAGAGCGCATTGAGGTTCATGACCAGTAAAAACCTCAGCGAATATTGTTATTACTTCCTGCTTTTGTTCTAAACTACTTCTTTCAGAATCTCCTGGCCAACACATGGAAATGTGCTGATGGATTCCAGGAGTTATAGTTAAAAAAATAACTTTTCTAATCTCTGACCTTGCAGCAAATAATTCAGATAGCACAACCGCTCAGCAACAGCTCTATTGAAATGGAACTTCACTTCTGAGTAAATATGTAAAACATTTCTTAAAAGTTTTAAACCTCTGATCAAAGCTTTTCACAAGTTACACATTTGGACTATGATTCTATGGAATCCTAGATAGCATTGTGATAAGTAACTGGGGAATATCAGCAATTGTGGTACAAAAATGTAAATTTCCAAACTCTGCCTCTCATGTTATAAAGTTTGAGCTTTCACTAATGCTAATGTTCTCTTTTCTTATCCTCAGCGTTTGTCAAGCATATCATGTCTGGCTGAGGAAGGAATCCTTAAAGTGAGTCTCTCCCTCCCCCCATTTATTTGAGGTCATAGGGTGTATACAGTGGTTTGCTCCAAAAAATTTACTACCACACTATGGCCGTGGTATGGTGGGCATGGCCAGGGGAAAGCCCTGCGTTGCTTGCACCCGAATTAGGACTTTATTTCAAAATTTGGATGGTGGGGCCAGCCAGAATTTCTGCTACCGGTTCTGGTGAACTGGTGCGAACCTGCTGATGCCCACCACTGGGTGTATACATATTGCAACCATATATGTGTTCCCAACTAGCATACTTGCAACAGTGATGAAACAAAGAGAAGAACCTCCTATGATAAGCCTCATGGAAAAATACAGTCCTTAAATAGCCTAATCCCAATTTATTGGTCATGACCAGTACTAAATGTAACAAAAACATGTCTTTTTGTTAAGAGAAATTTGCCATTGCCCTTACTAACTCAACAAGAATTTTCTCCCTGTCAGTTGTATAAACCAGAAAGTACAAGGGGCAAACACACGCATGGTAGGCCCTCTCTCTCCAGGGATGTCTATTTTTAATATATATCTTGGTTCAATGTATGTTGAAAAAGAAAGGTAAATTAAGTATCAAGCAATACAAGATTTGGGCATAGAATGTTTGTGAATTAGAGACAAGCTAATAGGTTTCCCTTGCTCGAAAGCCAGTCGTATCCGACTCTAGGGTTAAGTGCTCATCTCTGTTTCAAAGCCGAAGAGCCAGCGCTGTCTGCTTCTGCAGACGTTTCTGTGGTCATGTAGCAGGCATGACTAGACATTGGAGCGCATGGAGTGCTGTTACCTTCCTACCGAAGTGGTCCCTATTTATCTACTTGCAATTTCTTGCTTTTGAACTGCTAGGTTGGCAGGAGCTGGGACAAGGATGGGAGCTCATTCCGTCCTGCAGTACTCAGGAATCAAACTGCTAATAAGGAGTCATTATTCTTCATGAGGAGAAAAGTAGAAGCTGTCAGTGTCATTGGCAAATTATTTCTAATCTAGGCTTTTGCCCAGTCAGTTATCCTGCAGAAGCAGAATATATGGGTAGGTCAAAGGTACCAAGGTATGTAGATACCTAGTACAAAAGAGGAGAGATAAATCATCCAGCAACTGGGTGCTCATCCAGATAGAATATTTGTGTTCAGTAATGCACCCGGTTGATCACTGATACTACTGCCAAACTGACCTTTCCCAAAGGGACAGTGGTAATGTGGTAATAGAGCTGTGCTCAAAATTCTATTTTTAAAAATTTATTACTTATTTATTAATGGGTTTCTATACCGCCCATCTGGGTATTGTTCACGCTCTGGGTGGTTTATATGGTAAAAGCCCATACACACAAAGGTAACAAAGCAGAAACTCAATCTGTTTGTAGCATGTTAATAAATAGACATTGATAAGTTCAACCTCCCTACCAAAATCACATGTCCAGAAAATTAAATGCAATTTAAACTGATAGTAAGATTACAAATTCACCTCAACTAAACTAATTGCCTGCTGAGAGCAGATCTTTAAAGTCCTCTCTGAACAGAATCATTCTGATTTTTCCCCTCCTAAATATCTCCAGGGATAGGGTCCAGCATTACATGAAAAATGCCTTGGAACACATTAAATTTGTAACTCGAGGTACCACTGTATAGAGGTGAATGAAAGTATGACATAAGGCAGGGGTTCCCAACCTTTTCAAGCTGGGGGCCAGATCACGCTCTCTGAGTCAAGGGCCAGATGGCCATTTTTCCCTGCCTGCACAATGGGGATGGCCATTTTGTCCCAACAGCTTCAAAGGGGTGGTCATTTTGTTTCTCAAATGCCCTTGGAGGGATAGGGGACCACATGATATGGTGCCAGAGGCCAGATCCAGCCCACGGACCTTAGGTTGGGAACCTCTGACATAAGGTCTAAAGTAAGCATATCCACCATCTTTTACATGCTGGGTCATGCAGCTCAGTACACAACAGTGTCTGTGCTGAGTTTGTATAACAGCTGCACCATTGAATGAATTAAAAATATTCTTGATCAGTTTAGTGATTAACAGTTTGAAGACGTCTAGCTTAACACTGCACTCCATTAAAATTATCGTATGCTTTCCTTCCAGGTTCTTCCACGGAGGGAAATTCCATCCACCTCAAATTTCTCGTCTCATATGCCTTCCAGTTCCATATTCCCCAGGAGATGCATGTGCCAAAAGCCCTATTAGAGGGACTCTCCACTACCACAGGGTACAAGCCTTTGTATATAAAACAATGCATACTCCTGCATCAATTTTAAAATCTTAATGTATTGTTTTGTTTTATTTCTTCTTTCCTTCTGCAACATTTGAAATTAAAACACATGCATGGGCACCAAAGCTGACAGATTATTGTTTCTGTTCAATTTTGGTAAGATCAATTTTGGTAAGATCAATTAAGGCAAGATTTGCCTTAAAGGGGCTGCTCCACGTGTTCAGAAATCCCCTCTTATTCTGTCATGTCTTTGCCATACATAAAATAAAAATGATCCCTTAGTTTTGAAATGTCTGCTTCTTCCATGGTGTCTACTTCTTTTTGGAAACTACAAATAGTTTTCAAGCTGTGCTGGTTAGCAAATAATACAATGTGAGAAACAGCATTCTCTAACTGCTTCTGCAAATTTGTTAGAAATTGCCCAGCAGGATTTTGCGAAACAATATTCTTTCATTGGGGCAAACTGTAGATAAAGATAAAAATGCATTACAGCAAGCAAAAAATCCCCTAACCTAAGTCATGGTGTATAGTACTTAAAGCAGAGGTTACCAACCTATGGCCCACAGGCCGGACCAGGCCTGAGGTGGCAATTAATCTGGCCCATGGTGAGGACCCTGCTGCCACTGCCTGAAGTGCGAAAAATCTGTTGAATGGAGTAAGTTTTGGAGTGAATGGGGAACCAAAACACTAAGAAAAAGCTTCTGTGAGCAGAAAGGCTTCCTCCAAAGAAGATAGATCTTAGAGCCAACTCTACATATATGCCTTTTGCACCAGCCTCCAGCTAATGTTTTCTGGTTCAACTCAGAGAGAAAAATCAAGTGGCTATCTCAAGCCTGAAGCCTATGAAGCTACATGGTTCTTTTAGAGACGTAGACTCTGCCACCAAGTTTTAAATTTGAAACACAGGAAGAATATTAACATACTATATGCCAGATGTAGTATCAATCCATCATCACTTCTCCCACACATCTTTGGGAAGAGCTTCTCAAATTATAACAATTACTCTGAATTGAGAGGGCTAGTCTTTCTTTTCTTCTTTCATTTGGTGCCATATGGTCCAAGACTACCCAAATACATAGGCAGTGTTTGGCAGTATGAAATTACAGTCAACTACATAACGTGTTCGGATAGCATCATTTCTGCTTAACAATGTGCCGTTATGCACCACGTGTTCCCCCGCATAACAACGTTTTTAGTATTGCCCGGACAACACTAAAATAACCTCCATTATCCAGACAATGACATTAAAAACGGCATTATGTGGGAAACTCCATAGAAATCCACATAACAACAAAAATCACTTAGCAACACTACTTGGGGAACCAAGTAACGTTATGAGAGGGTCTACTGTACTGTAATGGCTTGTCATGGCATGGAAAATTAGCACTTAGAAAAGTTTTTTTTTAATGGATAATGTTCCCAGACTCCAACAAACATGGATTCTATGAACTACTGTACTAAAAAGGAACTTTTCCAAGTTGTGCAGAAGGGCATAATTCTCTCCTGGCAAAACAACTGGAAACATTTTGAATAATTATATAAGACATATAACATAGCTTGGAAATTACCATGCTGAATAAAGGATTCTTTGAGCTGTACTTCAAAAACATTTCAAGTTCTGGATTTTTGAGTTCAGTGTATAAAGCAATCCCATAGCATATAACAAAATGATACCTCCTTCTGTACCTATGTCTCAGGGCTGCAGTGGTTAAGAAGCTCACCTTGTTAGCTGGAAGACTGGCAAGTCAGCAGTTTGAGACCCTGGTACTGCATGACGGATTGAGCACCCGTCTCTGTCTCAACTCTTGAGGTCATGAAAGGAGCCTCATTTGGGCATCCCCAGAGCGGAGTTTCTCCAGCAAAAATCCTTTCAACCCATAATTTCTGACACGAAATTATTATTACCTACAGCAGTCGACTGTGCGACTGAACAACAACAGCAGGGATTCTCAACCTGTGGCCCAGGGCTGGATGTGGCCCACAGCACCATTTCATGTGCCCCCCACTGCCTCCACCACACTAGGAGGTGCCATGTGGTGGAGGAAGGGCAAAATGGCAGTCTGGCCCCTGAAGCTGTCTGAGGGAGCGTGACCTGGCCCTTGGCTTTAAAAGGTTGAGAACTCCTGACCTACAGTATGTCTCCTCTCAGTTGACAGCATTATGCAGGGCTGCTTTCATTTTCAGTGTCAACTGATACAGTGGTGTCTACTGCTTACAAGTGTGTCTACTTAATGGGAGAGGGAGAATTGGTTGTGTTATGCCCTCTGAAGATACTACACACTTTAACTTTACCTGGAGAGAGTGTGTGTATGTGAGAGAGAGTTGCCACCAAGTTGGAACTGATTTATAGCAACTCTAAAAAGGATTTCAAAGTAAATGACATATTTAAGAAGTGGTTTTACCAGAGTGGTAAGAATTAAGTGGCCAGAATTTTCAGGGCCAAGCAAGACTCAAACTTAACTCCCTTGAGTTTTAGTCCATCACTCTTTCCAATAAGCCATGCTGGATACTCCAGGTTTAATCCATACTTTGTTTCATGTTGATAAGTGAATATTGCTCTTTTACTTTCCAGCTACAAATACTATTTGTTCCCATAATTGTCTTACTCAGATGGAAAGAAAATTCAATTTGAATGTTTTATGAGTCGACACATTGATGATCCTATAAGGTTTGTATAATTCGCTCTGGGTCACTGCACCTAATTAAAAAGCAGCTAGGGCACATTCCAGATACACAACTGAGTGTGTCATCAAGTGTGTGACCAACACATATCCTCCCATCTTGACAAATAGCTGCAGTTAGTTGCAGCAAATTACATAAATACCCATAGGGATCCTGACCTACTTCTATGTTAGTTTGCAACTATTATTGTCTATTACTCTCAAAGTGGAAGCTCTGTTAGTCAATGCAGGGATATCAAACAACAACCAACAACAACAATAAACAAACAACAACAACAAACATTGTGGCACCTTAAAGACTAACGGCCATGTAAACTCATGTTAAAACAGCACATGGTTTTTAAGGTGTCACTGTGGTGGCTTAGTGGTTAAGACCCTGAACTTGACAACTGGAAGATCAGCAGGTCAGCAGTTCGAGACCCAAGTCCTGCGCTACAGAGTGAGCTCCGGTCTCTGTCCCAGCTCCTGCCAACCAATTACAGTAGAACCTCAGCTAACAAGTGGCTCGGTTAACATAAAAATTGCATAACAAAAGGAAATCTATAGAAAATAGTGGCTCAATTTAAGGATTTTTTGCGAAATGGATTAATTGGTTTTCAATGCATTCGTGTTTCAGTTAACATATTTTGGTTTTCAGTGCATTCCTATGGGAAATTGCATGCAATGCATTCCTATGGGAGATTCGGATTAAGTAATTTTAGCTTTAAGAAACGTCCTGGGGTAATGCATTAATTATGTTAACCGAGGTTTTACTCTAGTTCGAAGGCAAGAAATTGCAAGTAGATAAATAGGGACCACTTCAGGTGGGAAGATAAATGGTGTTCTGTGCACTCTGGTGTCAAGGCATGCCTGCTACGTGTCCATGGAAATGTCTACAGACACAGACAGCGCTGCCTCTTTGGCTGTAAATGGAGATAAGCACTGCTGGATATGACTGGCTTTCAAGCAAGGCCAACCTTTCACCTTTACCTATGTTTTTTCCCCTTATCTGATAATTCCTATCGCTTGCCTTTATGGACAGTGATTATTTAGGAATCCGAGAATCACATCCTTGTCTTTCATTTTTTGCCTGAGCATATCGGCAGAGTAACTCAATAATGGGCAGTTCTACCATGAAACTGAAGGAAAAAATTGTGTGTGCTGCTCAAAATACCCTCAGCTGTGGTAGGAGTGGCCATCCCATTGTAGGTGTCAAAATAAGATTTAAGTGCCGGCCTACGTAAGCTTGGTTTGCCATCTTATTCTTGGTCTTAAGCGTAGACCCATTTGAGGAGATTTATTAGGGCAATGATGGCGAACCTTTTAGAGATCAAGTGCCCAAGGAGGAGTAGGTGGCATGTGGGCCCACATGACATCGCCGGTGCACCTCTGGCGAAGTCCCACGGGTTTGTACACACACGCACCACTTAAGGCATGCTGGAACCTCACATGGGCACATGCATCAGACCCCCACCCCCTTGTGGGTGCACCCCTTATGTGTGTGGCCACCCCTCATGCCTTCCCCCGACGTGCGCCTGGACACTCCCCTCCCCCATGTGCACCACCACCCCGTCTGCATCCTAGGAGGGATGTGTGTGTGTGTGTGTGTGGCCACCTCACCTCAGCCGCCACATCCCAGGTGGGATTTCAGCCTCCCCTCTTGCCTCCCCATTGCTGGGGGGAGAGGGGTGGGTGGAGAAGCAGCACTGCCGTTGGCAGAGGGTGGGTGGGTCAGGGCTTTCCTGCAATGGCGCGCATGCCAACAGAAAGGCCTCTGTGTGCCACCTCTAGCATAGTTTTCAGCACCACTGGACTAGGGCCAAGGTTTCTCAACCTTGGGCCCCCCAAACTTTCTTGGACTTCAATTCCCAGAACCCCTGATCAGCAGGTGTCCTGACTTGGGTTTCTGGTAAATGAAGTCCAAGAACACCTGGAGGACTAAGGTTGAGAAACCCTGGCGCTAGGCCATTTGAATATCTCTGCAGGTCTCCCTCCTCCAATTGCAGTTGTGACCCAGTAAAGGTAAAGGTTTCCGTTGCTCGAAAGCCAGTCGTATCCAACTCTAGGGTGCAATGCTCATCTGTTTCAAAGCTGAAGAGCCAGCGCTGTCTGCTGCTGCAAACGTTTCCGTGGTCATGTGGCAGGCATGACTAGACACCGAAGCGCACGGAACGCTGTTTACCTTCCCACCGAAGTGGTCCCTATTTATCTACTTGCAATTTCTTGCTTTCGAACTGCTAGGTTGGCAGGAGCTGGGACAAAGACGGGAGCTCATTCCGTCTTGCAGTACTCGGGAATCGAACTGCTCTGACCCAGTCTACAGTTGAAAGAAAGAAAGAAAGAAAGAAAGCAACCCTTCGGTTATTTCCGTCGCGAGGATGCGAAGAGATACGACGACGCCTCCTGGTGGCTTTCTTCCTGCTCCTCCTTTCGGCTCTTTCCGTCGAGGTGGCCGAAGGACGGCCGGCGTCCAGTCTTCGGAGCCGCTCGAGCGTTTCCGTCGCCGCTCGGCAAACAGCGGGCAGAGGAAGTCCCGCTGTCGGGTGTTTCCGTCCCCTTTCGCCTGCCGTTCGGAAAGACTCGGCTCCTGACGGGCCGGGCCGGGGCCTTCCTTTCCCTTCCCCTCCTTCGCGGCCCGGTTAACGGTCGCTGCCAGTTTAAATGCGACGGGGTCTGGCCTGCCGCCGTTGCCCCTACTACTACTACTACTACTACTACTACAGCTCCCGCCGCGTCACCCGCTGAGGCGGAGCCTGAGTCTGTCAGGAGGCGGCGGCGGCGGCGAAGAGAGAAGAGGGCGCCCTCGTCTCCCCCCACCTCCTTCATCCGGGTCCTGTCCCTGAGGGGGCAGCCGGGGCAGGATGACGGTGCTGCAGGAACCCGTCCAGGTAAGGACCACCCCCCCTCCCCCGGTGGCCACACAGGCCTGGACTGGGCGCTATGGGGCGGGGGGGGGGTAGAGAAAGGGAAGGCGTAGGTCTCCTGCCTCCCCTCCTTCCCACCCTGTCACGGATAAGGCTCCTCAAAACACCCCCTTTCCCCCTCCCTACTAAGGGAAATGGGGTGGTGCTGCGGAGGGACAGGTAATAGGGGAGGACGACTAGTCCTCAATTTAACCCTATTCCTCAGTTGAGTTAACCCTTCCCTTATTATCCTCCCGTTTGGTTGCCTCGCATAGCCCCATCTCAGCTTTGAATTAATTATGAGCTCCCCTCCTGGATTGCTTTAAATTGCCCCCTTGTGCTTCATGCTTCCTTCATTACTATCCATACTCCTTCCCTTACCCCTGAGTACTACCTTCTACTCTACACTATTGCATTATATCAATGGATGGCTTTAAATTGCCCCCTTGTGCTTCATGCTTCCTTCATTACTATCCATACTCCCTCCCTTACCTCTGAGTACTACCTTCCACTCTACACTATTGCATTATATCAATGGATGGCTTTAAATTGCCCCCTTCTGCTTCATGCTTCCTTCATTACTATCCATACTCCCTCCCTTACCTCTGAGTACTACCTTCCACTCTACACTATTGCATTATATCAATTGATGGCTTTAAATTGCCCCCTTCTGCTTCATACTTCCTTTATTACTAGCCATACTCCCTCCCTTACCTCTGAGTACTACCTTCTACTCTACCCTATTGCATTATATCAATGGATGGCTTTAAATTGCCCCCTTCTCCTTCATGGTTCATTTATTACTATCTATACTCCCTCCCTTACCTCTGAGTACTACCTTCCACTCTACACTATTGCATTATATCAATGGATGGCTTTAAATTGCCCCCCTTCTGCTTCATACTTCCTTTATTACTAGCCATACTCCCTCCCTTAACTCCGAGTACTACCTTCTACTCTACCCTATTGCATTATATCAATGGATGGCTTTAAATTGCCCCCTTCTCCTTCATGGTTCATTTATTACTATCCATACTCCCTCCCTTACCTCTGAGTACTACCTTCCACTCTACACTATTGCATTATATCAATGGATGGCTTTAAATTGCCCCCTTCTGCTTCATACTTCCTTTATTACTAGCCATACTCCCTCCCTTAACTCCAAGTACTACCTTCTACTCTACCCTATTGCATTATATCAATGGATGGCTTTAAATTGCCCCCTTCTCCTTCATGGTTCATTCATTACTATCCATACTCCCTCCCTTACCTCTGAGTACTACCTTCTACTCTACCCTATTGCATTATATCAATTGATGGCTTTAAATTGCCCCCTTCTGCTTCATACTTCCTTTATTACTAGCCATACTCCCTCCCTTAACTCCGAGTACTACCTTCTACTCTACCCTATTGCATTATATCAATGGATGGCTTTAAATTGCCCCCTTCCCCTTCATGGTTCATTCATTACTATCCATACTCCCTCCCTTACCTCTGAGTACTACCTTCCACTCTACACTATTGCATTATATCAATGGATGGCCTTAAATTGCCCCCTTCTCCTTCATGGTTCGTTCATTACTATCCATACTCCCTCCCTTACCTCTGAGTACTACCATCTACTCTACCCTATTGCATTATATCAATTGATGGCTTTAAATTGCCCCCTTCTGCTTCATACTTCCTTTATTACTAGCCATACTCCCTTAACTCCGAGTATTACCTTCTACTCTACCCTATTGCATTATATCAATGGATGGCTTTAAATTGCCCCCTTGTGCTTCATGCTTCCTTCATTACTATCCATACTCCCCCCTTACCCCCAAGTACTACCTTCTACTCTACACTATTGCATTATATCAATGGATGGCTTTAAATTGCCCCCTTCTGCTTCATACTTCCTTTATTACTAGCCATACTCCCTTAGCTCCGAGTATTACCTTCTACTCTACCCTACTGCATTATATCAATGGATGGCTTTAAATTGCCCCCTTGTGCTTCATGCTTCCTTCATTACTATCCATACTCCCCCCTTACCCCCAAGTACAACCTTCTACTCTACCCTATTGCATTATATCAATGGATGGCTTTAAATAGCCCCCTTCTGCTTCATACTTCCTTTATTACTATCCATACTCCCTCCCTTAACTCCGAGTACTACCTTCTACTATACCCTATTGCATTATATCAATGGATGGCTTTAAATTGCCCCCTTGTGCTTCATGCTTCCTTCATTACTATCGATACTCCCTCCCTTACCCCTGAGTACTACCTTCTACTCTACCCTATTGCATTATATCAATGGATGGCTTTAAATTGCCCCCTTCTCCTTCATGCTTGCTTCATTACTATCCATACTCCGTCCCTTACCTCCGAGTACTACGTTCTACTCTACCCTATTGCATTATATCAGTGGATTGCTTTGAATTTTCCCTTCTGTTTCATGCTTCCTTCATTACTATCCATACTTCCCCCTTACCCCTGAGTACTTACTACCTTCTACTCTCCTCTATTGCATTATATCAGAGGATGGCTTTAAATTACCCCCTTCTGCTCCATGCTTCCTTCATTACTATCCATACTCCCCCCTTACCTCCGAGTACTACCTTCTACTCTCCTCTATTGCATTATATCAGTGGATTTCTTTAAATTGGTCCCTTCTCCTTCATGCTTCCTTCATTACTATCCATACTCCCTCCCTTACCTCCGAGTACTAACTTCTACTCTACCCTATTGCATTATATCAGTGGATTGCTTTGAATTGCTCCCTTCTGTTTCATGCTTCCTTCATTACTAGCCATACTTCCCCCCTTACCTCCGAATACTACCTTCTACTCTCTATTGCATTATATCAGAGGATGGCTTTAAATTGCCCCCTTCTGCTTCATGCTTCCTTCATTACTATCCATACTCTCCCCCCCCCTTACCTCTGATTACTACCTTCTACTCTCCTCTGTTGCATTATATCAGTGGATGGCTTTAAATTGCCCCCTTCTCCATGCTTCCTTCATTACTATCCATACTCCCCCCCTTACCCTCGAATACTATCTTCTACTCTCCTCTATTGCATTATATCATTGGATTGCTTTAAACTGCCCCCTTCTCCTTCATGCTTCCTTCGTTACTGTCCATACTCCCCCCCCTTTACCCCCGAGTACTATCTTCTACTCTCCTCTATTGCATTATATCATTGGATTGCTTTAAATTGCCCCCTTCTGCTTCATGCTTCCTTCATTACTAACCATACTCCTTCCCTTACCTCCGAGTATTACCTTCTACTCTACGCTATTGCATTATATCAGTGGATTGCTTTGAATTGCCCCCTTGTGCTTCATGTTTCCTTCATTACTATCCATGCCCCCCCTTACCTCCAATTACTACCTTCTACTCTCCCCTACTGCATTATATCAGTTACTTTGTTCTCCAGAGATCACCATCCTTCCCTGCTCTTTTAAGATCCTTTCCTCCCATCTTTCCACTGAAGACTCATTTTGTAGAAACCACATATAAAGACTCATATTAAATTTTAGCTTTTAATGGGGGCTGCCAGGGTGTTGGTTTTTTCCCCATGCTTAGTAGCACTGAATATTTTCTCCCCTCTGGAAACATCATATTCCCGGTTTGCTTCCTCCTCCTCCTCTTGAAGAACCTTCTTCCTCATAGTTATATTTGATGTTTACATATTTTTATTCTCTTCCCTTCTTTTTGTCAGCTCCCTATATATTATTATGCATCACTTGCTTGTATTCTTCCCTCCAAAATATTATTATTCCGGAGTCTTGAGAGGAAGACAGGGTCAACACAAGACATTTTTTTGCTTGGACCAAGAGTCAAGATAGTTCCCATACCTTATTCCCTGTACAGATGCTGACTGGAGTGGCAATTAAATCTTACTTCACTGTGGGCAAGTGAACAGCATCTTCCACCACATGTGAGACCATTAGCTTCTCTTAGGGGCACATAGCTCTGATTTTGAACATTTTATTTCATGATTACCTCTCAAGACTGTCTCCCAGCACCTGTCACCTGTGGTTGCTATTTCATTTTCATTAACTGTAGAGAGAACCCAAAAACCTTACTCACATAACACATTCCCTCCTTTTTACCAGTATACAAAGTTCTCTACTGTATTTTTAAAAATGTCTTGGTACAGGAAGAAGACTGACTACAGCTAGAATAAAATTGCAGAATTCAGGATTAAATTTTAAAATGGCATCCCTACAACGAGTATACTTTAAAAAGCATGATTAAGTGCCACAAAATCTTCCAGTGCCTAGGTAACCAGTTGATTGGTATCTTTCCCCCTGTCTTTTGTGAGCTGGTAATTGGTGGTCCAAGGTGGGATAAGGGAACATCTTGCCCTGGAATTTTGGAATAAGGAGCACCTACTTAGACCATGCTCCTGCCAACCTAGCAGTTCGAAAGGAAGAAATTGCAAGTAGATAAATAGGGACCACTTCGGTGGGAAGGTAACAGCGTTCCGTGCGCTCCGGTGTCTAGTCATGCCTGCCACATGACCATGGAAACGTCTGCAGAAGCAGACAGCGCTGGCTCTTCGGCTTAGAAACAGATGAGCACTGCACCCTAGAGTCGGATACGACTGGCTTTCGAGCAAGGGAAACCTTTACCTTTACCTTTACTTAGACCATGAGCCAGTCCTGCTTCTGTATTCTGTATAACTCCCCTTTTCTTTTTTTATAGTGTTACTAGATGCCTGTTTTCTTCACCTGTCCATTTTCATTCCATGGTGCTTTTCTTTGCTCCAGCCCTGCAGATGCTTTCATCTTATAAATGGTCTGATGTAAATTTTACACACACACACATACACCATACCTGTCAACCTTCCTGGATTGGCCAGGATTTCCCGATTTTCGGCGCCGATTTGCGCCATTTCCCGCCCGCAGCTGCCAAAACCCCGGAATTGGCAGTGGGGGAAAAAGAGGTACTGCACATCCCTTCTGTACAGATCGCCTTCTACACATGCGTAGAAGACTTTTACGCTTGCGTAGAACCCTTCTATGCATGCGTAGATGGCGATCTGCGCAGAAACGTTCTGTGCAATTCCCATATTTTCCAGAGCCGCGCTTGACAGGTATGACACACACACACACACACACACACACACACACACACTTCTTCACTTTCTCAGTCTTGTCTATTCACTGTCTATCATCCATCAGTTATTTCTTTCCATTTAAAAAATTGTAAAAACAACCTCTGCAGCATGCAAAATCACACACATCCCAACAATATTAAACGCTGCTGAAATGCCCCTTTTCCTTCTTTATTCTGACCTCCAAAAGTTATGTCAGGCCAGGTTTTGCTGCACATGTAGAACATGTTTAAGTTCAGTTTTTTTTGTTTTTTTGTTTTTTTTGTGGGCTTCCACTGGGCAGCTGCTAGGAATGTCTTCAGTGACATACTTGCAGGTTTCCATGTTAACTTAAATGTCTGCATGCTCTTACTAATGGTGACTATAAGATAGGCAAGGATAGGTAGTTGCTTGAAATGTTATGATTGTTCCTCTGATCTTTTTAGTGGCCACTTCAATTCCATACCAGTATTTTGGTGCATAATCTCGTTACGATTCTAGCATAGGAGAATACCTAGGGCCAGTGACATAGTCGTTCAGAAGTGTAATCTCTTTGTCATCTCAGATTCACTCCCTAGTTTTCTAAGGAATTGGTAGGGAAGGTGATTAGAATAGTTGTGGGAAAGAACTTTGAAAGTAACCTGACTGAAGAAAAATTAGAATAGAGATTCTTATACATAGTGGCAAAGAAAGATATATTTTCTGTTAGTATTAAATCTGTTTTAAGTTGAAGTTTTTTAGATTGGTGAATATCTTTTATGTAGAAACTATGGAATGGTTAAAGGATATCTTGGTGGCCTGCTATGATAAATGTGTAACATATTTTACAAAGTATAGACATACAATAACTTGATCTCCAAATTTATAAAATCTGCTGACATATTTCAAGCAAGTGCTTACCTTGTTCTCATTCCTGTCAGTTTGTGAGGCCCGATGACATAGCCAGGATTCTTGAAAATGTGAGGTTGGTCACTTGGACATTTGTTACATAACTATCTCAGCTAGCCAAGGAATGTTGATTAGTTGAAATAAAAAGGTGATTAATGCTTTTCTGACAGAGGAGAATTTAGCATCTTGATTGAAAATTGAAGTGCAGTTCCTGGAGTAATGGAACATCATAACTTGGGTGGTGAGTTACTGCATGTTCCATAGCCATAGTTCTGTTTTGCAGTGAGCCACAAAACTTGAAACTCAACAAGCAATGCCTAGTTGACTTTGTCTACATTGAATTCACCATCTGAAGTTATGCTGCTTTTGTTACACTGGTGAGCTTAACTAATGAACTTTGGGTTTGTAAGTCTTTACTGTCTTGGCTGACCTGATTGTTCAGTGCCAATGATAAATTGGATGTAAGCAAGTAAGCTCCAAATAAGCAAAACTGTAAAGTCGGGGGACAAAGTGATAAGGAACCTGCTTATTCTGAGGGATTCCACTCTCTGTATTTTTCATGGATAGGCTGGTATTTATTATTAGATTTTTTAAAAATTGTTGATCTTGTTGTTTTGTAATGCAGGTTGCTTTGAATGTTTCTGTTTCAGAGGCAGAAAGGCAGAGTGTAATATATCTTGATGAATAAGCATACCTGTCAACCGCGGCTCCGGAAAATACGGGACCTGCGCAAACAGTTCTGCGCAGGTCGCCTTTTACGCGACCTGCACAGAAGGGTTCTGCGCAGGTCGCCTTCTACGCATGCGTAGAAGGCGATCTGCGCAGAAGGGATGCGCAGTACCTCTTTTCCCCCGCTGCCAATTCTGGGGTTTTGGCAGCTGCGGGTGGGAAATGGCGCAAATCGGTGCCGAAAATCGGGAAATTCTGGCCAATCCGGGAAGGTTGACAGGTATGTGAATATGTGACCCTTCTCTTGTTTTGCTTGTGAGTGAGCCCAAAAAAAGGTTGGACTGGGATTTTTGTTTTGGACATCTATTTAGATTCCCTCTTATACTTGTCCATGATTTTTCTGTGTGGCCCTCCAACCTTCATAATGAAATCAATGATCTCATAAGGCTTTCTTTGAGGTGCATAGTTAAACCTTAATATAAAACAGGTGCTCTTTTAGAATTTTATAAACGTTCTCTTAAAGTTCTTTGAAGTATTTAGATAAATGGATATTGCCAGTTATCTTCATCGCAACCACTCTGGTAAGTCCTTTATGTCCTTTCAAAAGCAAGTTGCATAGCATCCGCAGTGAGGGCAGGATGCTGGACAAGCATTCTTCCCACTCAGCGTATGAGCCTTTCCCCAATGTCCTCACTGGTTAGCCCTTTCTGTCTTACATTGACTTTCCCTTTGTTCTCTTTCAGCCTAATATGAAGGTTTTCTGGCTGTCTTCTCCTGGGCTTGCCTTTCCACCTCAGCTAGTGATAACTTTTTAAAAAAACCCTGTCCATGGGTCATCTTTAAATACATAAGTCCACCCTGGAGGCAAACCCATCCTTAGAGCTCTGGCTTTCCTTCGTCCCCTCTCTTTCCCCTTTCTTTTCTCTCCCATCCTAGCTGTTCTGTTTTCTCCTCTATTTCCTTTAACCTTTTCTCTCACTATCCTCCAGCACCTCTTTTACAGTTGCAAAGGCACCTGTCTCTTCTGACTCTTTGGTGCCACAGTCGTGTTTGGCAATTCGTCCTCAAGCTCCACTAAATCTTCAATTGAACTAGTGCTTAAGATGCAAAACATTTATTTAATGAATTCACAGTGGCCTCATAGCTAATAATAATAATTTGGTGTCAGAAATTATTCTGGGTTGAAAGGATTTTTGCGGGAGAAACTCCACTCAGGGAACGCCCAAATCAGGCTCCTTTCATGTCTCGAAGAGCTGGAACAGAGACGGGTGCTCAATCCGTCATGCAGTACTCAGGTCTTGAACTGCCAACTTGCCAGCCTTCCAGCTAACAAGACAAGCTTCTTAACCACTGAGCCACCACAGCCCCTCATAGCTGAGCCATTATCTCTCTACCTTAGTTCTCCAACTTGAAGAAAAGGGTGACAGGGTTCACCTTTGAATGAAAAACAAAAGACATGTATGTGTGTACATGCAGCTTATTCAATTTCCTTACCTTCTTTGTAAGTGCAAGCAGTTAAAGAACTAGAAATTATTTGTTTTGTATAGCGTTTATTCCAGGTCCTGGCCTGTTGTCCAGCCTAGTCCTAGTATGATCGGAAATCAGAATTTTTTTCTTGGTTTATGAACGTTAGCTTGTTTGGGAACAGTGAACCCCCTTTTCTGGTTTGTTCAGCTGCTTGGGCAGTGGGAGGCGCCAAGTTGGTGCAAACAGGTAATGCAGGGGTGCCCAAAGTTTTTGGGCCGCTGGCCAGTCACGTGGTTCAGGGAGCTGGTCACTATGACTCGGGGGCCGGATCCACCCTCCCAATGCCAATTCATCCAGCCCACGAATCCCTTGTTTCTCCTGGAAGCGTATGGGCACATTTTACTTCCACTTCCATGAGCAATGAGGGCTTCACGGGCCGGATGAATTTGCGTTGGGGGCCAGATCCGGGCCCCGGGCCGTAGTTTGGGCACTCCTGAGGTAATGTGTCATGCTGCATAGTTTGTTTGTAGTAAGATAGGATTCCCCATGATCTTTGTTTATGTAATATGCAGATATGCACAATCCTAGTGGGATGTTGTAAAAAATATGGAGCATGAATCAGAAAAATTTAATGGTACTTTCCCATAGTAGTTTTTTCACTCCTTTGTTGTGGAAGAACAGAACTGGCAGTATTTGGCTTCATTCTCTGATATGGACAAACTGTTTCTTTAGTTGATGGTTTGCTTTACTTGTAGTCTAGAAGTATAATAAATAAGCATTAGCTGCTCTATAGATTAGCTCATACGTTATGTATATGTGGATAATATAGCCTTGATTTGCTGTTGTTTATTTGTTTCTGTCTAATCTACAAGATTCCCGAGTACTGCATGTCGGAGCGAGCGCCCATCTCTGTCCCAACTCCTGTCAACCTACCGGTAGCAGTTCGAAAGCAAGAAATTGCAAGTAGATAAATAGGGACCACTTTGGTAGGAAGGTAAACAGCGTTCAGTGCACTCCAGTGTTGAGGCATGCCTGCCATGTGTCCACGGAAACATATGCAGATGCAGACAGCACTTGCTCTTTGGCTATAAACAGATGAGCACTGAACCCTAGAGTCGGATATGACTGACTTTCGAACAAGGGCGGCCTTTACCATTACCTTACATTAATACATAGATTATAAAGTCTGGTAACTCTTGTAAGTTACCATAGCATTTGTCTTTTATTGCTCTTTCTTTAAAAGAAGAAAAAAATAATAGTTACTGAAGGTATGGGGAGATGCTATTTGTGGTTAAAATATCTACATCCCTTCATGTTGTGGGTTGTAATTTCCATAATACTTAAACATTGGCAATGTTAACTAGATTTTGTGACAGTACATCTGATGGGCTCCATATCATATGTCCTTGTACAGTAAAAACCCTGGGTTACGACGGAGGTCCATTCCAACAGCCTCTGTCGTAACACAAAAAATTTGTAACCCAAAGTATCCATAGAGATGCATTTAGAATAAAAAAAACCAGCCGTGAATGGATCGTCGTAACACGAAAACAAACCATTAAAAATTCATAACCCAGAATAGCATTTCAGTAGGATTTGCCATCATAAACGGGCGAGTGTTACCCAAAGCAGTTGTAACCCGGGTTTTTACTGTTCACCTCTAAGGGACTGTGGTGGCTTAGTGGTTAAAACGCGGTACTTGACGACTGGAAGGTCAGTAGATTAGCAGTCTGAGACCCAAGTGCCACATGAAGGAGTGAGCTCCTGTCTGTCCCAGCTCCTGTCAACCTAGCAGTTTGAAAACAAGAAATTGCATGTAGATAAATAAATAAGTACCACTTCCAACTCTAGGGTTCAGTGCTCATCTCTGTTTATAGTCAAAGAGCCAGCACTGTCTGCGTTTGCAGATATTTCTATGGACATTTGGCAGGCATGCCTAGACTCCGAAGTTCACGAAATGTTGTTTACCTTCCCATCGAAGTGGTACCTAATTATCTACTTGCAATTTCTTGCTTTCGAACTGCTAGGCTGATAGGAGCAGGGAAAGAGGCAGGTGCTCATTTCGTCATGCAGTACAGTACTCAGGTTTTGAACTGCTGACCTTCCACCTCCCAGTCAGCGTCTTTAACCACTTGAGCCACTGCAGTCAAAAGGTAATAGAATTCTAAAAATTGTATTCTTTCCTTGGTTTTATACTTTATGTTTAACATTCTGATCTTTCCTTTTGTCTCCTTCCTTTTCCCATAGGCTGCGATATGGCAAGCGCTTAACCACTATGCTTATCGAGATGCAGTGTTTCTGGCAGAGAGACTGTATGCAGAAGGTATGCATCTGCTGTGATGCCAGGTTTGCATGTTTGTTTGAACATTACGAAGAGCTACTGTTTCAATATTTAGATAAAACATGGAAATGGGCAGGAAGGGTAGCAAATTAGTTATCGTATTTTTCGGACCATAAAACGCACTTTTCCCAAAAAAAGTGGGGGAGGATGAGGGTGTGTCTCACAGTCCGAATGCCACGCCCACCGCCACACCACACCCACCTCCTCCTCTCCCTGCACTCCGGGTGCAACCAGGAGCCAGGAGGAGGAGGATGAGCCGCTGCCGCCTGAGCCAGGGGGGAGGAGGAGGAGCCATGTCGGGTGAAGTGCCATGCCCTCCCCTCAGGGTGTCATCGTGGGAGGAGGGGGAGGCCACCAGCCCACCTCCCCGTCCACCTCCCAGCAGTGCCAGCAACGCTTCCCATGCGCCGCTCCAGCATCACATTTTCTGGGAATATGGAGGATTTATTGTAAGCTTGAAAACCTTTTTTCTTTTTTTGAAAAAGTGATTGTGTTTTCATGATTCTGATGAGGAAGATTGAGGCAGTGCTTAATATTTAAAAAGAGAAATTGGATGTCTTTGAGCACTCTGCATTTGGTAAGAAGAAAGTCTTGTTCATCCATGACAGTGTATAGATATAATATCTGACAGTGTGTAACTAAAATATGATGGTGCAAGCCAGAGTAAGCAACATAGGTGAGTCTGTGACTTTTTTTGATTAGTCAACTGTTTGGTTTTGGTTGCTAAGTGGTGAAAAATATTCTTGTGTGTTTAGTTATTGTGTTAAAGTATTTCATTATTGTATTTATTTCATGTCTGCTTATTCTTAAAAGAGGTTCAGCTACAGATGAAGGTGGTACTAAATTTGTATGAGTAAACCGTTGGGTTTATAAGATCCAATAATACCTAAAACAAATTCCCTCTCTCTTCCTCATATTGTTGGTTCTGGACGTGAAAGAAGAAGAAGATATTCTTGGCTTAGCTCTTTTAGCAGCAAATATATGGATGTCTGTTCATGCTTATCCATCATATTGCAGACCACATTGTCCCTGTACAGAGATTAGAAATCTTTATGTTTGCTAAAATAATCCTATCTGACTCACTAAATAAGACAAGTATGTATGTATGCAATAACTAAGGTTTTTTTTAAAAAAAAATACTAGGCTGTCTAAGAGTAAATATGAATCCTAGCTCTTTGTACTCAGAGATTCATATAGTGGAAGGCTTCTAATGCTTTCTCTCCTTACCCTGTCGCATTTCTTTCAGTGCACTCAGAAGATGCTCTGTTTTTACTGGCAACATGTTACTATCGCTCAGGAAAAGCATACAAGGCATACAGACTCCTTAAGGGACACAGTTGTACCACCCCACAGTGTAAATATTTGCTTGCCAAGTGCTGTGTTGACCTCAGCAAGTAAGTTACTTCTATGATTTAGTGCTGCAGGAAAATATAGTTGATATTTTATTTTAAAGAATATGACACCAAATATTGGCACTTGAAATCTTTGACTAATTACAAAATGACATTCATTTTTGTTTTTGTTTTCATCTGTTGTATCAATGAGCAGTAGTTTCTCTGCTAGACATTACTGAAAGTGTTGACGATCCTGTAAAAGAAACAATGATACCAAGATCTTCCCTAGATGAATCCTGAAATGTTTTTATTTCTTTGTTTTAATTTAATTTAATTTTGGATTTTAAAATAAATAGATTTAAAATAAGATAAACTGTACATTTTAAGCATTTTGGTGATTGGATGATAAATAAATGATTTTGATTCTGTCACTAGCAAGTATTTTTCACCATAGAGTTAGATGCTATTAATGTCAAGGAATTCTCAGAATGAGTGGCTAGGGAGGTGATTGACAGGAGATATAAAAATTAACCAAGAGTCTAGAAATGGGATTTTATTTATTTATTTATTTGTTCGTACTTGTATTGCCTCCCCCTCGCCAAAGAGGCTCCGGGCGGCTAACAGACAAAACACATACAAAATAGCACACTAAAATACATTTGAAATCTTAACCTATAAAACCAAGGGTTAACCGTTGGAACTTGGTATAGGTTCCTAAGCCTCGCCCTAATAACCCGCACTCTCCATTCGTGCACACGGGCGAACTGGGTCCGCAGGTCAACGAAGGATTGAGAAAACCGGCAGTGGGGCAACAGCCCCACAAACGCGAAAAAAGGAAAACAACTTCATTTCCCAACATTCCTTGCGCCACGTCGTGCCAGAGCCAATCAGGCTGAGAGGCTCTGGCACGGCGTGGCACAAGGAACGTTCGGAAATGCATCGCGGCCAATCAAAATAAAACCGTTTTTAAAAAACGCAGCACAAACACAAAGCACAAACCCATAACTACAAGCCCCAGCGTCCTGTGCACCATGAGCGTGCAGAATGCTGAGGAAGCCGTCGCGCGAAAAATACAAATTAAAACCACAACGTCAACGCAAGTCCACGCAAACACCCGCACGGACTCCCTCTCCTCCACGCTACCCCGCCAAAGACACGCCGAGACCACCACCGGCCTCAACAAAATGCAAACACCCGCTGGCATTCATGCACGGAGCAACGGGGAGGAGAGGGACTCCCTCTCCTCCACGCTAACCCGCCGAAGACACGCCGAGACCACCCCCGGCCTCAACAAAAGTGGAGCCGGGGTGCAAACAAACCACAAAATCAGAGGGAGTTCAGGGGGGGAAAGGTATTGATGCCTCCCCGCCCCTTGAAAGAAAAACAATTCCTCCCCAAAGCAAAGGCACCGGACGGCGCTCCGCCCGGTGCCTTTAGTTTAACAGTAAATGTTTCGCTTACAAGGGAGGGCGAAGGCATCATTGCCTTCGCCCAACCTTGAAAGTGAACCTATTCCCAGGTAAGCAAAGCCAGCAGACGGCGCTGCGCCCACTGACTTTACTTACCCCCCAAAAAAACCATTAATTAAAAAAAAACATCCAAAAACAACAAGAAATAACACACACAAACACCCCCCAAAAAGCATTAATTAAAAAAAACATCTAAAAACAACCAAAAAAACCAAGAAATAACACACACAAACCCCCCCCCAACAAACAAACAAAAAACCCAAAAGAAATTAAACCAGACAACTCACCCAAACGACCTTCCTCCACGACAACCAGAACTCAAATGAGGAAAGAAAGAGACTACTCACCGGAAGAAGCAACACCCACAGGCCAGTAGAGAAAAACAGTCAAAATCAATTAAAACCTCAACAGCCTCGCCCAGAGGCAACAGGAGAAAAAACAGTCAAAAATATTCACAGAAAGAAATCACTAAATAATATAATACAAACATTTCTAAAATCCTGTATATAGTTTTCACTCAAAAACAAGTCAAAACATCTAAACACAGTTTAAAAAAATTAAATTTAAACAAACATATACTTACACATTTTTAAAATTCTTTTCCAAGGTACAACTATTAAAAAAATTCACAGAGTAAAACATTATTTGCTTAAATAAAATAATTATTAAAAAAATATATCGTCCTTTCCCCTTTTTTAATAAAAAAAACACCATAAAAAGCTAATCACAGTTTATAACAGCCTGAGCGTATAAATAAACATTTTAAAAATCACAATTACAGACTAACCTCATTTGTATAAACATAAAACAAAAACCTTTCAACACCATTTAAAACAGCCCGGCAACGCCGGGCAACCTCTGCTAGTCAGTTATAAAACCATCAGTCTTAAAAGACCCACCCACCCTATCCTTAAAAAGAGGGAGGAACAATTTATACAGACCAGCGGGTGGGGGTCATGTCACCAACAGCACCCCACACCTGCCCTGCCAGCCAGTTTTTAAGTTCTTTCCTAAAGGGCAGCAGTTCCATCTGTAGCCGTAGCTCTATCGGCAGGAGGTTACATAGGGCCGGTGCGGACACGGAGAAGGCCCTCCTTCGTGTGCTACAGAGGTGAGCCCCTCTAGCTGATGGTACAATTAGAGAGCCCCTCCGGTCCGCTCTGGTTCGACGGACAGACGTTCTTGGGGCGACGCGGTCTCTTAGATATCCAGGCCCACTACCATATAGGGCTTGAAAGGTCATCACCGGCACCTTGAATTGCACCCGAAGGCATACTGGTAACCAGTGCAGCTCCCAGAGCAGAGGCGAGGTGCGGGCATAGCGCCCGCAGCCCATCACCACCCAGGCTGCCGCATTCTGGACCACCTGCAGTTTCCGAATGGTCATCAAGGGCAGCCCCATGTAGAGTGCATTGCAATAATCTAGTCTATTCTGGACCAGCTGCAGTTTCCGAATGGTCATCAAGGGCAGCCCCATGTAGAGCACATTACAATTATCTAGTCTGGAGGTGACCAGAGCACACGTGACCATGAGCAAGGAGTCCCGGTTCAGGAACGAGTGCAACTGGCAAATCACAAAGTTGTGAAAAAGCCCTCCTGGCCACGGCTGCCACCTGCTCTTTGAGCAGTAGCCGTGAGTCCAGGAGGACCCCCAAGTTATGCACCGGGTCTGTCTGGGGCAGAGTTGCTCCATCCAGAAACAAAGGTGGTAGCTCCCGGGACAACGCAGGGCCCCTGATGCATAGCCACTCAGTATTGCCAGGATTCAGTTGTAGCCCGTTGACCCCCATCCAGACAACACCCCCCCCCCATTTGAAGGAAGTCGAATAGAAAGAAGGCTAACAGAAAGGTGAAGACCCAGGAGAATCCTAGAGGGAAAAACGGTCTGTTGATGAAGCAGGAAAATAGCATGCAAAATTAAGGAATCGGAGAGAGATGTAGTGCTAGGAATAGAAAGAGTAAGCAAGAATGATTGAGTTGGGAATTATAGATCAGGGATTCAAAAACACAAAAACATTTCTTTTAATTAAAAGAAATACAGCATATGTGCACATGCACACAGTGTTTAATTAAAAGAAATAGTGATACTACTTTAGAAGTGCAGCATTAGAATGTGGAGATTGCTTTATGAAGGAGGAAATCTGTTGTACCCATAGTGATTAGAGCCCTCGGAGCAATACCTAAAGGACTCTAGATATTTGGAAATTTTGAATTTATTGGACTTGAACATCCTAACTCTACAAAAAACTAACTTCACTAGGAACTACCTATAATATACTTAGACGTTACCTTAACAGTTCTTAGGTTCTTGGTTAGGTCTTGAACTGTTAATTTTATACCAGTCTTCGGCTGTGAATTTAATGATTAAATGTTTTTATTATTATTATTATTATTATTATTATTATTATTATTATTATTATTAATAATAATAATAATAATAATAATAATAATAATAATAATAATAATAATAATAATGATGATGATGATGATGATGATGATGATGATGATGATGATGATGATGATGTGCTGTCAAGTTTATTCCAATTTATGGCAACTCTTTCCAGGGTTTTCTAAGTAGAGAATACATAGAAGTGGTTTACAGCAGTTGTTTTTCCTTTTTTCTGGGAGCACTTTGGGACTGTAACTTGCCCATGAGTACATACTCTGGCTCTTCTCTCAGGAGGCATACAGGGAATTGAACTCCTAAACTCTGGCACTGCAGCCAGATTCCTAAGCCACTGTACTATCCCAGATGACAGTAAAACATTTCCAGTAGCACTTTGGATGCATAATGGGTTGTCATTCTTACTAATATTAGACTGCTTGCCATGCTGATTTTTTAACATGGGGCTATTGAGGCCACCCAAATGAGCTTCCACAGTCTATATTTTGCTTATCAAGTCTACGTGATGAAAAAGTCATTTCCTGGAATATCTTTTTCACAAAAGGTGCCACCAGCAGCTAGGCAATCTGTTCTCGTTACTGAAATGGCACTTAAAACATGCTGCTACCACTATTGCCATCTTCACCAAGCTGAGGGGAAAGCAATTGCTTCTGCAGAGACGCATCTCATTTGCGCTGTGTACCAATAATAGCAGTAAGACTGGTGGGGATTTATAGAGAAGTACATTTTTGTGTTTTATACATAGAAAGGTGCCTTGAATAGCTTCTGTTTCTTCATTGTACTAGAGCAAGGGTTCTCAAATTATGGCCTGTGGGCTGAATCCGGCCCATGGCGCCAAATAATGCAGCCCCCGCCCTCGCTCCAGCCCCTGCCGGAATTGGCTCAGGACTCATTTACAGCAGCTATAAACAGTAGGGGGGGGGGACAACCAATCCAGCCCCTTTAACTGTTTGAGAGCGCATGGCCCAGCCCCCTACTTGAAAAGGTTGAGAACCCCTGTACTAAAGCATGGTAAAAATAAAGCAAATTTTTTTCCTCCACAAAATAAGTAGATTTGGCGGGGCACTCAGGAAGAATATTTAACATAAAATGTAACAATTCTAACAACCCATGTGAAGGAGTTGTGCCAATTTTAATTATTATTTTTTGTTATATTTGAATAGACTTGCAGAAGGAGAACAGATCTTGTCTGGTGGCGTGTTCAACAAACAGAAAAGCCATGATGACATTGTGACAGAGTTTGGTGACTCTGCATGCTTCACACTTTCACTTTTGGGGCATGTTTACTGGTATGTCCGTTCCTCTCTTTAGGAACGTTATAATTTTTTAATCCCATGCCTCCTAACATATTCTTATACTTACCTTTGCAAATGTAAGGTTTTATGCATTAGTTTGTAAATACACAATTTGTTCTAGCAAAGAGAATCATAGAAATTATTTGTGAATAGTTACCTCTGCTTAGATTGTGAAGATGGACATGATTTTTAATCCCGGGTAAATAATTTATGTGAGAATGCCCCAGGTTGACATGCAGGCTGGAATCCTATTGGTCTTTGTGTAAGATTTGCACAGCTTGACACAGCTAATTGCAGTAAATTGAACAGATGCTATCACAAATCTCAGTTCTTCATTGCCCCTGTGATTCACACTGATGGGTTAATTCTGCAGATGCGATGGGTTAATTCTGCAGATGCGCAGACAACTCAGAACCTTCTAGAGCTCGAAGACTCAAATTCTACCTACCCTCTCCCAACACATGCAGTCCCTCCCAATGATTCCCTCAGTTCTTCTTTTTTTTTTAATACAACACTATTAGCAACACTTTCTCTGGCCAATTTCATCTGTAACTATGCTTTGTAAATAGTTAATGCATTCCCTTTCTCTGTTCATTGTCTCTTGTTGTCTCTTTAAAGAGAGAGAAAGAGAGAGAGATTAGCTCACTTTGTGGCCTTTTCAAACCCCTTTGAGAGGTGCAAGATGTTGGAAGTTGATCTGCTGCTTGGGAGAAAGTCATCAATTTGCAAGCAGTTTATTTGAGTAACTTTAAAGAATAGAGAAGGGGTGTCCAAACTATGGCCTGTGGGCCGGATCTGGCCCCTGACAATTTCATCCAGCCCGCAACTCCCTTGCCGCTCCTGGAAGCGGAAGTAAAATGCACCTGTACTGGCACATTTTACTTCTGCTTCCAGGAGTGGCAAGGGCATCATGGGCCAGACGAATGGGTGTTGGGGGCCAGATCTGACCCACAGCCCATAGATTGGGCACCACTGAAATAGAGGGTCTAGGCCCATGATGGCAAACCTTGGCATTCCAGGTGTTCTTGGACTTCAATTACCAGAAGCCCCAGTCAGCTCTCCTGCTGATCAGGGCTTCTGGGAATTAAAGTTCAAGAAGAGCTGGAGTGCCAAGGTTTGCCATCACTGGTCTAGGCTAAAGTTACAACCCTGGCAGAAACCTTTTTAAGCAATTGACATAATTGAAACTACCTCTTCAGTTATTTCTGTTTGTAAAACCAAGTCAAAGCACACACAAAAAATGGACACATAACAAACTGAAAAATCCCAGACCCTCAACACAATCACCAACTGATAAGCAATCAGCCACTAAAAATGTTTCAAAGTAAATTAAATAAACACCAAAAAAGAAAAACCTGATGCTGAGTGCAAAAAACCAGAAACACAAGGGAGAAAATCATGTTGAGAAGCCAACATAGCAATCATCTGCTCAAATCGAGTAGCATAATGATTCTTTGGTCTGCCTAGGCACAGCCTCTGAGGGAAATCAGAAGCCTCCATCTAGGACTGCATCTAGAACACCATAAGATCACCACAGAGGAAAGTAGTCCAACAAGTTGTCTTTGAGGTCCATACCAAACAGTAGGAGGGTCAGATTTCAGGTCCATCATACATATCCAGCAGATGAAGTCACATGCAACCATCAGTCTTATTACAGCAATCCTTATCAGACTCGGAATCAACATTTTTCTTGACATCAAGAAAGAAATAAGGAAAACCACCAGTGGTTAAGTTGTAGTACTGCAGCCAAAAACTGTTCACAGTGTAAAAAGTCCTGATGGGGCCCAACCTTCCATCCTTCCAAGGTTGATAAAATGAATATCCACTATATTAGGGGCAAAAAAATGCTAATTACATTATGAACCTCCCAGAGAGTGATCTAAGCACTATGTGATAATATATAAGTGTAATTGTTATTGCTACTATGGATATCCATTGCCTTATTACATAGATGTGGATGGGCAGACAGCAGCTCTAACTTCCATTCCAAGGGCTGTGTGGACCATTTGGTGTTCAACCTTTGGCTTCCTCCATATATGGTATTACACTCCATATCAACACAATTGGGACCCATTAAAAAAGCACACTGAAGAGCTGCCTTTTCTCTTGGAATACATATGACACCAAAGCACATATATTATGCTTCCATCTCACAGTCCGATAAGAAAGGCCGGAATGGCCAGAGGGTTGAAAGAGACACCGCAGCCACGGGCCTCGACGCTTCTCCCCACAGTCCACACCATCAGCTGGGGACAAGAAGCAGCTGTGGACGCCGTCCCCACCTTCCTGGCCCCGCCTGGCCGGAGGATTGAAAGAGACACAGCAGCCACGGGCTGGAGGACCCCACCGCTTCCCCCTGCAGTCCATACCATTGGCCGGGGACAAGAAGCAGCTGTGGATGCCGTCCACACCTTCCTGGCCCTGCCTGGCCAGAGGGTTGAAAGAG
This sequence comes from Bradypodion ventrale, assembly GCA_035047345.1. Classification (NCBI taxonomy): domain Eukaryota; kingdom Metazoa; phylum Chordata; class Lepidosauria; order Squamata; family Chamaeleonidae; genus Bradypodion; species Bradypodion ventrale. The sequence goes on from JAWDJE010000006.1 coordinate 33,388,040, forward strand.
ACGCCGCAGCCATGGGCTGGAGAACCTCGCCGCTTCCCCCCGCAGTCCACACCATCAGCCGGGGACAAGAAGCAGCTGCAGACGCCGTCCCCACCTTCCTGGCCCCACCTGGCTGGAGGGTTGAAAGAGATGCCATAGCCACGGGCTGGAGGACCCCGCCGCTTCCCCCCACAGTCCACACCATCGGCCGGTGACAAGAAACAGCTGTGGACGCCGTCTCCACCTTCCTGGCCCCGCTTGGCCGGAGGGTTGAAAAGACTTTGGGGTTACCAGGGCGCCTTTATATTCTGTACCCTCTTCCCTAGTTAGTTACATCGATTGTAACGATTATATTGTATTAAGATGTTGTATTTATATTTTATATTGTAAAGTTGTTTCATGGAATGGAGTCTGACTTGAAGAGATTTTTTCAATTAACATTGAACACATCTTTTAAAAAATGGTACTGCATTACCAACATTGATAGCAAAGAAGCATAGTCAACTCAAAACAATCACTTTGGTGTCAAAGCCAAAGCATAGACTGCAATCTCTTGACACATATCTCTCACCAAATCTTTCAACAGCACTTAACTCCATAAACTGAATCAGCCTTGAGCCATGATTTTCATTGGACTTGATTTCTTCCACTTCTTCAAAGAGGTTCTAATCTCTGGTTTCAGGCTGACCCTCGAAAGCATTTGGAAGCAACAAGGAGGCCTGCTGTTTACCTGCTGCCTGCAGTGATGATTAGGAAGTCAGAAAACACCCCTGCCTTCTTCCTAGTCCAGAGACAGATGCAATTACTCTCTATTCTTATGCTGAGATCTGAGTAAAGTCTCAGAATGCTGGTACAATCCAGCACAAAGTCTGAGGGGAGGTATACTGACTCATTACTGGGAAGCACTTTTGTGTACCTCTGTTGATTCCATGTGAGAGGATGTTGCTTGAAGGGATAAAGTACAAGGGCTAGGGCAGTGATGGCTAACCTCGGCACTCCCACTGTTCTTGAACTTCAGTTCCCAGAAGCCCTGGTCAGCAGGAGTGCTGACTTGGGCTTCTGGTAACTGACATCCAAGAGCAGCTGGAGTGCCAAGGTTTGCCATCACTGGGCTAAGGAATGTTAATTGTGGCTTCCTACTCTTCCTGAGATGATAACACTCTTTTAGAAATGGCTTTGTACAGTTTAACCAATGCTGTTTTCTGAAAGAAGCACTGTAGACAATTTTCTGATGAAGGTTGCTTGATAAGGCAGTGGACAAATGTCCCCAAATCCATGCAGCTTTCCAGAATATCATTAGCTGTTTGCAAGAAAAAACAGTTTTAGCTACTGTAGTGCAGTGACATCCCGCTGTCTGGTAATTGAGCTCGTTAGTCACCCATTAGTGTGAATCACAGGGACCACAAAGAAGGACGGGTTGTGGGGGGGAGTAATTTACCAAAGATATGGGAAGTGAATTACTGTACCTACTTGATGCTAAACTTCTTCCCCAATGCTTTTTCTCTTCTCTTTCTCAATAACAGCAAAACAGATCGGCTTGCCAAAGGATCTGAATGTTACCAAAAGAGCCTTAGTTTAAATCCTTTCCTCTGGTCCCCTTTTGAATCGCTGTGTGAAATAGGTAGGTTTTGCTGCATTTCTGCAAAGATATGGACCTCTAAGGAATCTACGGTATTCAGGATCTTTAGCAAGAGGAGGGGAGGAAAAGGAATAGTGTTCAGTGATTGACTTCATGACTGCGTAATGTATGAGTTCTCTTAGGATAGCAGCATTTAAACTGGAAAAATGTGTTTTTTCCAATATTGTGAATTTTTTTTTAGCATTATCATTGTTCTGAGATTGAGTGGTAGAGCTCTTTCCTGGAGTCACCAGGTAATGGTGCTACGTTGCAGACAGAAAATGCTTATATTTGTGAACTGAATGGAAATTTAAGAGGCAGGGTTGGATTGATATCTGTTCCAAGAAATGCCAATCCAGTGAAAACATGGTAGTGGGCCAGGATACTTAAGAGACTGCGTCACCCCGAGAACATCTGTCCATCCCACCAGAACGGACCAGAGAGGCTCTCTTATTGTGCCATCTGCCAGAAAGAGGGCCTTCTCGGTGTCTGCTCCAGCCCTATGGAACCTCTTGCCAATTGAGCTACGACTCCAGACGGAGTTGCTGCCCTACAGGAAAGAACTGAAAACCTGGCTGGCAAATAAGGTGTGGGGCACTGGTGATGCGGTGACCCACACCTGCTGGCTGATATAGTCATATCGCTCCCTTGGTCTTTTAGTTGTCGGGCTAATTTTTTATTGTATTTTTAATTGGTTTTTTTACTGGTTTAAAGGTGTTTTTTTAGTTCTCTAGTGGGATTTATGTAGTTCATGATGTAATTGTTGTACACCGGCCAGAGTCGCTTTCCGAGTGGGCGGCAATACAAATGTGATAAATAAATAAATAAATAATACCGCTCATTCTCTACAAAATGGACATTTGCAAAGATGGAAATGGAAGTGAAAGAAAGTGAAAAGAAGTTACCATTTAACTTCTCCCTGAAAGCTTCTTTGCTGTTCTAGAGAGTTTCCCAAATCTCTAGAAGAAATTTGGAGGCTGAAGTACTAAAGGGAGAGTTAGTGAAAATTATTTCTTTGATGAGTGCCAAACTATTTTGTTTGCATATGTCTTGACTGATCCAGCCCAGATTCTGAAAATATTTTGTAGTGTTTTATATGTTTTTAATTACTTTAAACCAGCATCATGTAACAATAGGTTTCAGTAGCAATTCCTTACTGTGAGGTTGGGTGGAGACAATGTAAAATGTTTTTTCCTCTCTTGCATCACAAAAAGTAAGTCTACATTTTTCTTCCCCAAATTCCCTTCTTTTGGATCATAGGTGAGAAGCCAGACCCTGACCAAACGTTCAAGCTAACATCTATACAGAACTTCAGCAGCTGCTTGCCTAACACATGCACAACAGTAGTGACTAATCCTACTATACCCCACAGACAGCCAGAGACAGTTCTCACAGAAACACCACAAGACACACTTGTAAGTCTTTGCTAGGCCTGTTTCCCTACCGCCATCACTATTTATGTTGTTAATGCTCTTTGGAAAGAAACTGCATATGTATTTTTTAAAAGTGGTTTTCCATTTCAGGAATTAAACAGGCTCAACCTGGAGTCCTCCAACTCTAAATATTCCTCCAACACAGATTCCTCAATCTCCTATATTGACTCGGCTGTAATTTCTCCTGACGTTGTACCACTTGGATCAGGAACTGCCTTCTTAACTAAACAGGCTCAAAATAAACCAAAAACTGGCCGAAGTCTTCTGGGCGGACCAGGTGCTCTGAGTCCATTAACTCCAAGGTAAGGAACCTGAAATCATATAATCCCTACTCAACAGAGCTGTAAGAAAATCAATATTGTAGTGTTGTAATTATCAGTAAATTTATTGTGGCATCTACCTCTACCAGTTAGAATCTGTTTCCTTAGATACATGAACACAGACATGAGTACTGGAAGAAAAAGAGAAAATAAGATTATTAGCAATATTATTAATAATGGTGGTAAATGGTTTTAAAATGTAGTATGCAGACCTCAGATGTGTGTAAGAACAATGGCTTTTTACAACTGCAGCAGTGAGTGATAATATAGTCTTCCTAACTGCATATTCTCACCTGTAGTGAGAGGTCATTCTGTGGAACAAATGAAGAACTAAGTAACATTCATTTTAGTCTGTCTAGGTTATCCTGCTCTAGTAATAGAGTAGACCATACTGCAAGCGACTCAACGCTAAATGTCAGGTGGCAGTTAACTAACCTGACTAATTGGCCTTTGGTGGTGAAGTCCACAGAGAAGGGTGATGGTCCCACTTGAATCCATCTTGATGGAGGGCAGCAGCTTCATCAATACTGGCCTGGGGCAGAGGAGAACTTTGCGTGCCAAAAGGGCCCAGAACTAGAGATGTAAAATTTCCAGAAATTTTGAAGCTCGGAGAAAAACCCTGGGTTTTTTTGTTGTTGTTGTTGTTTGGTTTTTTGGGGGGGGGGCGGAAATTTTCGGGAAAATTGAAAATAATCTGATACCATACATAATGTTTTAGAAATGATTTATAAAATATTTGAACCCGGCCTTATCTTAAAATATTTTATTTATCATGTTAAAATACGGTAAAACATTCCATAATATATATTTTTATTTTTTCAATTTTTCGGGAAAAAACAAAAAAAGCTTCCGAAAAAAACGGGGGGGAAACTGTTTTCCCCCTGAAATTTTTCAGTTTTTTTCCAGGCCTTCACATCTCCACCCAGGACCAGAAAGTGACTCATGGTACGGGTGTCATGCAGTGATGTGGAAGGCCAATGGAAAAGCCACTGCATTATATTGCTCCCAGGACAATCTTTATGGCTAATTGCCACTTAAAGAAGAAGATACAAAGCTATACTTGTTAATTTCGTCTTCTGTTCTGCCACCCATTTCACAGAAGCCAAACTGATATGGCTCATAGGCAGGTAATTCAGCAAAGACACTGATTGCAGGGTAAAGGTGGGTTTTTAATCTCAAATGATAAATCAACAGGCTTTAATCTACAAGGATACAATACCTGTTTTACAAAAGGCAAAGGGGTTATTTTTGGAGAGAAACATGTACATAACAAAGGGGGGTGTGTGTGGACCATACAGCACAGGCAAAACACTCACAGCACAGTATAGGTAAATTGCAGGCACATAAAGCACAGGCCACCTTATGTTATCTGCCACCTTATGTTTGTTTGTTTTACCTTGGTAGAAGGATGTGTTTGAAAATGAAGAAGTGACCTACAGCCACTTGCCTTTCAGTTGGGGCCTACTGAAAAAAGCGGCCCCAGGGGACAATATTTTGCTTTAGAGTACCAGTTAATTTTTAAAGTGATATCAGGGATTGGTGGCTGTCAAAGGAGGTGGTTACAATGGTACCTGTGGGGATCATATAGACCAGTGATGGTGAACCTTGGCACTCCACATGTTCTTGAACTTCAGTTCCCAGAAGCTCTGATCAGCAAGGAGTGCGGACTTGGGCTTCTGGTAATTGAAGTCCCAAGAACACCTGGAGTGCCAATGTTCACCATCACTGGTATAGCTTAATCAGCATCTGGATATATTCCTTTGCCTCACAAGTTTCCCCTCATTTTTAAAAAAGTGAGGCTACCTCTTCTGTTCCCACAATCCATGGCAAAGCTTGGTTTTAGGAAATATGCCTATTTTGAAACACTTATGTTTTCTCAGCTTTGGAATCTTGCCATTAGAAACCCCAAGCCCAGCAGACGGATCCTATTTACAAAACTGCACAAATTCTTCTTCCGTGATCGATGTGCCACCACCTGGAGCCCCTTCCAAGAAGGTACCTTGTATTCAAGGGTGTGGATGTTAGATGGAAGGCAAGGAAATAAATGTAAAGTTATATCTCCTACCTCTGAAAAGTTGCAAGAAATATCCAGATTGGTTGAAGTTCTTTGTTAGTTGTTCAGCTTCTGTGTCTCTGCCTATGATGGCGAACCTTCTGGGAGCAGCGAGGGCAGCGCAGGCCGGATGAAGCTCAGTAAACCCATTCGTGTGGATTCACAGGGTGCTTGGGCTTCTGGGAATTGAAGTCCAAGAACATCATGGGTCTATGCTCTTCAATCTTTGTGCAGTCAGATATTCTGCTACAAAGAGAAGTGACAGTTTTGCTGCTTGATAGTTTCTGAAAGATGAACACCTGCCAAAAATAGATCTGATGACTGATCATCTTTGTTTATTTTAGTCCAAGAATCTTGATGGAATTTTATTAATTATGATATTTAACTTTAAAAAGCTTGACTCATAATCGAGTTTGCTTCATCCATCCAACTCTAACTATTACTTTCCCCCACTTTGCATACTTGCCCTTTTGAGATCAAATGGGACGTTGGTGAGGGAGGTTTGATAAAGGATGAACAATACATGTGGTCCATGAGCTTGTGTTCAGTAAAGTCTGTTAGGATGTCACCCAGCATACAGAGGTTAGTTTGCTTGAAAAGGGACAGGTGTTTCCCTTCATTTGGCTTTTTTTGAGAAAGTTCTAAGGCCTTTTCCCTGACTTCTCCTTCAGAAAACCCAAGTGTATTTTGAGGCAAACCTGGGATAGTGCTAATGAGTTTACAAGTGCTACTGTAAATAGTGTGCTATATAATATATTGTACTTAGAAATTCCCTGTGCAAAAGAGTCGTGCTGGGTGCAATATACAACAGAATGCAGTGGTAGAATCCTGATGCGGTAGAATAGATTCTGCTGCTATTGAGTTGCTTCTACTGTGTAGATCGGCATCTCTAAATTGCACAGACCTGTGAGGATATGCTTTGTGAAGTTAGCATTTGGAACAAGATCAGCAGTTGAAGGCAAAATCAGAGTAAGTGTGGTCAGAAGTATATGTTTCCTAAGATGGATTGTTTTGTTAATCAAATAGAACAATACTAATAATATATATATATTTATATAGACTGTCAACAGAATAAGCCAAGCTGGAACAAAGTCTGTCTTTTCGCAAAGTGGCAATAGCCGGGAAGTAACGCCAATTCTTGTTGCACAAACACAAAGTTCAGGCCCACAAACAAGGTATTAATTATCTGTCTGGACTTGTTCATAATTCTAATTCTTGTTTAAACGTATACAATGGTACCTCATACAACAATTTTAATCCGTTCCACAGAGCTCGTTGTACGAAACAATTGCTATACGATACATGCATTCGTATAGCGATTTTCCCTATGGGATGGATCGTACAATGATTTTTCCCCACTAAGTTATTTTTCCCATTGAAAAGTTGTTGTACGATTTTTCCATAGGGAACATTGTTATGCGGGATGCCATTCCCCCCCAAAACAACAACAAAAAACACCCTAATTGTTATGCGATTTCGTTGCTATACGGGGCAATTGTTGTATGAGGTTCCACTGTACTTTACTTTTCATATGCCTTGCCTATTGTTGTCATCTTCCCAAGTTGGGTAGTAGAATTAAGGGTTAAAACATTCTTTCCCCCACTTTTTTCCAGAAGAAAAATGTTCTGTTTTTTTTTCTTTCTTCTCCTTTTAGTACAACACCTCAGGTACTGAGCCCAACCATTGCTGCTCCACCTAATGTGCTGCCTCGAAGAAGTTCACGCTTGTTCTCTAGTGATAGTTCTACAACAAAGGTAAATGGGAGTTCTGGTGACCAGCTGGTCTATCTATGGATGCGGAATTGCTAAAGAATGAGCTCTGCATTTCAGCATGGTTTCCTTAGAAATTAAAGAGCCTGGATGGGTGACAAAATGTTTAAAGAAACTGAAATGTAATTAAAATGATACTTATTATGATGTGCAGTCAACTTTTGTGGCATAGTTGTAATTTCAAGTGGCAGAGTGGCTCTAAGCTAGTCCTTGTATTTTGCAAAGGATCTCTTTCTTTTGAAAATTCAAACCGGTTCTCATCATTACCCCACATTATCTAAATGGCAGTCTTGTGGATAATACTTAACTTCTTTAGCTGGAAAGATAATGGGGTTTCTTACACAAATACAAACATGATATTCTACTTTTTTATTTAAGGTATATATTCTATATAAGAACTTAACTCTGATGGCAAACCTGGGCACTCCAGATGTTCTTGGACTTCAATTTCCAGAAGCCCAAGCACCCTGTGTATCCACACGAATGGGTTTACTGCGATTCATCCGCAGTAATCTGCGGTTTTACTTCCGCTTCCGGGAGCGACGAGGGCAGCGCGGGGTGGAAGAATCGCAGTAAATCCATTCATGTGGATACACAGGGTGCTTGGGCTTCTGGGAATTGAAGTCCAAGAACATCTGGAGTGCCATGGTTCGCCATCACGGACTTAACTCCTCTTGCAGGCTTCAACCAGCATAGCAGGAGTGGCAGATAGCAACTACAGAGTTCCATTTTCAGTTTTGCACTGTATGAGTCACATACAAAGAGACAAACTCACATGTACTCCAGATTGAGAATTTAATTAGTGGCATTCCCGCTGTGTTTGCAGATCTCTAGAAGAGGATACAAAATTAAAGCCATAGTTCCATAGTACAGTAAAAACCCAACTTACATATGCCTCGAGTTACATAAAATTCAACTTACATAATGATTTTGTGCTAAAACCATGTCCCAATTTACACGATTTCCTATGGGTTTGCTTCAAGTTACATAAAGATTCTTTTTCCTATGGGTTTGCTTCAAATTACATAAAAATCATTTCCCTATGGGTTTGCGTCGGTTTATATAAAAATTTCATTTTTCCTGTGGGTTTGCTTCGAGTCATGTAAAATAAATAACTTTCCTATGGGTTTGCTTTGAGTTACATAAAAAACCGTTTAAACAAAAGCCTACGGAATGGATTTTTTTCCTAAGTAGGGGTTTTACTGTATATTCATTGCTAACCTTTCTGTTTTTACATATGTTTTCCATTTCTGGCCACTTTTTTTTTGTTTGGGAGTTTTACCCAGCTTTATATTTTGATGGAGAAAAATAGATAACTTCTAGAAAGCCAATAGTGAAGTCACACTTGTAAACTCTCTTAAAACTACTATCCTTTCTATCTCTCTTAAATTATGATTTTTAAAACAATATCTAGAACAGTAGTTCCCAACCTTTTTTTGGCCGTGCCCCACCTAAACATCTCTAAAATCCTGATGCTCCCCCATGACATATAATTCTTATTATTCAAAAATTGAACTATTTCATGTGGAGGAAGAAATGCAAAATATTTACTGTTAACAATTCATTCTCGAATTGCCCCCCTTAAAAATCAAACTGCCCCCCTGTTAGGAACCATGGATCTACAGTCTTCCATCCTTTTGCATACATTCAGCATACATAGAGGTGGAGAATAATTCTCCTAGAAAAGCAGCATTGATCGATGGGAAAGGTCAATCAATCTAGAATCAAAAGGGGTTGGAGTTGGTGAGGTTGCCTTGTGTTCTCTCATTGTTGGTCACTGTGCACTCTGTCTTTCTTTCCTTCTCTCATTGTTCCACCCAAAATTAAATCAAGTCATTTCTCCACTTTAAAAATGAACTCTTGGACTCTTAAAGTGGCTTAGACTTTGACTCTCAGAGAACCAAGCAGCTTGGCCAGTGATGAGGCATTATTGGAGAAACAGAGGGGAAAGATTCCTTGGTGGGGGACGGTGATCTCTAAGGATGATTTCCCATTCCTGAACCTTGAGCCACACCACAGCCTCCATCCAAGCAAAGGTTCCTTCCATTTTCTTAAACTAAAATTTTGTCTTGTGCCTTCTAAGGTAAAGGTAAAGGTTTCCCTTGCTCGAAAGACAGTCGTATCCGACTCTAGGGTGCAGTGCTCATCTCTGTTTCTAAGCCGAAGAGCCAGCGCTGTCTGCTTCTGTAGACGTTTCCGTGGTCATGTGGCAGGCATGACTAGACACCGGAGCGCACGGAACGCTTTTACCTTCCCACCGAAGTGGTTCCTATTTATCTACTTGCAATTTCTTGCTTTCGAACTGCTAGGTTGGCAGGAGCTGGGATGAAGACGGGAGCTCATTTCCGTCCTGCAGTACTCGGGAATCGAACTGCTGACCTACCGCTTCCCAGTCAGCGTCTTAGCGACTTGAGCCACTGCAGTACCCTGAGCCACTGCAGTACTAACCAATTTTTCTACTAACCAATTTTTTAAAATGGGTATGGGGCCAGGAATGCTGGAAGGAATCAAAACATGGAAGAATTGCTCCCATGTCTTCTAAAACAAAAAAGCAAAGCAATCACACTTCTATACTGCCATACCCATAGTACTTAGTGTACTCTCTGAGCGGTTCACAAGTTAATTAGCATTTTGACCCCAACACAAGGGCACAAGAAGTTAATTCTTTTTATAAAACATTCATAGATATCTTGGGAGTCTCATAATTGTTGGAAGGCTCATAGGTGCTGGGGCACCATATAGGGTCTCCTATGTCCAAGTGTTTTTCAGTCCCCTTACAGTGTTTCATTAAATTCCTATAGCTGAGTATTATTTTTTTGCTGTTTGTTTTTACTGCAGAGTAAGAATTGTTTAAAATGTTTGTTCTTTTCTCATAGGAAAATAGTAAAAAGTTAAAAATGAAGTTTCCGCCCAAAATTGCAAACCGAAAGACAAAGTGTAAAACCAATAAAGGAGGTATCACGCAGCCAAACATAAATGACAGTTTGGAAATCACTAAACTTGACTCGTCCATCATTTCAGAAGGAAAGATTGCTTCTGTAACACCACAAATCCAAGCATTTACATTACAGAAAGCTGCAGCAGGTGTGTAGAGTATTCCTAAGAAAACTTTTAATGTAGCTTACCTTGCTCCATCCCAAAGGCTGTGGGTGGTGACTAAGGCAAAAGCAGGAAATTAATAGAAAATCATAGTTAGAGACAAACTAAAATAGTCAGTATGTTTAAACCATGTTTATTTTTTTTTAGTTAATTAGAATGATAGTCAAATCCTTAATACTTTTTCAACAACAGAGAACTCCGCAGTAGTTGGATATTATCAAGTATCTTTTACCTTGTTCCCTTGTCACAAGAAGTGAGATAATCTGCATAAAATTTGCAAACCTACAGCTCTGTATCACATCACTTAAAACTGTGGAGAGACATCTGATGAATGGTGGCAGATGCCACTAATAGAATATATTTACTGGAATGAAGTTTCTCTGAGTTTGACAATATTGAATAACCCAGTAAATTGGAATGGTAACATGTCTGTGATATACAATCGCATTAGTCTACTAATTTATTGTTTCTGGATTTTTGTTCTGGTGTTACCAAATAATTTTTTAAAAGAATCCACAGAAGATTTGTAAGTAAATATTGTTTTGTTTCAAAGAGAAGATTTGAGCCAAGATCTGCCAAGTTTCAGTCAACAGTTTATCTATTAATAAATTACACTCACATTCTATTTATTTTGTAATTTTGAGGGAACAGATTGAAGGTTTCAGTTTTGGTTTCTTAAGACTATGAGAATTGTGGTCAATAGGATACCAGCACTTGCAGGGATTTTCTTAGCTTCCTTTGTTCTGTGTATTGATAACATTTTTCTCCTAGAAGGTTTGATGAGTCTTCTTCGTGATATGGGAAAAGGGTATTTAGCCTTGTGTTCTTACAACTGTAAAGAAGCTATTCATATACTAAGTCATTTGCCTTCTCATCACTACAACACGGGCTGGGTGCTGTGCCATATTGGAAGGGCTTACTTTGAACTTGCAGAATATATGCAGGTAATCATAGTATATAGTATATTTTTCTTTATTCTGTTTTGAATACTTGTGCTACAATTTCAGCCATCATTCATGTGTAGGATCATTTAACATGGATATTATTGTCTCACCTCCTAACTCTCTTATAATGTAGGGCTGGTCAGCACAATTCCCTCTTTAAAACCCTCTCAACAATTTATCTGTGCATCCCCAACTCCTTGTCAGCCTGTTTATCATTCAGTGACATTGTTCTGTTTGGTACAAGGCAACCATCACTTCAGGTATCTTCCAGCACCTCCAAGGGATCAGACTAGTGTCACTTTCTAGCTATGTGGGATATTTAAAAGGACTGCTTGTAGATACCTGGCCTTCTCATAGCAGATGTCATCACTGGAAGATCCAACAGTTACCCTACCTCTATGCTCTGATGATGTGGGTAGAAGTGAGAGTCAAGTGGTATGCATGTCCTTGGGGAAGAATACATTATTTTCTGGACCAGTAACCATGGGATTGACCACACATTATCCAAGAAATAGGAAGAAATATTTATTGTGCCTTTTACAGTGAATAAATCCTCTAATTATAGCAAAGAGGATATTAACTTTTTGGTACTCCCATCAGTAATTGGTTTTCTTCTTCCAGCGTTCTGTCTTCTTCTCCACTTTTCCATACAATAAGTAAAACTGTATTCAATGCTTCTTCAGTTTCCTTTTTAAATTGCAGCAGCATAATTATCTATCTGCATACAAGTAATATGTATAATATGCAGTGTGAATTCTTTACTCATGGTCTTTGAAAACTCCATGAATTTTCTCAATGTAATGATAAAATTTGGTAGATGTTGTAGCACAGTGATAGCTAACCTTTTAGAGACTGTGTGCCTAAACTCAACAGGCTGCCGTCCATGCAGCAGAGGGTTGGGGCGATCTCTGTGCTGGGGAGAGGGAGGAAGCACTCCCATTGAGCTGCTAGGCAGAGGGGTGGGGTGAACGCTGTGCTTGGGCAATAGCATGCGTTCCCGCAGAGAAGGCTCTGAGTGCCCCCTCTGACATGTGCCATAGGATCACCACAACTGTTATAGCATAAGGGTGGAGCAGGTAGGTATTAGATAATCCGCTTCCTCCAGAGTCACCTGCAGAAGACGGTGGCGCGCCAGCTGCAGGGGGCTCTGGATGAAGCAGATTATCTGGACCCCTTTCAATCAGGATTGAGGCCTGGACATAGTACGGAGATGGCATTGGTCGCACTGATGGATGATCTCAGGCGGGAGCGGGATGGCAGTCATCTGGCTGTCCTTGCTCTCCTTGACCTCTCAGTGGCCTTCGATACCGTCGACCATGGTATCCTTCTGGAACGGCTCAAAGGATTGGGGATCCAGGGCACTGTGTTGTCCTGGTTTATCTCATTTCTGGAGGTCTGTACTCAGTCGGTGTGGTTGGAGAGTGAGAGATCCAGTCCTAGGCCCCTCAAATATGGGGTGCCTCAGGGCTCGGTGCTCTCTCCTCTCTTATTTAACATCTACATGAAGCCACTGGGTGAGATAATCCGTTCCCATGGAGTACGGTACCATAGGTACACGGATGACACTCAGTTGTCCATCTCGGCCCGTGGTGATCCCAGTGATGCGGTCAAAGTCCTGTCTAGAGGCCATTGGGGTCTGGATGGGGGACTACGGGCTTCAGCTGAATCCTAGCAAGTGGCTTTGGGTCAAGGGTCCGGGGTTATCCAGTGAGTTACCACCTTTGGTCCTGGATGGGGCAGTTCTGCCCCAGACAGACCCGGTGCGTAACTTGGGGGTCCTCCTGGACTCGCGGTTGCTGCTGGAAGAACAAGTGGCGGCCGTGGCCAGGAGAGCTTTTGCTCAACTTCGAGTAATCCGCCAGTTGCGCCTGCTCCTGGACCGGGACTCCTTACTCATGGTCACTTATGCTCTGGTCACCTCCAGACTAGATTACTGTAATGCGCTCTACATGGGGCTGCCCTTGACGACCATTCGGAGGCTACAGCTGGTTCACAATGCAGCTGCCCGGGTAGTGATGGGGTGTGGACGTTATGTGCGCGCCTCCCCACTACTTCGGGAGCTGCACTGGTTACCAGTTTGCCTCTGGGTGCAATTCAAGGTGTTGGTTTTGACCTTTAAAGCCCTATATCGCAGTGGGCCAGGATACCTGAGAGACCGCGTCGCCCCAAGAGTGTCTGCCCGTCCAACCAGAGTGGACTGGAGGGGCTCCCTAGTTGTGCCTTCAGCTAGAAGGGCCCGCCTCTCTAGCACACGAAGGAGGGCCTTCTCCGTGTCCGCACCAGCCCTCTGGAACCTCCTTCCACAGAATTGAGGTTACAGACGGAATTGCTGCCCTTCAGGAAAGGACTGAAAACCTGGCTGGCAGGTCAGGTGTGGGGCCCTAATGGAATACGGCCCCAGCCTGTTGGCTCATCTCCAGTTAGTGTTCAGTTAGTGTCCCTCCTTCTGTGTTGTTGTATTCCTCCTATTCACTTTTATTTTTTTAATGGGGTGGGGGTAGGAAGGTGGTGGGTGATTTGGGGGTTTTAACCTGTTTTTATATATTTTTACTTTTTGTATGCCGCCCTGAGCCGGGTTCGCCTGAGTGGGCAGCATAAAAAATTTAAAAATTAAATTAAATTATATACTTTTTAAATTAACTTTTTTTCTAAAGGAAGAACTGCGACTCTGAGCAGAGGGTTGTGTCTATATGAAAGTGTGTGGAGTTCACAGTTGTTATTCAACACTCATATTCCATGTAGAATCCAACAAATATCTGTGAAACTTGTGCAGTCCCATTTCATATAGAAAAGCAACCACAAAGGGTGAGGTGACTTCCTGAAAATGCTTCAGAAAAATAACATCTCTGTGACAGAAATTGAAATCCTGTTGAGAAATTGTGCATTTTGTATCAACTGTATACAAACTTTGCATCCCAAATTGATCGTGTGGAAAGGTTTTTTTGGGAAAAACATTTGTTGTTGAAATATCATTTAATTCCCATTGTAGGCTGAAAGGATATTCTCTGAAGTGAGAAGAATTGAAAACTATAGAGTAGAAGGCATGGAAATCTATTCCACAACACTATGGCATCTGCAGAAAGACGTAGCTCTTTCAGTTCTTTCGAGAGATTTGACGGATATGGATAAAAATTCACCAGAGGTATTGTTATAGCCCTTTTAGCATGGCTTTCCTCCCCCTCTTTTGTAATGTGTGGTACTTCACTATAAGGACCAGCTGAAACAAGCCATGAAGATGTCAGGTATAAACCCATGAGCAGCAGCTGACAATGACAAGTACTTCACCCTTAATTAATCCCATAAAAGACTGAAGATTGACATTATTTCAAAGTTTTTTATTTTCTGAAAAAGTCATGTTGTGTAAGCAGACATCGAAGTATTACTTGTTAAACGTACACTCCTCTTTCTATTAGTATGCCATCACCTCAGAAAAGAAATAAAATACTATGGTATGTATGTTTTGTACCTTTTTGCTCTTTTTTTTCCAGGCTTGGTGTGCTTCAGGAAATTGCTTCAGTTTGCAACGAGAACATGATATTGCCATCAAGTTCTTCCAGAGAGCTATTCAAGTTGATCCGAATTATGCTTATGCCTACACTCTCCTAGGGCATGAATTTGTGCTGACAGAGGAACTTGAGAAAGCATTAGCCTGTTTTAGGAATGCAATTAGAATGAATCCTAGGCACTATAATGCCTGGTAAGACGTATTTCTCATTAGGAAGAATCTTGGATCGAGGAGGCAAGGAATGAACCTTGCATCTCAAAATGCTTATTAGATTATTCCCCCTTTCCCAGTTATATATTTTAGAAGGCTGCCTGCAATCTCTTCAGAATCCATTTTTTAAAATTTCCATCCTCTCTCTGTGACTTCAGTCAAATCGATCCATATCTATAGTGGTATTGCTGTCTGAAAATACCTACAATACACAGCGTGTTTCACATACCTTGGAGTCGTTGTTCATTGAGGAGTCTGTGCACCAGTAGATGTCTCCATGATGACATTCCTCACATGCAAAGGGACTTGAGAAATCAAGTCCACCTTCATGCGTCTTTTTAACCATTTGGATGTCACATCACCTGCTGGCTAGGTGGACCATGACGTGCTTCACATAAGAGATGTTATTGTGTTAATACTTCAGTTCATGTGTTTTCTAGATGTCATTTGGACTCAAAGCATTAAGCAAAGATCATAAACTAATGTGCTCTGTGATAGTTTTTCAAAGCCCTCTGTTGAGAAGATCACTCACTCTGGTACTGATTGAACTGGACTTTGCAGTTGTAACAAGTCCTGTATGGAGGAAATTATGTAGACTTCAGTTTGGCTTGAGGCCTGGACCTTGCAGATAGAACTTGGCTATCTTGTTATCTTACTTTATCCAGGAAAGTATTGGGACATGCTTGTCTGTTGATTCTCTGTCACCTCTCGGCTGCTTTTGGTATAGTGGAATATAATATTTTACTGGAATGGTTCAGTGTATTGGAAGTAGTAAGCATATGCAGTAGTTATTTCATTCCAGCCTACTGAATTGCTACCAGAGAAGTCACAACACTGATTTTTAGCTCTGTGCTCAGAGCTTGACAGCTATATGTGATCACACAGGGCATCATCCTGTTTCCCATTCTGTTAAACATCTAAATTAACCACTGGAGTGTAACATTTAGAGAACTGAAGGATGGTGTTACAGATATGAGATAACACTCAACTCTCTTTCTATTCTATGTGAATTAGGAAAGACTGTGCAAAAGCTTGGATAGTGTCTGGAGGCAGTGGTGTGTTGTATGAGGGTTGAAGCATTTGAGAATTAGACAGACTCTCTTAGATGGGATACCATTTCCTTCAATAAAGCAGGTGTGTAATCTGAGGAATGAACCTAGATTGAAAGCCATCACTTGAAGCCCAAGTGACTTCAGTGACAAGGAAAGCATATAGCTAGACTAGAATATGCTGGGGACAATAGTTCATGCTTTGAAAAATTCCTGAGTGGATTTTTACAGTGTTCTGCACATGACACCTCCTTTGAAGACTGTACGGTGATTGCATTCAGCACAAGTTTTGCTATGATAGGCAGTGAAAAATGAAGATAGTACACCAGGTTTGAGATCTCCTTAGCTGACAGTAAACTACTAGGTCCAGTTTAAGGTATTAATACTTGTGTTTAAGGTCTAAATGTCTCTACAACCAAATACTAGTAAAATTGCCTTCTCTAGTATCAACTAACGACAGGGTCTTCTCATGGTAGTGCTTTTGATAATTGAAGGCTGCAGTCCCTTCTTGGTGGTGATATTCCAGCTATGGCATTTTTTTTCTGTCAGGAGTTCTGGTTGTTCCCTTCACCATTGTCATTAAAGCGCTAGCTGAAAGCATACATATTTGTTCAGATTTCCACAAATAGGGAACTGCTAAATTTCCATTTGCTTAATGTTATGCTATTATTTCCTCTGATCATTGAATTACAGATGTTTATATCTTTAGAGGAAGATGCTACCTTTTATGAGGAAGGGTATGATTTCATTAACAATAAAAAATAAAACAATAAAGAGCAACAATAGACAATGGAGTATCAGTATCAGAACTAATCATCTTTAAGAACTCTTGATCTAAAGATTTGTACAAAGTTTAGGGAACTCAGAATGTTTCTTCTTTGACAAGCTTCCTCCAAACGAGGCAGAGTTGCAAGGAATATTTGCAAACAGGTATTAGACTTCTTTAGGAAAAGTTGGCAGTGGATACTTGGAATATGGTGAAGCATAGCCTAGCTGTCACTGCAAATCTACAATCCTAGCTACTTATTTATGTACAGAAATTGATAGAGTTAAATTTAACATCTTATGACAGAGTGACATTTAAAATCTTACATTCAAAAAAAAATAATTTGATAGTAGTGGGAATATATTTCAATGAAGACTTGATGCTGGAACTATCTTATAAAGTGAGGGGTAAGGAAGTGCATCCCTTGGCCCCACCACACTTCCTCATGCCCCCCCCCCCCTTAGGCAGAAAATTGTACTCTTGATCCATAGAAGTTTTCCACTCCTGCTTTAAAGGTTTAGCTCCAAAGAGAATGATTAAGATGTAATGGATATTGTTAGACTTAT
This sequence comes from Bradypodion ventrale, assembly GCA_035047345.1. Classification (NCBI taxonomy): domain Eukaryota; kingdom Metazoa; phylum Chordata; class Lepidosauria; order Squamata; family Chamaeleonidae; genus Bradypodion; species Bradypodion ventrale. The sequence continues at coordinate 33,405,351 of JAWDJE010000006.1, forward strand.
TGTATCCTTGTTGCCCAATATCAGCTGCTGAATTAGTTTTGTCTGCTCTGTTTGCCTATAGGCAGTATAATTGCTAGTTAAAGCCATTAACTATCTTGCTTTAAAATTGCTAGGTATGGACTGGGAATGATCTACTATAAACAAGAAAAATTCAGCCTTGCAGAAATGCATTTCCAGAAAGCACTTCATATCAATCCTCAGAGCTCTGTCTTGTTATGTCACATTGGAGTTGTAAGTAAAATCAGATTCCATTCTATTTCTCAGCTATACCATGGGCAGTGGAGAACTAAACATTGAGCAACCTCTGTTTATTTTATATATAAATATGTATTCCACTCTTTTGAAGGTTCAACATGCCCTGAAGAAATCTGAAAAGGCTTTGGATACCCTGAATAAAGCCATTAATATTGATCCTAAGAACCCACTGTGCAAATTCCACAGAGCCTCAGTATTATTTGCAAATGAGAAGTACAAGGTGAGCAAGAGTTACACTTTTATGTTTATTGTGCAGCAGCTGCTTTTACCTATGAAAAGTCTGGAGTTATTCACATTCATTGAAGTTACTTGTGAAATGCATGTAGGCTGAACCTTGATACATTCCAAAGAGTTCACTGAGATCTACTGCTTAGTAAGTGAACTTTTATTCTGTGTTGCTGTATATTTTTAGGGCTCTGGATGACATTCATTATCTGCTTGTGACTAATTACTTCTTCAGTGATGCTTATGTTAGCTTCTTTTCCCTAGCTGTTGTGTATTTGTATTTCTTGAACCTTTCTCATTTTCCCATCACCTTGATTTATGAATCAAAGAGAGCTATCTCCTGCCTTTAAATAGATATAATTTTCTTGTACAGTACTCCTTAATCCCTTTTCTATATGTTTCAAATGTTGTAAGTGTACATTAGGCCATAAATGTTGTTTTCTAATATTGTTTAATATTTTAAATTTGAAGCCCATAGAAAATAGATATTTTCAATAGCTAGGATTACAGAAATGGAAATGAAATATCTGTATATCATCTTATTATATCAATGCTACCAATTCTATTTGTATTTATGTGTTTACAATATATTGGCTAAAATCATGTTACAAACCTCTGTCTGAGCATTTGGAATTACAGTATGTCATTAGCCACTGTTTAGAAGCCTCATTTTGCAATCTCAGGTGGTTTGACTTTGTCGCATTGTTTATGAGCCATGCACATCCTGATATTGCAAAAGAAATCCTTTAATTAGCAATCATTGCTGATGCTGCTGACATTGCTTTACCTGAACAAATGAATTTGGTCTAACAGGATTTTGGTTATTAAATGTAGGCCCAAATCTTCTTGCTTAGTTACGGTGGCATAACACAAACAACTTGTGGAAGAGAAGAACCTTAAGTTAAGAAATCACCATAAATATTATATGTTGTATGTTGATTTGTGTGACTCACCTTGCAGTTGATAATGTGATAGTGATTTCATAAATTAGGGTAACTTGCCTCCAAAAGTGACACCATTTGTATAACTATGTAAGAGGATTTTAGCCATATGGATGTTCATATATATATATATTTGTGGTGTACAGTTCTTGTATCTGAAAAATCTTACTGTTTCTTTTCTCTGCAGTATGCTTTGCAAGAACTTGAAGAACTGAAACAGATCGTTCCCAAAGAGTCTCTTGTTTACTTCTTAATAGGAAAGGTAAAAGCTAATCTTAGTCATTAAAAAGTGAGGTGATTCTTGGTGAGAATAGGAATTGATTTTGCATGCTGTGCTGCCTAATTATATGACACTCTTGTTTTAGCTGCAGATATGGTATATCCATTTGTTTTTGCTTAGACTCCAGACTCTTAATTTTTGAAGTGTGCATTCAAAATAAACCACAAATGCACAGGACTATTACAGTGGAACCTCAGTTAACAAACAGCTTGGTTAATATAAAAATCGCATAACAAAAGGAAATCCATAGAAAATAGTGGCTTGGTTTACAGATTTTTTCCCGGAACAGATTAATTGGTTTTCAGTGCATTCCTATGGGAAACTGCATTTTAGTTAATGTGTTTTGGTTTTCAATGCATTCCTATGGGAAGTTGCATTCAATGCATTCTTATGGAAAATTCAGTTAAAGTAATTTTCGCTGTAAGAAAGGTCCCGGAAAATGTATTAATTACGTTAACCAAGGTTCCACTGTAAATAGTTCTTCCCAACATGAAAAGTATGATGACCAATCAGCCTTATTCCCAACTTGGAAGCTGAAGCAAAAGTAAAGCAATCACAGTAAAACCCCTACTTTCGTAAAAAGTCTGTTCTGTAGACTTTTATGTAAATCGGCTTTTTACTTAACCCGAAGCAAACCCATAGGAAAAATGAATTTTTACATAACTTGAAGCAAAACCATAGGAAAATGATATTTATGTAAATTGAAGCAACCCCATAGGAAAAATGAATTTTTTACGTAACTCGAAGCAAACCCATAGGAAATTGTGTTATGTAAATTGGGACATTTATGTAAATCGGGACATGGTTTTAGTGCAAAAATCATTATGTTAGTCAAATTTTATGTACAGTAACTCAAGACATATGTAAGTCGGGGTTTTACTGTACACTTATATCCTACCCCCTAGCACTTAGTGCGCTCTCTGGGTGGTTCACAAGTTAATTAGCATTTTGCCCCCAATATGCTGGGACTCATTTGACCGACCTTGGAAGGATGGAAGGCTGCGTCAACCTTGAGCCCTGTTCAGGATCGAACTTACAACCTTTTGGTTGCAGTACAGCAGCTTAACCACTACACCACCAGGGTTCCTGCAGAGGAGGTAAGATTATTCTGGCAATTGCACAGTATTCCTTGCCCTAACTAATTGGGAGAAAGATTGGAGTTTGTGGGAACATGAATAACAGAATTTGCTCATCTCTGTCTCTAATTGAAGTGTCACAGTAGATGGCATACCATGACTCAGAAGTTGTTTGAACCATAGCAGCAGAGCTGGGTCTAAGCATACCCCCAAATCACAACAGTCTTCTTCCAGTGGATGAGTAAACATTATCCAAATGTGATTGAATGCTACTAGTATGGATAGATAGCAAACCAGCTCAAGCTCTGAATATTTTTGACAGAAGCAAGCCAGTCTTGCTAAGGAAAGAATTTAGTTTAATAGCACACAGAATTAGCAATTGTTGATTGGTTGTTTTTTGTTTTGTTTTTCCCCCCACTAGGTTTATAAAAAGTTGGGACAAACCCATCTTGCACTGATGAACTTTTCCTGGGCAATGGACTTGGATCCCAAAGGAGCCAATAACCAGATCAAAGAGGCCATTGACAAGAGGTACCTACCTGATGATGAAGAGCCTGTAACACAAGAAGAGCAAATCAGTGAATGTTGCCCATATGAATCAGGTTGGTATTTTTCTTTGTTTGCTTCTTCACTCCCCCGCTAAGTGAGAGCCTTGTCAAGGTGCGGGGGCTTGAGCGGTCAGACTAAGCAATTATGCCCATCTCTTGTCAATGATGTTAGGCTGGGACTAAAACTCACCAAAATGTCTGTAAGGAAATAAAAATAGAGGCTTGCTTACAGTGTCCTCCGTCGGATCCCTTGGGCAAGGTGAAAGCAGAAGGCACACGTCACGGTCTGCCTAGCCAGCGGGTGATGTGATATCCAAATGGCTAAAAAACTGCATGCAAATGGACTTGATTTCTCAAGTCTATTTGCATGTGTGGAATGTTGTTGTGGAGATGTCTGTCAATGTGCAGAGTGCTTGCTGAATAATGACTCCAACGTATCCAAGGCTTGTTCATTTCTTCAGGTAAATGAAGAGGATCCTGTTTGGAAACTTGAGATTATTACAATTCAAGTAGCATCGAAACATAGTGCAGCTGCTGATTTATACAGCATGAAATACAGGGTTTTTGTGAAAGGTGTGGCTTTATCAAAATTGTGAAACAGAGATTTTTTAAAATCATCTTTTTCTTGCTACAGCCTGTGTTGAAATCAGTACTTTAGGAAAGCAAAGGAAGTTTAATTATAGCTCAGAACTGAAGGTAAAGGAGGAGGAGGAGGAGAAGTAGTAGTGTTCATACAAACGATAATAAAAATTTACAGTGTTGGCTGCTGAGAGGAGAGGCCTGGCCACAGCTAAAGAGCCAAACAAATGTGGGGTCAGATCTAGAACTTGTTGGCTTGTTGGGATTTGGACCTCATAAAAACCATGCCCTCTTAACTATTCATATTGCAACCAATCCTCAATTGTATAATCATCAACGTAGAATAAACGTGGGGATGACTACTACCTCTGAAAAACTTGATTTCGGCTCCTCCCTATCCCACCATTAAAAATTAAGTACAACCTAATCATCTGGGCAGCCTTAGTGATATGTAAGAGAAACAGCAGCTGCTTGCCTTTGTTTTCCTGGTGTAACAGTTTGGAAGTTAGGTGTCAGAATTATGCTAATGATAGCCAGGTACAGTATGTATATTTTGGCCAACTGATACCAAGGTGGTGTTGGAAGTCCTTAACTGCTATGTGATGCTAAAATGAGTGGGATGTGCAGAAACAGGTTGAGGCTTAAATCATAGAAGATAAAGATATTTTGATCAATAGAAAAATTAATTTGGGGTTGGGGTATACTTAGCCTGTTCTGAATGGAGTGGCACTTCCTCTGAAAGATAGATACAAGTATTTCTGGACCTGGCGTTATTTCTGTAACCAAGAGAGCCTTTGCTCATCTTACACTTGGGTATCAGTTGTAGTCCTTCTTGGAGAGGGCTTTAATCACTTCCAGTTTCAATTACTGTAATGCATTATGTTGATATAGGACTGCACTGAAAGAGTCACTGGAAATTGGAGTTTTCCAAACTAGATTACTTTCCAAACTAAATTGCTTTCCAGATCGTATTAGCACAACCCATAACAACAGCACTAGTTGCCAGCTTTTTTCTAGCTGCAATTTAAGGTATTGGCACATGCCTGTGAAACCCCAAATGGGCTATATGTGATGATCTAATGTTTTTAAAATAAAGTATTTAATTGGTTTTTATTTTAAATTGTACATCAACTTTGGGGCTCTACTTGGATAGATAGGTGACTCATCTTAACCTATAAATCCAAGTGTTCACCGTTGGAACTGGCTATAGGTTGCTATGCGTCGCTCTACTGACCCGCACCCACCCTTCGTGCGCACGGCCGAATTGCCTACGCAGGTCAACGAAGGATTTAAAAATCCGGCACGTGGGCCTCAGCCCCACAAACGGCAAGAAAGGGAAAGAACTTCACTTCCCAACATTCCTTGCGCCGCGCCGCGCCAGAGCCAATCAGGCTGAGAGGCTCTCGCACGGCGCAGCGTTCGGAATCGCGCCGCAGCCAATCAAAACAAAACCATTTTTAAAAAACGCAGCACAAACAGAAAGCAACAACCCATTACTACAAGCCCCAGTGTCCTGTGCGCCATGAGCACGCAGAATGCTGAGGAAAACGGCGCCCGAAAAATTGAAAAGAAAAACAACTCACCGCGTCACAGCCAAACACACACCAGCCGGCTTTCTTTCCCTCACCCACGGCACCTGGAGTTTCCCCTTTAATATCAGTGGGTGGGGGCTGCGACCCCCCTCTCCGCTGGCTTTTCTAGGGTTGGGAGGTTTGTGGGGAGAAAAGGGAAATGTTTCCAAAACCCTTCTGGACTCAGGACACCAGGGAGAGGGGATCGATTCCCACCCCCTCCTTAAAAAAACTCCGTCTTTTCTACTCTTTAAAAACGGAGTTGTTTTAAGGAGGGGGGGAGGGAAACGATCCCCTCTCCCTGGTGTCCTGAGTCCAGAAGGGTTTGGGAAACATTCCCCTTTTCTCCCCACAAACCTCCCAACCCTAGAAAAGCCAGCGGAGAGGGGGGTCGCAAGCCCCACCCACTGATATTAAAGGGGAAACCCCAATCTACTTTCACAACTCCACACAAACAAAGCACCATAAAACAATAAAGCTCCCCTCCCTACCACCTAGCCCACCCTTCCTAACCCCCAATGACCATGCCCCCCTCCCCACCACCTAACCCACCCTTCCTAACCCCCAACGACCATGCCCCCCTCCCCACCACCTAGCCCACCCTTCCTAACCCCCAAAGACCATGCCCCCCTCCCCACCACCTAGCCCACCCATCCAAACCCCCAATGACCACGTACCTTCCCCACCACCAAATAAATACTTTTTTAAAAATTACTAAAAACACTCAAACACAGCCAAAAATACACAAAAACAAAAACACCAAAAACAATAAGAAGTAAACAAAGACACAATCAAAAACAAAACAAACAGACAAAAAATACAAATTCCAACCCCCCCCCCCCCCCCGCCCACACACACACACACAAAAGAAAGAAAACAAGCAAACGTACCAAAACAGGTGCTACCTCCACCAGGACTGGAAAAGAAATGAATACAGAAAGACCCAACTTACCAGAAGAAACTCCACCCAGAGGCAAGGAGAGAAACAAAAGTCAAAATACAAAAACCCCTACCAGCACCACCTGCTGGCCACAATAGTACAAACAATTCAAAAACACACAACAGCCCCAAACAAAACACAAATTCACAATTATACACAAAAGGTCACACCAACAAAAACAAGTAAAAAAAATTACACTAAACACACTTTCACACAAATCACAAATATATGTCAATAAAATACAATAGAAACTTTAAAAAATCCTGTGCTGAGTTATTATATCATACTTTCTTCTTTTATTATTCCTCAAAAAAACCCAAAAAAGCAGATCACAGTTAATAACAGCCAAGCCAAACAAATTTAACATAAATAAACATTTAAAAAATTAAAATTACAGACTAAGCAAATTTTTTTAAAAAAAAACACAATTTAACCTTCCAACACAATGTAAAACTATTGCAAAAATAAAACTGGCTCATTTCAAATTAAAAAACACGGGGGGGAAAAGCCCGGCAATGCCGGGCAACCCTTGCTAGTAAATCTATAAATAAAGAAATAATGGGTAAGAGAACAGGCACCATAGACCCATATAGTCTGCATTTGAATTTTGAGTCTGTAGTATGACATAATTGATGAAGTGTAGAACCCAGCTTCAAATCATCACTCAGCCATGAATCAGATTAGATGACTATAAATCAGCTACTATCACCCAGGTTCACTCTAGATGAAGTCCTAGATAAAGATATAGAACAGGTCTTGGTCATGACTGGGCAGGATCAGGGCAGGATACAACCCTAGTGTATTCATTGATAGTCTCATGCATTGACTACTGTGATGCTCTGTACGTGGGGCAGCCTTTGCACCTAATACAGAAACTATATTTCATATACAGAGCTACATATGTTTTTCCTGGAACTGCATCAGAACAGTTGTCACCATGTTAGTATAATGGCATGATAGAATAGGTTGCATGTGTAGAATGTTGTGTGTGCAGTCCATGAAATCTGCAGATATTCCAGAGAAGGTTGACTAATTTTGTTGCAATTTTTTCCACCAACAGTAGGCACAGATGAATCCCAGGCTAGCAGCATGACAGATGCAGACGATACACAGCTCCATGCGGTAGAAAGTGATGAATTTTAATCATAGAAGGTGGATTCTGAGTTCAGATGTGTGACTGATTGATACCGTTGGATTCTTTCCTTCGTATCCTGCCACTGTGGCAGCATCATTCTAAAGCTCCATCAACACCCATGATGCATCATTCATCAGATTTTAATTGACACCGGATTAATGGCAATGCATTTTTGAGTCATTATTCAAGTCTGAATCTTTGACTTTTTCATCTTTGTAAACATGATTCTTTAAAGGAGGAAATACTTTTTTAAAATCTCCCTTTTGTTGACAAACCTATCATGGAAGAAAGATTTGCTGTTTGGGAGCTTGGAGACATGAAGAAGTAGCTGATGAAACAATGTCTTTTGTTATCTCCACAGAAATGTGTCTTAGTTTTGATTCTTTCCTCTCCAATAAGCAGAGACCTGGATTTCTCCATTTCTACATTCTTCAGAGAAAGTTGTGAAAGGGCAGGACTGGAATGTGTTAAAGACATTTACTACTAGTGTATAACTTAAATGCCAGAGAATGTATATGACCTTAAAAACAATTTTTTCCCTGTGAACAAATACATTAGAAAATATATAAAACCCACTGCCCCTGCTTCTAGATTTGTCAACTTGTCAGCATAGAGACTTCCATAGAATACTTTAGTATTCCACTGAGAAGTTAACTTCATGAGACTAACTTCCAAAACATCAGTTGCTAATATTTGAAGAAGAAAAAAAAGTCAGTTACACAATGATGACAGGTTGCTTGTCAGGAGATGCTTGCCACTATACCTGACAGTTTGGAAAATCAAAATTGTATTGCAGTTATAATCTCGTAGAGAAAAAATAAGTGTGTAGACTTGCAGTGTTGAAAGGATGCACTGAAATAAGTTCACAATAACAGAAAATGCCAAGAAGAAAACGGAAGCCTTAATCCAATCAAAACCTTACAATGGTGGTACATCCCACATCAGTTTGCAGCAGTATCCCCTTCAAAACTATTTTGTAAAGTGTTGTCCGAATGAACAGATGCAAAAAAATTGTGCAATTATCTGTCTCCTTTTTTTATTTTGTTTTGTTTTAATCCTGTAAGTTTGAGTACTTCCTCTATGATGAATTTAGACCCCAGGAGGCTATTTCTGTGAGGAAGGATGCTAGGCTGTGTTAAAGAAGCCAAAAATTTCCTCATTTATAGTACTCCTGAGAAAAAGGTTGGTTGGCCTTTGTGCAGTGACCATCAAGAAAGTGTATGATAACCTTACAGTTTTAAAGAGCAAATTATGCACAATAAAATGGTTTAAATTTCACAAAAATGCATTGTGATTAGTTTCAGTAGTTTCATTTACTTGTACTTCACTTCTATTATAAATGCACAAGTAGAATTGCATAAGTTGTGGCAGTAAATTGACACTGTTTAATGTGCCAGTTACATTTGAAACATTCAAGAGAGAATTTGACAACCATCTCTCAGATCTGCTTTGATTCAGACTCCTGCATTGAGCAGGAATGGTTGAACTCGATGGCCTAAAGGCCCCTTCCAATTCAGTTAATCTATGATTCCCTATTGTTGGATCAAGATTCAACCAGGAACACACCTGACACTTCATTAATTAGTTGCAAGTTACCACCATGACTTAATGGGATTTCACTTATGCATACTGAAAGCATCAAAGCCAATGCAAAAATGGTATAAGGCAGTGATGGCGAACCTTGGCACTCCAGCTGTTCTTGGACTTCAGTTCCCAGTCCTTGTGAATCCACACAAATGGGTTTACTGTGCGTACGCCAAAGTTCGCCATCACAGGCATAAGGGTTTCTGGCTTTAGTTCTTATAAACATTTTGTATTATATACAGTACATATTGATAAGTAAGCCCCATTTAAGTTTTTGATGAAGTTGGTTATATCTCAGTGTATAAGCCTAGGATTGTTGTTTGCTTTATACAGGGCTTTATACAGGGGCAACGATTATACTTTCCGGCCACAAGCTGTAATTTCAACAAGAGAAGATTTGGAATCTTCTGTGGAGAAAGAAAGTTGCAATGGCTTTGCAGAAATTGCTATTTCCATAACTTTCCCAAAAACACTTGCAACATATGCTCTTATATGCTAAATTCTCTTCTATATTATGAGTCTCTGAATGCTTTTTTGAAAAATTAATTTTAATTACATTATATACAGTCACAATAGTTGGGATGAAATCACTTTATGGCATAAATCCAATTGTGTGCTGTGGAAAGCATCAGAAATGTTGTGGCCCCTATCCCAGCTGAAGCATGTTCTATCTGGAGAGTTTTCCAACCCTCCAGAGCATGTCTTGTTGGGGGGGGGGGGGGGGGGGGGCTGCAAGGAATTGGCGGCATGCTGCACTTGTGCAAAGAAACGTATATCACTTCTGCCCCTCACACGATATACCAAGCAAACTGGCTAGTGTAAATTGACAAAAACTAACAGCTGAAGGACATATGTTTTTGTAGCGCATTTTTATTACCCGTCACTCTACATTTTATTTTTGTAATGTAAATGTTCTTTCAATAATCATTCCTAATTCCATCTTTGTAGCTGCTGTAGTCTTCAAGCTTCATAAATGCTGCTAATTTAACATAATTGTCGAACCATAGTCTTCAAGTATGTTTGCTATACAATATACATAGAACCTTTTTGCTGACAGGACGTGGAGCCTAGGTCGAAGAGTAGAAGCCAAATCCAACAAACAGGTAATTGGTGTACAACAGTAGTGAACTGTACAGTAGTGAACTACAAAGTTTTTGTGGAAGCATTCATGTGGCAGTTGTAATATTAATGGGAAGTACTCAGTAATTTAGGTATCTGGCTGTGGAGCTAGAGGTTGAGAGTTTAATTCCTCAATATAATATATAATTTCGTGTCAGAAATTATTCTGGATTGAAAGGATTTTTGCAGAAGATACTGCTCAGGGAACACCCAAATGAGGCTCCTTTCATGTTCCCAAGAGCTGAGACAGAGACGGGCACTCAATCCGTCATGCTGTACTCGGGTCTCAAACTAATGACTTGCCAGCCTTCCGGCTAACAAGGTGAGCTTAAGCACTGAGCCACCGCAGCCCCAATTAGCCCCAATGTGCCTCCATGACAGGGGGCTAGACTTAATAATCTATAAGGTACCTTCCAGTTCTGCAGTTCTAAGATTGATAATAATGTTTAATATAAGTATACAAAGCCCTGTAGATATTTTCTGCCTAGAGAAAATCATCCATTCCTGAAGCAGGAAGCAATGTTACTGTGCAATTTTTCTGCCCTCGGGAGAATCTTCAGTTTGAAAGCTGTATTAAGACTTTTTGCTAATTTGAAACGTCAGTGTTTTTTCATCAACAAAAGAAGAAAACTTATTAGGAGGTTGTTCCTCAACTGAAGATCATATACTGTACTCCAAAAAAATTCAGAATTTGTTGCAAAACGAGGTAGGACATCCCCTCATTTGAACCCTAGGGTCATGACTTCACATAACATTTAGAAGCATGCCCATGCAAAACAAATATTCATATTTGAGATCATCCAACTCCTCTTCCCCTTTCATTTGATGCAGACTGTTATGAGTGAATAGGACTAGACTTGATAAAGAGTGGCAAACTAATGATCCATTTAATATCTGTCTCAGCAACGTTCAGGATGGTTCCTGAGTATCATATACTCCAAAAATTTCCAGTAATTTACTAACTTGAGACTAAATCTGCTTTTCCTAGCTGGAAAAGGTATGAGGGACACATAAAACAACAGACACAAACATGCAATTTCAAAACAACAGTTGTATAACTCACTAGGAGAAAATGTAGTTCAAAATAAACCAGACCCATGTAAAGATGCTGCTTTGAAATTTGGGAAAGTCCAAATAACATAAAAACACCGCATGGATCAAAGATATCTACAAAGAAGCCCAAGGAAAATGTATGGTCATTTTCCAGGAAACAGGGTTGTCCTGGGAGTACTATAATGTAGTGGCTTTCCATTTGCCTTCTGCATCACAGCATGACACACCTACCACCGATCCAGTTCCACAAGTCACTTTCTGGTCCTGAGCTCTTTTGGCACACAAAACCAAGATGGATTCAAGTGAGATTTAATCCACTTGGAGACCATCACCCTTCCCTGTGGACTTTGCCACCCAAGGCCATTAGTTCTCAGGATTGTCAGGTTAGTTAACCACCACCTGATGATCAGCATCAAGTTGTTGGCAGTATGGTCTACTCTATTATAATAATAATTTTGTGTCAGAAAATATTCTGGGTTAAAAGGATTTTTGGGGAAGAGATCCGCTCAGGGAACACCCAAATTAGGTTCATTTCATGTCCCTAAGAGCTGGGACAGAGACAGGTGCTCAATCCATCATGCAGTACCTGGGTCTTGAACTGCCAACTTGCCAGCCTTCCAGCTAACAAGATGATCTTCTTAACCACTGAGCCACTGCAGCCCTATCTATTATCATAGGATGATAACCTGGGCAGACTTTAATTTTACTTCAGCAGTTGCTATTCTGCTTGACAGTGGAGAACATCTCTAACTATGGCACCAGATTCCTGGCATGGTTGTAAGGGAACCAAAATGAGGTGCACATTTTTCTAGTCAGACTTTCTTGCTCTTCAGTTGCATTTATTGTGTTACTCCTATTGCTAAGATGTGAGCTGGCTCTGTATCTTATTTCCCCCAAAGAAACTCTTTAAATCAGATGTCATTACAACATGACCAATTTTGTATAACAATGTGTCGAGCAGTCTGCATCAAGCAATGGAGAGAAAAGACACACAGACCTGCTTCACGATGCAATCAACAACTCAATGTGATAACTTGCACTCTATCTTTCAGCACCAAATAGCACAGTTATACAGGAATAAACCTGCCTTGTATTGCTTTCATATCAATGACACAGAGACAATGTGGTGCAATGGTTATACTGGGCTAGAAAAGCTTGACTTCATATCACCACTCAGTCATGAAACTGTCTGAGTAACCTTGAGCCACTCACACAGCTCAGTGGTTAAGAAGCTTGCCTTGTTAGCTGGAAGGCCAGCAAGTCGGCAGTTTGAGACCCAGGTACTGTATGACATATTGAGCGCCCATCTCTGTCCCAGCTCTTGCCAACCTAGCAGACTGAAAGCAAGAAATTGCAAGTAGATAAATAGGGACCACTTGGGTGGGAAAAGATTTTGGGGACATGAAAGAAGCCACGTTTGGAGTTTCTCCAGCAAAAATCCTTTCAACCCAGAATAAATTCTGACACAAAATTATTATCCTGATCTGTCTCACAAGAGTTGTTGTTGAGGGCTTTGTGTGTGTGTGTGTGTGTGTGTGTGTGTGTGTGTGTGTGTGTGTGTGTGTGTGTGTGTGTGTGTGTGTGTGTGTGTGTGTACATTTGTTTTCTTCAGAAACCAAAACAAAGTAAAGCAAACAAAAATAGCTCTGCCTCAGATGTATTTGTTCATTGACTGTCTAAGGTACATACAAAACACACTTCCTGCTTTGTCTGTATAATGCCCAGCAATCTTTGCTTCAACTACTGATGATTAAAAAGAAAACAAAAAGAACAAACATAAGAAAACAGGGGGAAAAAGATATGTCACCACCCCAGCTAAGCAAATCTTCCTAAACTGACAGCTCTGGGCTTCATCACATTAGTGGGGCATTTGTTTTTGGAACCAAAGCAAATCAGGCCTTACATATCAGAGAGTAAAGAAAACAAAACAAAAAGACAAAAAAACACACACACACACACACACACACATTGTGGCACCTTAAAGACTAACTGCTGTATTTTAATGTTAGTTTTTGTAGATCAAGTCCACTTTGTCAGACATAAGAGTGACACTTCATGGCATTAATTTATACATATCAGGTACAGAGGTACACAATGGTTGGTCAATATAACAGATAAGTTTATAAATCAGGGTAACTTTTTATAACCTTTAATAAAAGAAGATCCCTGATTGTGTGTTCAGATGTATTACTGTGAAGTTTGTTTCTGTTGAGTTGTAAATGGTTAGTAGACTGATGCAAAAGACACATTGTGGCATTACAATCTCCTAATGAGTTAATTGAAGAGGGTGTGAGTGAGGGGGGCACACTAATTACTTCCTTTGTTCTGTTAAGTGGTCTGAGAATCACTGGCCATCCTTCTGAAGTTTGTTCTGTAAAGGTGGTAAGGGTAAATTACAGTGTATAACAGTGGTCCCCAAACTTTTTAAGCCAGGGGCCAGTTCACCCTGAGCGCCCCCCCCCCCACATTGCCCCCCCACTGCTGTGGGAGACAGCAACTACCCCATCCCACCACACACACACACACACACACACACACACACACACACACACACACACACACACACACACACACACACACACACACACACACACACACACACACACACACACACGAGTCCCCCTTCTCTGCTTACCAGACTGGAGGAGCTGCATGGCTTGGGTGAAGGAGGGGTCCAGGCTGTCCTCAGTCATGAGCTCAGGCAGGAAACACTGTGCTTGGCCAGAGTGGCCATTGGGAACACGGTACTCGGCCAGAGAAGCTGCTGGGAAAACTGTGCTCGGCCAGAGCAGCCTCTGCTTCCACTGCCTGAATCCTTGTCCCCGCTTGGCTAACGGCGCTCCGTAGCAGGGTGGATGTTGTAAGCCTTACAACATCCACCCTGCTACAGAGTGCCAGCAGGGCCATGCCAAGCCAAGTGGAGGGGACAAGGATTGAGGCATCAGAAGCATACCTGTCAAGCGCAGCTCTGGAGATTACGGGACCTGCGCAGAATGTTTCTGCGCAGGTCCATTCTACGCATGCGTAAAAGCCTTCTATGCATGCAGGTCACTTCTACCCATCCCCTTCTGCACAGAAGGGTTCTACACATGCATAGAAGGGTTCTACGCATGCGTAGAAAGGGCCTGCGCAGAAGGGATGCGCAGTAACTCCTTCTCCCCCGCTACCAAATTACGGGGTAGCGGCAGCTCCGGGCGGGAAATGGAGAAAATCGGCGCAGAAATACAGGAAATCCCAGCCAATCCAGGATACTTGACAGGTATGATCAGAAGCGGCAGCCTGAGTGAGGGTGTGGGTTGGATAATTTGATGCCATGGGCTGAATTTTGGATCACAGGCTATAGTTTGGGGACACTTGGTATATAACAGCCTGTTAGTTGTGGCATTTTCAACTTGATAACATCTCAGAAACCCTTGACTAATATTCAAACCTTTGAGATGGGTATCTAGCGGATGTATATATTTTATCTCTGCTCTCTCTCTCTCTGGATCCTTGTCTTTAGAATTTTCTGTTCCAGAATTGCAACTTTCAAGTTTTGTGCAGTGTCCAGGCAGATTTTTTTTTTAAAAAAAAAATTTTTTTTTGGGGGGGGGGGGAAATACTAACCATGTTAGTCTGTGTTTCAGGCATATCTGAAAATAAACAAAAGAAAACAAAAACACTGTAGCACTTTAAAGACTAACTGTTATATTTTATTTTATATAACAGTTAGTCTTTAAAGTGCTACAGCGTTTTTGTTTAGTCTCTGATATGCCAGGTAGATTGAAGTGATTTGAAACAGGTTTCTGTGTTTTGCCATTCCTGATGTCTGATTTATGTCATGGTGTATTATTATGTAGGCCTCACAGACTAGTATGGTGGCCAGTCCAAGCTGAAGGTCCTTTTTCAAAGCAGTAGCTTCTCTACCTTTACCTATACTGTACATTAAAACCAAACCCCTTCCTCCCCTCGCCCCAGCCATCCCTTTTCTTCATAGGCAACGTCCCCCGCCCTCCCCCTTCCTTCCCGATGGAGTTTCTGTTTATATGTTCGGTTCCGGGACGCGATGTGCAAAACCCAACCACGCAACTTGGCCCCATCGCAGCCTAAAGTGCATTTTTCGCTGCTCCTATTAGGGCCAACTCGTCGTCTCTCGTTTCCTGTCCCCCATTCTTTTCCTGGCCAGAAGGCATTTTTATTCCCCTGTCGGGATCTGAGCCGCTCTATAGGAATGCTTTAAGGATTGTTACACCGAGCCTGGTCCTACCCTGTTTCCCTGCTGGCCAGCGCCGTGTGTGTGTGTGTGTGTGTGTGTGGTTGTTTTTTTTTTTTTTGGGGGGGGGGGCAAGGCGTTACATTACGAGGTGTAACGTGTCATGACATAACGAACGGGGGGAACGGGAACGACCCTCTTTAGGCACCCCACCGTGTGTTGGGGGAAGGCGTTACATTATGAGGTGTAACGAACGGGGGGGGGGGGGATGGGAACGACGGACCCTCTTTAGGCACCCCACCCGTGGCAGCGCCGTGTGTTGGAGCAAGCGTTACATTATGAGGTGTAACGAACGGGGGGGGGGGGGACGGGAACGATGGACCCTCTTTAGGCACCCCACCTGTGGCAGCGCCGTGTGTTGGAGCAGGCGTTACATTATGAGGTGTAACGAACGAAGGGAACGGGAATGTCGGACCTTCTTGACAAGGGACCCTACCCGCGGCAGTGCCGTGTGTTGGGGACAGGCGTTACATTACGAGTAACGACGAACGGGGGGTGGGTACGGGAACGACGGAGCCTCTTGAGGCACCCCACCCGCGGCAACAACGTGTGTTGGGGGGGCAGGCGTTACATTATTATGAGGTGTAACGAACGGAGGAATGGGAACCATGGACCCTCTTTTAGGGACCCCGCCCGCGCTGTGTGTTGGGGGACAGCCAGGCATTACATTATGAGGTGTAACGAACGGGGGGCAGCGGAAACGACGGACCCACTTGAGGGGACCCCCCCCACCCGTGCGGCAGCCCCTTCCCCTCCAAAAACATCCCCGGGAAACAGTAGCAAATGGGAGGGATATAAGAGAAGACTGGCTGAGGTACCCAGCATCAACTCGGTCCGACAGGCCCGCCCCCTTGGGCTGCTGACGGACGTGCCTCGCTCCAACCGGGGCTGCCCGGCTCCTCCGTCGAGCCAATGAGGAGAGAGGAGGGCGGAAGAGTTCCCACCCTCACTTCAAGGCTGGTTGAGCTGTGCAGGTAGGTGTCGGGGGTACCGGAGCAGCCGCCAACGCTGGTGCAAAATGTAGGGTGCCAGAAAACCCAACAACCCCCAAACCCCGTCAAAGCAGGGAGAGGGGGCTGAAGAAGGGCGAAGGGGCAGGGGTGGCGGGACCCAAGGAGCGAGGGGCGTGACGTTGCACAGGCATGCTACCGGGTGGAGGAGGAGGAGGAGGAGGAGGAAGGTAGTTGGGGAACAGGGAACCCCCCCACTTTCCTCACATCCACGCACAAGACACGCGGACTCCCGCCTTGCACGCGAGCCCACAGGCCCACACGAGCCCACAGGGTGGGGAGTCCCGTTCTGGGAACTTCGAGAGGGCAAGAAAGGAAAATGGAGTTGAAACGGTGTTTGGGGGCGGGGGGGGGGGAGAGAAAGGGAGCCGTCTAGTAGTCCTTTTGCAAGTGGCCGTCTGGGCAGGGCAGGCCGGGCAGGGGTGGGAGGGAGAGAAAGGGAGGGTAGGCTATAGTATGTGTGTGTGTGGGAGAGAGACATACGGGGGACGACACACTGGGTGGTTGTGGAATAGTCCCCCACACCCCACCCCGTCTCTCCCCCGGGGTTGGGAAATAAGGCCGAGGAGGTAAGAACTTTATGAAGTTGTGTGCACGTCTGAATGCAAATAGCCAGAAAGGTAAGGCAAGTTTCAGGCTGCCCGTCCATCCGTTTGCAATATAGGTAGATGCACATTGTGTGTGTGTGTGTGTGTGTGTGTGTGTGTGTGTGTGTGTGTGTGTGTGTGTGTGTGTGTGTGTGTGTGTGTGTGTGTGTGTACTCTCACATAGAAAAAGAGAGAGGTTTGAAAGGTAAGGCAAGTTTCGGGCTGCCCCTCCATCCGTTTGCAATATAGGTAGATGCACATTGTGTGTGTGTGTGTGTGTGTGTGTGTGTAGTGTGTACTCACACATAGAAAAAGTAGAGTTGGTGCCTCCTGGGGCATTCACTGGTGTGGGTCGGAAAATTTCTATAAAGTGTTCCCTCCAGTGGGCAGCGCTTCCTGGGACGCTTTTGGCTTGGCAACTGGGACAGGTTTCATTTGAGGGAATCTCAGAGAGACAACAAAACCAAAACCAAAAACGTTGTGGCACCTTAAAAATAAAAATGTTGTGGCACACTAACTCCTGTATTTAAATGTGAGCTGTCATGGATCAAGTCCACTTCATCAGACATGAGAAAGGTCACATTTAAACACAGGAGTTAAGTTTTTAAAGTGCCACAATGTTTTTTGTTGTCTTGTTTGGTTTACTCTGATATACTTGTGCAGACTAACAGGGCTGCCACTTCAAAAATTTCCTTTGAGGGAAGGCTTTCCACTTCAAAATCCCTTTCCTCCTCCCAAACTTCCTGGGGCTTAGATCTGGAAAATGCAAACATTTATTATACGTGCCTCTGAATATATATGCAAACTAACAAAACTTTCCTACTTATTACTTAGAGCCTCCCATGCTATGTAGCATATTGGGGAGCAAGGGATTTCCAACAATTTCTGTCTTGGGCAAGTACTTTAGCAGCTTCCCATGTCATTTTCAGCGTCTTTAAATATGTCATGACAGTTCTCAATTTATTTTGAGAGTGTCGTCATTGTAGTTATATGCCTAATAATATTAATAGTGTGTCATCAAATCAATTGATTTATGACAACCCTTTCCAGGGTTTTCTAGAGAAAGAATACACAGAAGTGGTTTCTCTTTCCTTTTTCTGGGTGCACCCTGGGACTATTCAGCTTGCCCAGGCTGCTGGGGAATCAAACTCCCTACTTCTGGATCCACAGCCAGATAGCTAAATGAATATCAAACAAAGCTACTTTGCATTCCTGTTTCTGGAAGAAAGGCAGAATATACCGTAAATCACATAACCCCCACTGGGTTGAACCTGGTTAAGTGTGTATTTAGGATCCTTAATATCTTGGATTTAAACAGACTTAGACTTTTGCTTAATTTTGCTGCTCTTTCTATTGCAAGCAGGAAACTACTTTTTTCATTCAAAAGGGTGTAGGTAATAGTTATATATTCAAAATGGAGTTTTTAGTGTAGTTGTATGGAAATGAAGGGTACCTGTACTTAGAAATTGTCTTTCTAATCTTTGGAGTACAGAGTGCTCATAAAATATAAGAAGTGGAAATATAGTTTACCAATTCTGTTTTTGAGTTCTAAAATTATACCACAAAATGAAACACGTTAGAAATAAGGTTTGAAATACTTTCAAAATGTTGGAAACAAAGGAGGCATAGCAAATTTAATTGCCTCCTTTAATTCCCTTCTATATCCACCATGTTGTTGAAAAAAAAATGATTGTTGTAAGCAGAGACAAAAACATGTAGAAAGAAAGCTTGGTGTGTTTAAAAATATATATTTGGGGTAATTAATATAAATATTAGTCAGTTACAAATTTATATAACAAGTTAGGAGGATGACACTGCAGTATTATACAAATAAAAAAAGATCAGTTGTGCTTTATGGGACTTATTCACAGGTCAATTCATATAGGATTATAATTTAAAGAAATTCTGAAAAAAATAGGGTGGAAAGTGTCCCTCCACCTTTGCCACAGATTTGTTCCAGACAGAAAGAAAATTTGTAACATGCAAGGAGAGATCAAATTGCTGCACATTTTCTTCTGGATTTTTCATTGGATACTAAGATTCAGGGTTTATTCATCCTGTTTTTTTCTCCTGCAGCAAATAAAATATCCACACACATATGTACAGTTTGAGTACACAAGGTTGAAAAAATTAATAGGAGACTGTGTGAAATTGAATTTGTAGAAATGTTAGCCTATGGCGGGCTTATTCCAGATTGATTTTGAACACTTGAAATGTTAACGTGTGTGCTCAGAGGAGCTGTATGGAGACATTGAGGCATCATTTTTATATCTCAGGCAGAGTTTACACTTTTCTCAGAGCTGCATTTGTTGTTCCTAAGAGATATAAACTAGGCAGCAGTCCTTATGACATAGCTTGCTACTCCTTGCACAAGCATATGTGACTACTAGCATAAGGATTAAAGGTCTGATACTATTGAGAGCTGGTAATATGGCCTGGTGATGGTCTTCATTAAATACCCCTTTTGTCCTTGTGAGGACAAAAGTGATTACAAAACAGCATGGGAAATACAAGGCATATACATACTTATAAACTTTTGTTAACTCCATCAAGAAATGGATTGCTCTTAACTATATTTAAACATTACATTAAAACAGTATTCTTTTTAAATATAAAATTCTCACAAACAAACAGTACCATCCTATTTAGGGAAAGTGATGCTTCACTGTCAGTTTTTATTCAAATTAAATTTAGGCATATGAAATATAAGAGTTTCTGATGTCATTTGGATATCTGGAAAAGTTGTTTCTAACACGCACTCGCATGAAACATCATTTGAAGACTCATAGGACGTGTGGAAGCTTCAGTTTGAGAAGACACTGATTTTGATTTTATGTGGATTGTTTGTGATTTTTATTGGCTAAAGCAAAGGACTAGTGTTTTGACTCTGAAAGTAAGACTGTGTGCTAAGTTTAAATGCAGTCTAGAAAGAAGCCACAGGAGTTGTCAGTTTTGCCAAGGTGTTTAGTCTTTACAAAGGTGGTAATACTTTCAAAAATTTTTTTAGCTTTCTTTGCTGTAAGACGCCATAATAGTTGAGAAAACATTTACCGTATTTATTCGTGTATAACGCGCAAAATTTTATACCCAAAAAAAGGCTCAAAGTTTGGGTGCGCGTTATACACGAGGACTGGGCCGCGCGACTCAAGAAGCCGGCGCCGGGTAGGCGCGGAGCACGCCGCGGCCCTCTCCCGGAGGGTTCCCTTCTTGGCGGGTGCGTGCAGGTGAGCGGCGGCGGCAGCGGGACCTGGGCGCCTGCCCAGGTCCCGCTGCCGCCGCCGCTCACCTGCACGCACCCGCCGGGTCGAGAAGGGAACCCTCCGGGAGAGGGCCGCGGCGTGCTCCGCGCCTACCCGGCGCCGGCTCCTTGAGTTGCGCGGCCCGGGTAGGCGTGGAGCACGCCGCGGCCCTCTCCCGGAGCGTTCCCTTCTCGGCGGGTGCGTGCAGGTGAGCGGCGGCGGCAGCGGGACCTGGGCGCCTGCCCAGGTCCCGCTGCCGCCGCCGCTCACCTGCACACACCCGCCGGGTCGAGAAGGGAACCCTACGGGAGAGGGCCGCGGCGTGCTCCACGCCTACCCGGGCCGCGCGACTCAAGGAGCCGGCGCCGGGTAGGCGCGGAGCACGCCGCGGCCCTCCTCCCAGGCGCCCAGGTCCCGCTGCCGCCGCCGCTCACCTGCACGCACCCGCCGGGTCGAGAAGGGAACCCTACGGGAGAGGGCCGCGGCGTGCTCCACGCCTACCCGGGCCGCGCAACTCAAGGAGCCGGCGCCGAGTACGGTAGGCACTGCTGAGATGCACCGTCTGCCCCACCCACGGGCCCAGGGGCGCGCGGCTGGCGGGATCTGATTGGGTGGCGCGGGAGACGAGGCGTGTGAAAAAAATTTTTATACCAAGATTTCATGGAAAATTAGGGGTGCGCGTTATACACGAGTGCGCGTTATACTCGAATAAATACGGTAACTGACGTGATGTAGATTTTACAGGGTTAGGATGTCAATGGCGTGCTAGGCTGTATTGTCAAGCATCAGTTGCTTTGAAGTGTCCTGATGTCAGTGGCTGAAATTCTGCTGCACAACTCAGTGTCTGCAGTGATGAGAACGTCATTAGCAGTGACAAATTATTACTGACTGAAGGCTTCCTTTGGTGATTTTGGATTGCGTGTGATTTGGTTTCATTGTGTATGAATTGTGTGTACCTTGAAATTGTTTTCAACCAGTGGAAATTTGCTGTTAATGATAACATCATTGCTCTTGTACATATAGAACACCCAAGATTTTAGCCATAATGTTAATTCATTGGGAGTGTTAAAATGAGAAGAAATGACTTTACGTTTAACTTTTAACTGAACTAAAAATGCCCATAATTTGCTTACCTTTTAGCACAATGGATAGGGAGTTTTGTTTGTCCTTTAATTATCCTTCTGTTCTTATCTCTGATCAGTAATCAGAGATAGATGATGAAGAGCTATTCAAAGCCTTATCTGGTTTTGCAATGATGTCAGCTCTAGTTTGTTTGTTTTAGGTCTGGAGGGTTTTGTATGAAACCAGTTTTGGTGTACAGATAGGCTAAACTGACTCCCCAGCTTGTTAAGGGCAAAATGCCAATTGCCTTGTGAACTGCTCAGAGAGTGCCCTAAGTGTTATTGGAAGTAAATAAATGTAATTGCCATTGTTACTAACATTAACAATAGTCAATTAAATGTTGGAGCTGACTGACAATTTGGAAAAGTGTGTTAGGCTTCAAAGGTACTGTTACAAATTCTACTCAGTTTAAGTGATGTCTTTAAAAAACCCTCTGGAGTCAATGCAGTGTATGTGTATGTAGATTCATATATAGATGCAAATGAGATGTGTTGAGTGTGATGCATGCTGATCCTGAAGATTTCTGGAATTATGGCACTATTGTTGCCATTTTCTCATTATGAATGAAAGCTTAATAATCGATATTCAGTAATGAAGTCTGTGCTTTTTGAAAGTTCCTTCTCCTCACAACCATTGTAAATTACCAACATTCCACACTGAACTTTGAACATGAGTGAGAGCTGGTATCCATTTCCCCATTCATAAGCAGGCACACATTGCCCCATAAAGTATAGGCAAGCTGGAGTTGAATTGTGCCTTCCAAGGGGCTGTTGAAAAACTAGAATGGGGAGAATGGCACACACAGAACTCCAAGAGTCTGTTGTGTCTTAGAAGGAGTTTTGGTAGATGCTGACATGTTTTTGGATAGAACAAAACCATTGCTGTCTAGATAGTAGGCAAGTGGAAGGACAAATGGACATTTTTTTCCTCAAATGTTATTTGCAAAGCTGGAGAAAAATGTTCTATGGAGACTATGTAACATTATGGTGTATATATCCATTCCTACTTGGAAAACGTAGATTAGAAGTTCCAGAATCGCCAACCATGCTAACTTTGGAAGTTGTAGATCAAGAGAGCAATTTTTGCAAACTCTGGTCCATTCCTGTCCATTTTTACCAAGCGGTCCTCCTCCCGTCCCCAACCTCATACAGCAGGTAGAAATTCAGTCTTGCTTTGTATGTTTTACACATTCAATTTATTTCCACTAATTTCTTCTGTTGCAGTGGTGAGATTTTTCTTCTTCTGAAATTTGGAAAGATCTGCACACTTACTAATTTGGCAGAAACAGAAAGTCACTGCTTTGCAGGATCCTAAACTGCTTTTGAACTATTCTCAACATCATGGATTATTCCACAGTATACTACTACAAGGTAAGTGCTTATGTTGTGTTAGAGTACATCCTGCATTGTGACCTAGTAGCTTTCTGTGCAGAGGTGGGAGATTTGTACGCCCCCCCCCCCCCAGGTGTTGTTGGATTGTATTTCCCGTCATCCTACATCATTGGCTGTATTGACAAGGGCTGATACAGGCCTCTGTCTAACTGCATCAAGAGGGCCACAAGTTGCCCACCATGATGTCCTGCATTTGTTGTTGTCCATCTATAAGTGCTTTTCCATATATTGACTACCCTTTTCATTGGTGGACAGTTTCCTTGTGCTTTATCTCACAATGGTTTCCATATTGTTTTGAACTGTGTGTTAAATCTGGAGACTATATTTTAAAGAGGAACTCTTTTAAAAGTGTGAGTTTCCGGTTGTGCTATGTGAACATTGCAGTGATAGTGTAAAACATTGATTATTTTTTTTTTTAGTTCTAAGCTTAAGATACATGGTAGGATCTTCAGAATTTGCTGTATAACTTTATGCTCACAAAATGCTTTTCTTGTACAGTATCTAATAATGTTATATCTGATGTCATGCAATGGTTTAATTGCTATTCAGATTTTTGGAGGTGTTTTAAACTAATTTGACATGGATGGAGATTTTAAAAATAAATAAATTATGTTCTAAAATATTCCTTTGTTTTAAAAGGCAAGAACTACAACATTGTTTTGGTTTAAGAAACTGAAACTAGTCAAGTGCAAATGGTAGATATGCTTAACTTTTAAAAATTAAAGCATTAAAAAGGGTAGGATTGGGAGAAGTGAAATCAAGTTGAATAGATATGATTTTGTTCCACAAACAAGCAAATAAATGAGTCCAGTTGCCAGAATAAGATAGATGTTTGAAATTCATTTTTAGTGAGGAAGGCAATGCTTATGTGTAACATTTTTATTATATACAGAGAACATTTTTAGCTTGAACTATTAGTCCAAGAGAGGTTGCTATTTCAGGGATCAGATTTTAGCCCTCTGTGACTGCAGTGGCTCAAGTGGCTAAGGCACTGATTGGAAGGTGGCAGGTCAGCAGTTTGATACCCAAATACTGCAGGACGGAATGAGCTCCCATCTTTGTCCCAGCTTCTACCAACCTAAGTTAGAAAGCAAGAAATTGCAAGTAAATAAATAGGGATCACTTTGGTGGGAAAGTAAACAGCATTCTGTGTGTCGAGTCATGCCTGCCACATGACCACGAAAACATCTGCAGAAGCAGACAGTGCTGGCTCTTCGGCTATGAAACAGAGATGAGCACTGGACCCTAGAGTTGGATATGACTGGCTTTCGAGCAAGGGTAACCTTTACCTTTAAGTGTTCTAAAGCATATGTTATATATGCATCATGAGGACAGTGTATTAGTGCTATTCTCTGTTGTCAGTTCCAACACACAAAAGCAATGGTATGGAGAGTGGGAGGCAACACTCTCTGTGTAGACTTCACACATGAGCCAGAACATGAGGATTCTGGTTCACATGGACAGCCTGCATGTATGCAGCAACCTCCCCCATTTCAGACTGTTTCTTCTGAATAGTGAAAGAAATGATTGAGGGACTAGAATAGGTGTGCTATATTCACTGCATATGGGAAACACATTTTCAAGAATCTTATGGCATCACGAAATGTCAGCAATTGTTAGTTATTTATCCTGATTGTAATTTACTGCCAGAATAAAGAAGAGGTGCTTTTAAAAATTGCTGCCCCAGGTGCTAAGTAGCTTGACTGGCATTTGCCTCTGACAGCCAAATATCTTTTGCCAGCCCAAACTTGAGGTGGCATCTCTTTCTGTCTGAAGTGGGGCCTTTATTCTAAATCAGGGGCTCTCACCCTTACTGCTGGACTGAGGGCCGTAGGTTGCGAAACCCTGTTCTAAACCAATTACTTCCTGAACTTAAAGCTCCTGATCTAATGAACTGTTTATTCAAAGTAATGTTACATCTCAGATGCATGTACAGTATGATATTTAGTCATATGAAAGAACTTGGTTAAGTTGATGCTGAATCCTTCATAAGTATAAATGTGCATAAATCATGCTATGAGACCTCACTCTTATGTATGAAGAAGTGAATTTAGTCCATGAAACCTCACATTTAAATACAGGAGTTAGTCTTTAAGGTGCCACAACATTTTTTGTCTCTTTTCCTGTTTTATTTTGTTTACTCTCTGATATGCTTGCACAGACAAACACGGCTACCACTTCAAACACTTTATAAGTAGGAAAGATACAATGCTGTACCATCTTTCATGAGTGGTGGTTTGTTTGTTTTTGTGCTTCAGATTGCAAAATGAGTTTATTTAGCATTATACAGCATGTATACCAAAGCACATTGTTCTCACCTATTTGATACAATAGAACTGGTTTGTGGAACAGACAGAGTGATAGAAAAGCAAGTGTGTGGTTTTATGGTTGTAGAAGTATCTAGTGCTCTAGAGTGAGGAATGGGGTTATGCATGTTTATTTACCCATTTTCTGAGTAGGAACTCTTTTCTTATTTTCTCCATGTCCTATCCTCAACAGAGCCTACAAATTATAGTGTGTGGATTTTCTTAGGGAATCAGTCCATCTTGGATTTGGTCTTCTTATTTTCCTGCTGTCTTCCATCTTTCCCCATCAACATTGCCTTTTTTAGAGTCTTGCCTTCTCATAATATGCCTGCATTGGGACAACCTCAGTTTTTGTCATTTTTATCTCCAAAGACTTTTCTGGTTTGATTTTCTGTATAACCCACTTGTTTGTCTTTCTGACAGATGAGGATATCCACAAATCTCTCTTCCAGTATCATATTTCAAAGAATAACCTTTTTTCCTTGTCAACTTTATTTATTGTCCAGCTTTCACACTCATACATAGCGATCAGGAATGCCATAGCGTGAGTGATCTTGGTCTTGGTCTTCAGTGTCACATCCTTACACTTGATCAGCTTTTCTAATTCCTCTAGTGGTGCTCTTCCAAATCTCAACCATCTTCTGATTTCTTGCTGCAGTCTCCATTTGGATTAATGGTTGAACCTAGTTAGGCAAAATCTTTCCTTAATTATTTATTACATTTATACCCCACCCATCTAGGAGATTTTCCCACTCTGGGCGGCTTACAATACAATACCCACACATTAAAAAACAGGCACACATTGAAAAAAATAAAATGCACCTTTAAAAAATAGTATACAGAGCATACCTGTCAACCTGCGGCTCCGGAAAAAATGGGACCTGCGCAGATCGCTTGTGCGCAGGTCGCTTTCCACGCATGCGTGGAAGGGTTTTACACTTGTGTAAAACCCTTCCACGCATGCGTGGAAGCGCTCCGCCGCTTGTGTAGGGGCTGCGCAAGAGGCGGGGCGCTTCCACGGGGTTTTGGTAGCGCGGGGTGGGTTATGACGTCAATCGGCGTCAAATTCTGTGATAATCCCGGCCAAATCGGGATGGTTGACAGGTATGCTACAGAGAGACAAAATGGTTTCCTACTGTCAAAGGTGGCAGGCAAAGTTGCAATTTATTCCCTTATCTGGCACTTTTATGTATACTTTACTTTATTTTACTTAATAGGCTACCTTCCCCTAATTTGGGGATTCAAAGTGACTCACAATATTAAGATCAAATAAAAACATTTGCCAATGAAAAAGCTTTCTTTTTCTTCATATTGCAGTATTAATAAATAAAGTGCTCTCGTTTTATGACAGCTACCATCATTTACTCCAAAGCAGCTACCTTACTCTTCCTATTGATAAGGTGAGCTTCATTTTTCCAAAGCTGCATTTTCCCCTGTGCATTTTCATACCAGACTTGGGTCCTTTATAATTGACTCTGTTGTCTCTCACAAGTTAAATATTAAATTCTTCAATATATGAAGTAAAGTATTTAGTTCATACAGGAAAATTCAGTGAAATTTCTGGAACATTCCTTCCAATCCTCCATCATAAAAGTGTGATCATCAGCTGGGAATGTGACAGAATCTCTGACCATTACATTTGCATGATTGTAAACAGTGTCTCTGACTTTCAGTAACTAGCTGTGTAATATTTTTCCGTTACAAAAAGTGACTGGGATAAAACTAAGTTGAGTCTCAGGAGAAAAGTGGAATACAGATGAAAGGAAATAAAGTAAAATTATATTGGTTTTTGCTACAATTATTTTTTTTTGTTCTAGCAAGTATAACAATATTGAGACCAAATAACACCTCCTTGATTTATCCCTTGATTTTATTTATACTCCACATTTCTCTTTATAAAGGGATCCAAAGTGACTTACAAAAATATTTCAAAGACAAACTTGAATACCATTAAAAATATGATAAATTGCAATATTGAAAAACAAACATACAGTATTGCATATTAAATGTAATCCGTGTACTTAAGAACCTTTTAAATTCCTTTATAGTTGCCCTTCCAAGTCTCAGTCTCTGTTTTGATTGATGAACATTGAGTTTTTTTCTGTATTTTAGTTCAGTGTCAACTTCTTCATTTAACAGAAATAATTTCATTTAACAGAAATCATTTCTTAAAAAGGGCTGCGGTGGCTCAGTGGTTAAGAAGCTGGCCTTGTTGGCTGGAAGGCGGCAAGTCAGCAGTTCGAGACCTGGGTATTGTATGATGGAGTCCCAGGTCCTGCCAACCTAGCAGATCGAAAGCAAGAAATTGCAAGTAGATAAATAGGGACCACTTCAGTGGGATTAGATCTTTCTTGGGGACATGAAAGGAGCCTCATTCGGGTGTCCCCTGAGCCGAGTTTCTCCAGCAAAAATCCTTTCAACCCAGAATAATTTCTGACATGAAATTATTATTATTATTATTTTAAAAGGGCTCCTTTTTCCTGTGTACCAGAAAAGATTTTTTTTTAAATGAGTGTGTGCTTTTCTTCCCAAGTATAATACAGAAAGTCTTCCAGTGCTTAGAATATTTTCAGACCACAGATGTACTGAAAATGTGACTACTACCATGGCGGAAGCTTAGCTGGTTCTTTAAATTTAAGCCGGACGACATTTTAGGAGTTCCTTGCTGTGTCCATGTGTAAGCATTTCAACGTCTGCCCTGGTGATGGCGACAGAGCTTATAAAAAACTGCTGACTCCTTTGGTGGTCATGTGGCCTAGCCAGTTAACTACCTTTCCCAGCAGGCCTTGCAGCAGCTGCATTATTTTCCACTCCCTGCCATTACAGTATTTGCTGATCATTTGACTCACTAGTGCTTGCATGTTTTTTTTAAAAAAGGGAAATGTTAAAGAGGCAGCTGTGCCGCCTTGTGGCTGCTTGGAACTATGCAGCCTGCGCGGTGTGGAGCAGTATATAATTCTGCTGCTGCTATTATTCATTCATATTCAAGGCAATGGCCTCTCTTATTGGCCTTACTTAAACTCATACAAGCAAGGGTTCTTTGAAGCCAGTATGTGTGTGTATAAATATTTTAATGCAGGGGAAAATAAATCACAATTGACACTATTTGTATCTTTTAGACATACCTGTCAAGTATCCCGGATTGGCCTGGAAATCCCGTATTTTGGCGTGCGTGCCTCCCCTTTCCTGGTGCCGTTCTGTATTTAGAACGGCGGGGAAAGGGGTTACTGTGCACATGCGCACGCACAAAACCCACCTGCACATGCGCAAATGTGTGCTGCGTGTGCGCAAAGGGGTTCTGCACATGCACAATGGAGTTTTTCCTGTGCATGTGCACCCGGGCCAGAGCAGTTCCCGTATTTTCCGGAGCGGCACTTGACGGGGATGCTTTTAGAACATTAATAGCTATTTTATTTTATTAAGTATTTGCAGGACCAATTTATACTTAACCCTCCCCCCCCCAAGTATGTGTTTTATGAGCGAATATAGTTAAGTGTGGAGTGGGGTGATACTTAAAATATAGATACCTGTAGCTAAGTCATGCTTAAGCCCATCAGAATTTTTGCTGCAGTTCTGCAGTTTAACCACTGAGTCACATTAATGGTCTTCTGTTTGTAGCTAGCTAGAAGCTATGCTTCCATAGTGTATCTTCTTCTAGAGGGCAAAAAAGCACTGCGATTTCTTATCCAAACCACTTGTCAGTGATACACATTTTAAGCTGTATGCCTCTATTACAAAATTAATAGTGTGGAAGCAACCTGATGATATCCTCTATTCCTGACCTCTATATGCAGAGTGAGGAGGTCTGAAGAGAAAACATAATACTGTTTTAATCTCTTTTGGGATTTCTTCCAACAATACAGGGAATTTGGGATGGGGCTGGAATGCGCGTCCCCATATCACCTTCACATGTGCAGTTTTTAAACACTTGCTCAGAGCTTTGCTAGTACCATATAAGAGCTGAACTTCCTGTTTTAATATATTGGTCAAACATTACAAATTTGAGCCCAAGATTTTTTTCTTCTTGGTTGTTTTGTCCTACTTTATTGCCCTATTAAATTATTAAATTGCTTAATTCTCTATTATTTATTTAATGACCTTATTGGTTGATTAAAATGAGTATGCGGTGAATTCTCTCCTAATTCATCTGATCTCATTCCTTTTTCACTGTTTTGGTCTTCTTAGCCAAACTACTCTGAAAGTGTGTTCTAACTTAGTGGAAAAATAGGGAAGACACAAATTAAGACGCTTATCTAATTCATCTTGTCTAATGACCCTCAAGAGTAGCAGCATAATAGAAGTAAGGATTCCCTAAATGTCTCCAGGGATGTCCTAGACTAGAGATTGTAAAGCAGGAGTTCTCAACCTTTTAAAGATGGGGGCTGGGTCATGCTCCCTCAGACAGCTTCGGGGGGGCCGGACGGCCATTTCCCGCTCCTCCACCACATGGCACTTCCTAGTGTAGTGGAGGCAGTGGGGGGAGGGCACATGAAATGGCGCCGTGGGCTGCATCCGGCCCACAGGCCACAGGTTGAAAATCCCTGTTGTAAAGTGAAGTAACAAATTTTTTGAGTTGTGTTGTAGGAAACCTAGATTTGATTGAAGTATCTCTTAATGTCACTTCAGTTGTGTGGAATTCCATGCAGTGTTTCAGGGATCTATCAACCTGACAACAGTGGAGTCTGTAGATGATGTGGCAAGAACTGGTGTTGTGGCTTTCACTCATACAGTGCTCCTAATTAGAAGCTAGAGCTGTGTTTCCCAAACTTTGGTTTTGGACTTTAATTCTCAGAAGCCTAAGTCAATTCCCCCAAAGCACTGATCTGCCAATGTACTGACTTAGGATTCTGGGAATTGAAGTCCCCCTGTGGGGCATGGGCCCCACATTGGGAAACACTGAGCTAGAGCAAAGTGAAAATGGGGAGGATTTATACCAATTGCTTCTCCCATATTATGTGGAGTTTCTTATAATAAAGTAGGGAAGATATGAACTGCAGTGGCTTCTGTACTAGCAATGTGCTGTGGTCTGTGGGAAGCCATTTTGTTCTAAAGTTTCAGGTTCTGAGATGCGTGGGATGGAATATGAAGTGTGTAGGATGTTGCCTGACAGATATGAGGATGATGCCTGGTGGGACAGAAAAAACTACAGACAAATTGAAAATAAGATTTTAAGTAAGTTATCAACATGGGACATTTTCTTCAGCATGTTTTTTTTTTAATCCAATGAACAATTGGGTCATCGTTACAGAGATTTGGGTTATTAGGTTATGAAAGGAGAAGAATGAAAAAGAACAGAGGAGGGAAATTACTTCAGACACTCAGGGTTTAATTTGCATCACTGAGCTAAGACATTTTTATTTCTCTGCATTTAAGTATTTGTGGTTGTCTTTTACTCTTTTTAACAGTTAAAGCGTGTCCTGACTGTCAAAAGAATTGGATTTCCAATGAGATTTATTTGAAAATCCAGTTAAGGTCACATGGTGCTTGTGTTGGTTTGCCCATCTTTCATAAAATTGTGCCTGAACATGCTTTTTCAATCCTCCAGTCAAGCACTTCCTGATTTCTCACTTCCTCATGGTCCCCATAAGGGTTTTCTCTTTTCTTTTTTACTTATCTGTGCCCCCACCAGTTGACTTTCCTTCCAAAGGGGGAGAATCTACTGCTGCTGAAATCACCACCTCTTCCTTCACTTCTGCTTCAGAGCTATTAGTGGGTGCATCACCCCTAAGCACAGCCCTGTTGCCACTGCTATGCAACCACCAGCTGGTATCAATTAATGTTTTAAATTAAATTATATTTAACTCTTTATAATTCTGCAAAAGTTATTCGACATGGCAGCAAATGAGCCACTGAACAGTCATAGCATTATAGCAGTAGGGATGGGGGTGGGAAAACATTTTCAGGTTGTGGGAAATAGTGCAAACTTTATGGGGCAAACCGAAAGACACCAATATGTGTTAATACCCATGTTCAGACAGGAGAATACAGGTTCAGGAATTGGTGCAAAACAGACCCTGACAGGTAGTTTAAAATAACCCTTATTTGAGCTGGTTAATGTATGCCTCAGCTGTGCATCATGTATTCCTTGATCTTTGAATTGACTTTTCACTTGGCAAAACCAAAGCAAATGCAATGATTTTTGCTAATTAGATTCACCCTAAGTTTAGTATTTAATGTTATAACAGGTTCTTCCACTGAAGGAGGTAGAAAGGACCATATACATGCCTGCATGGAAGCACTGGCTCCCCATATAAAGGAAGTAAACCATCCTGCCCATCCCCCAATAAACATTATGCCATGCTGCACTGAGTGGTGCAGATTTTCTATTTTTACAGGAGGCAACAAGGGAAGCCAGTGCAAGAAATGAGAAAAGTAAGGGGAATAGAGTCAGTAGCAGCAATGATCAGGTGGCTGTTTCCTTCTCCCTTTAGGCCTGTGCAGTCATGCTGCTGATATAGGTTCTGCCCCTGTCATCTTGCTCCTTCTTCTTTCTATGTCTATAGTGAAAGGAGGATGTGGTTAATCTGGCTTTATAGAAAAAGGTGACTCAGAAGAGATGTCCATAGTGGCAACTATCCAGAGCATCATGGACTTCCTGAGGCTCCAGTGTAAATCATTGCCATGATTACATTTACGTAAATCTACAATAGAATTCTGGCCATTATATTCTATTAAAAATGAGTGAGATATATATATATATATATACACACACACAGATAGTATCTTGTTGGTTGTTGCCGAGGCATTGTATGATACAGGTATATTAGAGAATAGTAGTCTGCTTATTTTCTTGTTTTCTGTATTCACAATATAACATTTGCCTTGATTATGGTCTTTGTATTAACTTGCAAAGTTTCCAGCAAGCAGCTTTAAACTGGCTGCTTATCTCCACATTTACATGATGTAAATCTATGTTTAGTCACCCATATACATGTTTATGAAGGGGGCAGGGCACAGGTTTATAGACGCTGTATTAAAAAAACAGTGTGCTATAC
This sequence comes from Bradypodion ventrale, assembly GCA_035047345.1. Taxonomy (NCBI): domain Eukaryota; kingdom Metazoa; phylum Chordata; class Lepidosauria; order Squamata; family Chamaeleonidae; genus Bradypodion; species Bradypodion ventrale. Next base: position 33,437,559 of record JAWDJE010000006.1, read on the forward strand.
TGTATTTGCATTGTTATTGCCAGCAGATAATAATGGCACAAATTCTTTAGGCAGCCCTAACTTGTAGAGAATAGTGGTTGAGGAAATCTTGTTGCCACATCAGTTTCAATGGCTCTCACTTCAAAGTGTGCTGAAACAGGATGTAAAATTGATTAGTGTGAAGCCAGGTACTGTATTGAGGTGGTTAGGTTACTTGCAAGGAGGCAAATTGTGCATTATAACACGGGGCTCCTGTGGGAAGGAAAAATCAAGAGTTTTAGAAATTCATCTTGAGAGCTTGGGTTCAGATCTGTTCTCCGTGAGATACTGTAGTTGTAAATGAGTGTCTGATATCCAAACCTGTTTTTTGTGACTGGTATTGTACATAGAAAATATACAGATGCATTCTTTGTAAACTGTCAGAATTTAAGAAATGTAACAGGTGCATCTAGATAAATACAAGCCTGCTTTTTGGGGAGTGGACAGAGATAGTTGGTCACATTTACCAATGTGAGCATATGCATTTTGGCTATCGGGGTCCTAGGATAACATGTCTAGGAGGCCTTCTGCTGTTTCTGTGATTCCCTTTATTATGATAGTATTCCCAACCATAATTTAGCATTTAGTGCCAGGTAAAGTAAACAAGCCCAGATTGCCATTTTTAGTATAAGCCAATATATCCTGCCAACCTAGCAGTTCGAAAGCAAGAAATTGCAAGTAGATAAATAGGGACCACTTCGGTGGGAAGGTAACAGCGTTCCGTGCGCTCCGGTGTCTAGTCATGCCTGCCACATGACCACAGAAAAGTCTGCAGTAGCAGACAGCGCTGGCTCTTCGGCTTAGAAACAGAGATGAGCATTGTACCCTAGAGTCGGATACGACTGGCTTTCGAGCAAGGGAAACCTTTACCTTTAATATATCCTACTATAATAGATTAACAGAAAGTAATTAATTCCTTCTCTCTTTATCCAGATATGTTGATTATTCTCCCTAATTTATTTCAGGAAAAAAAGTAGCTGTTGGTGTCTCCATGTTTCACCCTCCTCCCAATTTACAAATCTTACTAATTTTACAAATCAGGAGTACAGTGAGATCCAGCAAATATATAGACCCAAATAAAGGTTTTAAAACAGTTCTTAGTCTCAATTAAAGTAAATCTAATGAATCACTACAAATTTGGTAAGTCATTGCATCTCCCATTGATCCGGTTGGGTCTACTCTAGTTGGGCTTTTACAGTTAGATTTAGACCAAATGCATAAAATCTATTAGACTCCCTCGTATGATTTCTAGTCCATCCCTTTCTCCCTCATCAGCATTCTGGTTCTTAAGTAACACTTAATCCATTGTCATTTACAAAGAGGGAGAGCCACAGAAAAAGCAAGGAAAGGTTCTGATATACTGGATTGGAACCAGACTTGTTGTATGCATGTTGTTGTTGTTGTTCAGTCGCACAGTCAATTCCGACCCTTTGCGACCCCATGGACCATTTTCCTCCAGGCACCTCTGTCCTCCACCATTCTCCTCAGCCCGCCAAGCTCTGTGCCCATTGTGTCCACAATACCATCTATCCATCTCATCTTTGGACACCCCCTTCTTCTCTTGCCCTCAACCTTTCCCGGCAACAAGGCCTTCTCAAGTGAGTCCTCCCTTCTCATTTGATGTCCAAAGTACTTTAGCTTCATCTTCACTATTTGTCCCTCCAATGAACAGTCAGGGTTGATTTCTTCCAGTATTGACCTATTTGTTCTCTTTGCTGTCCAAGGGACTCTCAGTATGCATAGGTTCATAGAAACTATTAAGATCTTGTATGCATAGGCTCATAGAAACTATTAGGACTTTAGTTATTGATTTAACCTTGTGATTTCAATTGGTTTACTACAAATAGGGATACCTATTGTGATGTAGTAGTGGAAAGAGGCTTGGGTTCAAATCACTGCTTAGCCATGAAAGCTTACTGGAAGTGTTGAACTGGTAAAACCACTCCTTAAACATCTCACTTATCTTGAAAGCCCTATTAGGAAAGCTAATAAGTCAGTTCTGACTTGAGGGCACGTAACAACTAGGCTCAAAAAGTTTTAAAGCACTAAAAGTGTATGACCTGTTTGTTCCCTACCCATCTCTATGGAGTTTGGTGGTAAGATAGGAAGTCATATGAGAGTTCACAGGAGTCAAAGATAATTTTTGAAGTGGTAGCCAGGGGACTGCAGTGGCTCAAGTAGGTAAGACGCTGACTGGGAAGCGGAAGGTCAGCAGTTCGATTCCCGAGTACTGCAGGACGGAATGAGCTCCTGTCTTTGTCCCAGCTCCTGCCAAACTAGCAGTTCAAAAGCAAGAAATTGCAAGTAGATAAATAGGGACCACTTCGGTGGGAAGGTAAACAGCATTCCGTGCACTCCAGTGTTTAGCCATGTCTGCCACGTGATCACGGAAACGTCTGCAGAAGCAGACAGCGCTGGGCTGTTCAGCTTGGAAACAGATGAGCACTGCACCCTAGAGTCGGATACGACTGGCTTTCGAGCAAGGGAAACCTTTACCGATACTAGCCAGTGTTAGTCTGTGCGAGCATATCAGAGAGTAAACAAAACAAGACAAAAAAGACTCAACTCCTGTATTTAAATGTGAGCTTTCGTGGATGTCTGATCAAGTGGACATATCAGAAAGCAAAAACAAAACTCTGCAGCACTTTAAAGGCTGCTATATTTTTAACGTGCACTTTCGTGGATCAAGTCCACTTTTTCAGACACAGGAGTGAAATAACAGGCGCGAGCTTATATACACGAAAGACAGTGGGCTCTCTGATTATCTCAGTGATAAAGATAATGTTTGCTCCCCGTGCTCTCAAGTCTTCCCAGCCCATCTTGTTGGACAGGCTCATATTGTTTCCATGCCTACTTTAATTCTGCAACTTATTCCTAGCCGACCTCAATTAATAATCGCGCCCCTTGTCAAAAGCCATTCATCTCGGCGTCTGCTTGTGAGCACCCAGCCGCCTTTTAAACTTGCTCTCTCTCTCTCTCTCTGTGTCTCTCCTTTTCCGGCTGCCTTTGCTCTCGCGCGCGAAAGACGTGTGTTTGTGTGTCTGCTCTGCTGTTAAGGTTGCATTATGTGTCCGATGTGCCCGCGGTGCCTCGGGAAGCCGGCGGTGGCGCTACCGCCTCCCTTTCTCTCGTCTATTTCTTTTTAATCTTCTCCCCCTCCCCTCCCCCCCCATTTTTTTTTGCTTTCCCTTCCCCCTTGCTTGCTTTGCCTGCCCAGTGCATTCTCCGATTAAAGGGAGGAGGAGGAGTGGAGGAGGGAGGAGAGAGAGAGAGAGAGAGAGAGGAAGGAGGGAGGGAGGGAGGAGAGAGAGAGGAGGGCAGAGAAGGAGCCTGGCCGCCATTTTTCCCCCCCGAACAAAATTTAGCAGCAGAAAAACAGCAGTAGGCGCCACCTCCGCGCCTGCTTTCCGCTGCTGCCTGCCGCCGCCTGGTTGCCCCGCTCCTCCCCGGGCGGCGGGCAGAGGGGGCCCCAAGGCAGACGGGGGTACCACCCCCCACCCCCGAAGACTGGTGGCGGCGGAAGAGGCAAGAAAACGCCGCAGAGGTGGTTGCACCGTGTTGTCCCACTTTGAAGACGAGCGAGAGAGTCGAGACCCTCCTTTGCAGTAGGAGGAAGAGGAGGAAGAAGAAGAGGCACCGCAACAGCCGCCGCCGCTGGGGGGAGAGGAGAACGGCAGAAGAAACAGCCTTTTTATTTTTTCCGCCGGCGCCTCTTCTGCTTCTCTCTCTCTCTCCCCCCCCCCTCTTTCCAGGGTGTGTGTGTGGCGGTGGTTGCAAAAAAAGAAAGAAAGAGAGAAGGCACCCCTCCCCCCCCCTCCGAAATCCCTTCCTTCCTCAACCCTTTTCCTGCCCGCCTCGCCTGCAGAAGAGCAGGCGGGCAGGGAAAGGGGAGCAGGGGCTGGAAGGAAGGGAGGGGGGAAAAAAAGAAAGGGGGAGCGAGAAAGAAAGAAAAAAAAAACCCCAAGCCAGCGGCGCGAGGAGGAGGAGGACGGTGGCTACACGGCGGGAAAGGAGTAGCAGCAGTAAAGGCGGCGACGGAAGCGGATTCGGCTTGTCTCGCCTCGCTCGCCTGGTTTTGCAAAACTGCGCCCTTTTAACATTTTCCAGATTTTTTTATTATTATTTTTTCCCCACTGGGCCGGATCCGCCCGGACTCTGCTCTCTCGGCTCCATCACGTGGTAGGTGCCTGTGCCTGCCTGCTTGCTTGCTTCGGTCGGTGCCTGCCTGCCTGCCTGCCCGCCCTGCGCCCTCCCTGGCTTAGCCTAGCTTTCCCCGCTGCCCTTGCTCGGCCCTCCTTCGCCTTGCCTTTGTTAGCGTGGCTGGGCTGGTCGCACCCGCGGCGGGCAGAAAACAACTTCTTTGACCCCTTTCTCCACCCCCCACCCTTGCCCTGGATTTCCACCTTCGTTGCCTTTTAATTTCTGCACAGAAGCTATTAGCCCTTATTTAATCTTGAAGGGATCGTGTTTCCTTTTACGAAGTGTAGTTTAGTAATAATAAAATATAGCTGCTGTTTCTTTTTTTATAAAACTTCCCTGTCCGGTTTCTTTTTCTCCCGCTCCCAGTGCCAGGCACGGCTAGGATCTCAGTCGTCCATGATGAATATTATTAATTCTCTCTTTCCCACCCACCCCTTTTTCTGCTTCTCTTTTTGTTGCGTGTTACGGGATTGCAACTGTTCGCGGCGTGTCCTGCAGCCAAAATGCAGTCGCCACCCCCCCTCCCCTCCCCTCCCGCGCTTTAAAAAGTCATGCAGTTGGGAGTAATCCTGCTTTGCCAGGTTGCAAAAGAGCTTTCTGTGTGCTTAGAACCGATCACAGTTAAGTGTGGGATGGGCGAGGAAGGGAAGAAGTACTGGGTGGGTGAGTGGGGGAGGGTGACTGTTTTTGAGCCGGTCTCCTGTATTGGTAGGGGGGGAAGGGAAGCGAGTCTAAAGGGGGGGAGAGAGAGTGGGTCGACTTTGTCTAACGCTTGGAAACAGAAGCGGCCACTCCCGCAGTGCTCGTTTTACAACCCTGTAGCCAATTCGCACGTTCGAAGCGGCGTGTTTAATGTGTTGAATAATCATTTCGTCTTCCCCTTCTTTACATTTTTTTTTAAACTGGCTATTTTTTTTAAACGCCCCCACCCCACCGAGCTTGGTTTCCCTGAGCCTGGTGTTTGTGATGTGCGTGGTGTGCGCGCTTAGGCGAAGTATTGCGGCTTTATGGCAAACTCGAGAGGAGGAGGAGGAGGGGGGAGAGACGAGGAGAAGAGGCTGGTTTCTGGTGGCGCCACTTTAAATTGAAGGCTTCCCTCTCTCTCCTTGAGAGCACACGGGCGGCTTCACGACCGACGACTGGCTTCCTCTTTGTGTTAGTCCGTTTCCCCTCCCCCAGCCCCAGTTCATAAAACATGCCAGGCTCCCAGTTTACCCCAATCGCAGGAGCATTCGAAGGCTGGCGCGCCTTGTAAGTTCCACCACAGAATCAGAACCCATTCCCAGTTTCCATTCTCGAACACTTTCTGTGAGTGTGTATGTGTGCAGCATATGCGTGTGTGCGCCTGTGGTGGAGACCTCGCCGTCACGTGTCGGCTTGGCAGTCATATTTTTTTTTGTGCGCGTTGTATTGGCTGCTGGCAGTGGTGTACGAGTATCAGTGTTATTACAGTCAACAACAAAGAACTTGCATTCTCTCCCTCGTATTTTTCAGACAAATTGGGTTGTTGAGTGTGTGTCTACCCTCATCATGGGAGAGGGACGGGGTTGGAATAGTTCACCGAAACAGACTTTGGGAAACGAGGCAAACATTGCATAATGCTTGTTTTGCATAATCTTAATTGTGTGTGGGATTTCTCTTTTTAATAATAGGAACTGAAATTAGTGAATCGGGGTTGTAGAGTTTGATCCCATGGAGTAAGTAGTAGGTTAGCGTGTTATGTTAGCATCTTACTAATCAGTGTACTTGGTTTTTTAAAAATTATCTCTTGAGACCTTTGTGCACTGGAACCTACTTTGTTCCCCACCCCTGTTTCGTTTGAACTATAGAATATAGTTCTTTCATTTTCTAATGTGGATTTGTCCTAGTAAGCCATTCTAATGTCTCCTCTCTTTCCTTTATTATCAGCGATTTAGAATTGGCAGGAATGTTTTTATTCTTAAAGCAAATGATGAAGAATTTGACTTCATCTTTCTCTTAAGAATATTTTGTTACATGTAATTTTGTAAATGGTGTTGCCCTTGGCTGGTTGTAGGCACGTCTGTTGTAGCGTTCGTTCGATCAGTTTAAAAGGAAATATTCCTTTTTTTAAAAAAAAAACTTGCCTTTTTAGGGGCTATGTCCTTTAAGTATGTTTTTTTTTGTTTGAAAACCTGCTTAATTCAGTACTATGTAGTTTTGTTGTTAATGATTGACAAGTAACATTTCTGTGAGTAAACTGTTTGGGCCATTTCCTTTCAAGGAGTTGCGTCACATCATGTGATGCTTGCTCTATGTCTGATACATAATTCTAAAAATAAGAGTTAGGTAAAAAAAAAACCTCCCGGTGTTGTGAAAGTGGGAGAAAGTACTTTTGTTCATTACATCCTCCTTGAAATTCCAGAAGCCATAGCAAGCCAATTAATTATTGAGGCTCACTGATATATATTCATCATCTGTTTAAGGAAAAAGCAGTTTTTTAAAAAAAAAACTTTGGAAAAATCAACAAATTAGACAGCAAGGTTGTAATCTCAGAATGCTAGAAAGTGACATTTAACAGTATGCCTGACTTCTTAATAAACACAGTACATGAATTTAAATCATGCATTGCATTCTAGTCAGTGTGTACGTTTCAGACAGTTTTTGACGGGTGGGTCTGGCCCCTGGGAGAAATATATTGACTAAAATGGTGTCTTGATACTGTTATAAGAAGAGTGTTTGACTAAGATTGCTGTCCTGTAGTTTGTCTGAAAAAGTACAGTACTACTGAACTTGATGAAACTGGTTTCTGAGTAGATGTGTAAGTTTGCATTTTGGTGACATTTATGGACTAGAGCTTGCATTTACCCAGTGTGTAACATGAGTTCTCCTTCACATAATAGTTTAATATATATTTTAAAAAATGATTAGAACACTCATTGGTGCTTTAGCAAATGTTTTCCCATTTCAATTTTTTAGCAGTATGACCTTGTGTCAGATGTAAAACTTTGGGATCCAATTGTAAGTGGTAGTGAGGGGGAAAACCTTGGAAAAACCTTTTCAACTTTTTGAGTGGTGTGTATATTTTTCAAAAAGGCCCCATTGCAGGATGCCCTTTCATCTCTCCTCTTGTTGGAATAGGAAGTCGCTTTGATCCCCAGAAATTGGCATATGGTATTTCAGGCATGTCATTTATTAGTCTGGTTAAGCTTGCCAGTTGATCCTATTGTTTTCTGAAGAGCACTGCTTATAATTTCCCCCAGTAAATAAGCTGTAGTTGGATTTTTGTTTTAAAAAGGCTGTAGGGAATGTTCCCTGCCCCCAACCATGTGCTATCTAGGATATTGGACACTACAGTACCTCCCTTTATTTCTGATCAGCATGACTGATGGCCCTAGTGGTTGGGGATGAGAGGGTTTGTAATCCTGTGTACATACTCGGAAGGCTGAAACCAGAGAAGACAGGCATAATTGGAGTAACTTGTTCTATATCTGAACTCAAGAATTCCTTTCCATTGTGTGCTTTGCTAACTGCCTTGAAATTCTTGATTGGTGGGATTGACATGCATTTTTAAAATGATTTAAACAATGCGTCTATTGGGTGGCAAATTATTGCCATACAGTATATTCTGTTTTCTTCCTTGCCTGTGACCAAGACTACAGGCAAAGACTATAGATATAATAGTGAGCATAAATCGTGACTTAGATCTAGTTATTTATTTACTTGGAAGGGTCTTGCAGGGTTTGACCTACAACTACCAAGAAAAATGTATTTTCCTTTTTATTAAGCTTATTAAGAGCTTTTCATTCATATTTTGCAGAAGGGGTAATTATCTGTTCCTCTGGAAGCTTGGTGCTGCTCCTGGGAGCTTTCCATGTCACCTCTAGTACAGCTCCTTGTTGCAGTGACCTTCCTTGCTATCAGGAATATTTGGATACTTTCTCTCAAGCTAAGATAAGGACAAAGGACTCTTCTTTAACTCCATCCTCTCCGTTTGTGAACAGAAACTGAAGCTTTGACTTGAGTCTTTTCCTCAGCTGTTGATTTCTGTCATGGGCAGGCACAAACACATGACACAACCACAGTGTTCCTCTCTGTTGAAGCTTCCCCAATATGAACAGGCAAGGAAGCATTTTGTTTGTTTGTTTGTTTGTTTTCCTCAAGAGTCCTTTGCCTGAGACTGATGTAGTGGGAGTGAGTCAATGAGAAGAGACCATCTGGTTTGGTGTTTTAATGCATTTGGATCCCAAACTGTACCACCAGTGGGATGTAGAAATACCAATCTAAGAGGAACACACTGTTCCTGTGGCATTAAAATGCTTGATTATTTTTTTTGTTTGTGTTTTAGCCACAGGAATACAATTTATTCTCAATAATAATATTGCAGTTATTTATTGTCTTTTGTTGTTTTTTTGCTGCTATAGTGCTAAAATCTATATTTAGCACCATTGTTACAATTGTTTAATACTGTTGCTATTTTTGTTTGCTTGTGTTTATTCCAACAGTACTGTTGGTTTTATTTCTCATGACCTTAACATCTAGCAGAAATGGTAGATAGTAATCATCAAATGATCACACATAGCAGAGTCTTTCTTGAGAGGAAAGTGACCTTTTCCTCATCACATTGTGGCCCAGCCTATTTATTAGCCTGCTTGGTGGGAGGTAAGATAGGGAAGATTGGGGACTTCTACAGGGAGGGCAAAGGCTTCTGGCCTCCTACAGAGCAAGAGTAGCTCTTAAGTTGCAAGCCGGTAGATTTGATTAAACGGTATGAGACATTTTAGCAGTATGGGACAGCAGTCATAATGTGGTGGCAGAAAAGCTAGTGCAGTCCCAGGTGGCATTGGAAGAAGTAACATCCAGATCAAGAGACCCAGTGGTATAAGTCTGTTCTTCCTGGGCACCACAGTTTTAAGAAGGATATCAACAAACTGAAAAGGATCCTGAAAAGAGTCACCAAAGTGGCAGGAGATCTGAAAGCCAATGTTTCACGAAGAATGGTTGAGGAATTGAGCATAGTAGCTTTGAGGAGAGTTGTGAAGTGCTGTGATAGCTGTCTTCATGTATCTGAAGATTTTATTCATTCATTTATTTATTTTTCTGATTTATAGTGCCGCCCAACTCCGAAGACTCTGGGCGGCTCACAGAAAAGAAAACAAATCACATTTTAAAAACCAATAAGACCCCATTAAAAATGCCACCAAAAATTAGTCCAACCCCTACATATTAAAAGAGGGAGAGAGGAGAGAGTGTTCTTACTAAATCAGCCAGCAGGCAGGGGTCACCACATCGCTGGTGCCCCACACCTGCTTTGCCAGCCAGGTTTTTAGCCCTTTCCTGAAGGGCAGCAACTCCGTCTGGAGACGCAGCTCAATTGTCAGGAGGTTCGAAAGGGTGACGTGGTCTCTTAAGTATCCTGGCCCACTACCCTGTAGGGCTTTGAGGGTAATTACCAGCACCTTGAATTGCACCTGGAGGCACACTGGCAACCAGTGCAGCTCCTGAAGCAGTGGCGAGGCACAGGCATACCGCCTGCACCCCATCACCACCCGGGCAGCTGCATTCTGGACCAATTGCAGCCTTCGAATGGTCATCAAGGGCAGCTCCATGTAGAGCGCATTGCAGTAGTCAAGTCTGGAGGTGACCAGAGCGTGTGTGATGGAAGACGGAGCAGGTTTATTTTCTCCAGTTCAAGAGGGTAAGGTTCAAACCACTGAATTTGCATAAAAGGAGATGAGATTCTAAGTATGTACTAGAAAGAAACTCCTGACAGTAAGAGCTGACTTTTGCAATGGAGGAGATTTACCTTGGAAGAATTCTTGTTCAAGGTTTTTAAACATTGTGTAGCCATCTGGCAAAGATTATTCTCCTTTCATGTCCAGATCAAACTTTGGACTGCCAAAATGAAGCCACATTCTTGGCTTTGTCATTGCTCTGGCAAAGATGTCTTATCTATAAATTACTGCATTAGTGAGAATCAAACTAGATGATGTTTGGGATCCATATGAAGTATCCAGTTCTATGATTCTATAGTAACAGCAGTTAGTAATGGAGCCAGTCACCGTTGACACCAAGGAAGAAAGGTTTTTACTCTTGCTGGTGGTTTTATAAGCACAGGTTGGATAATGCCCTGTTGCAAGTTCTCTAGTTCTAGATCACCTACATCAGATAGAGGGAGTGAATATAACATGCTCTGGAATATTCTTCCTGTTCTTTAACCATCCAGGATTAGGTTGACATTAAGATCCTCGTTAAAAACCTCTTTGATTAGAGCTGTGTTGGCAAACCTTGGCAGTCCAGGTGTTTGTGAACTTCAGTTCCCAGAAGCCTAAGTCCCTGTGAATCCAAATATTGATGTGGAGTCACAGGGACTTGGGCTTCTGGGAATTGAAGTTCAAGAACACCTGGAGTGCCAAGTTTCGCAATCACTGGATTAGAAGTTTCTATTTTTTTAAAAAAATCAAGTCATTTTTACATATTTTGTTTTAAAACACTCTAATTTTCCAGAGGGAAGTTTGTTCAAGGACGGTACATAGTGCCATAAAAATCAGAATAAAGTGGCAAAAATAAGACTTTTGTACACCAGCGAGGTGTTGGAATATTCAGGTTTGTGAGAATGAGTTTGTATTCCCCATCTGGTCATGAAACTTGGTGGTCTTCAGCCAGTGTGACGGGATTGTTATGAAGACAATAGGTAGGGAAGGAGAACCATGTATACCTTAAGTTTGCCAAATAAACCAAGTAACTAAAATGGGAAAAAGAGACCAAATAGAAAGCAAAAAACAAATATTCAAATTGTTCAAATGCCACATAAGATGAGATGTTTTCATTGGGTTTCTAAATGGAGGTAATGAAGGAACTGGAATAACAAGGGTTGAACAAGGGTTTTATAGTTACATTTGTTTTACTTGTTTTTTTATTATTTTTAAAAATATTGTAAGTTGTCTCGAACACTACTTTTTAGTGGAAAGTCAGGATATCAGTGCTGATTTTGTACTGTGGAGACACAAATGTATTTTGAATAAGAAAGAAAATCAAATTTTAGCTTTTTCTGCAATAATGGACTGCATTTGGCATACAGTAAATTGCACTGCTCTTAGCATGTAATGCCAGTGATTAAAATATTTTCTCAGATTAAATTTCCTGAAGGTAAAACATTGACACGAGAAAGGCTAGGTTTTAGCTCAGTACTCTTTCAGTATTCTGTTTTTAAAGATGTCACAGACCTCTTCAGTTTGTGGCTCAGATTCAGAATTTGTTAGCCTCTTTTCAAAAATTGAAGATGCTGCATGTTTTTAACACTTTTTAAAAATAAACAGTGAAAATGTTTCTTCATAGTTTAAACAAAGAAATGGCTGCTTGTTCTTATATAAAATTATAGTTGAAATGATAACTATCATGTACAAAATTATAGTTAAAATGATAACCATCATGTACAAAATGAAATAATACAACATATATATCTATAAAAAAACAGGTGTGGTCTTGTATGTGCTCGAAAGGCTCCCACACCCCTGGACCAATCCTGCGGAAATTTGGCACATACGTACCTTGGGCTGGTGAGATCAGCACTGTGGGGGTCACAAGCCCCATGGAGGTGTACACATCCCAAATTGGGAAGCAATTGATTTATACAATGCGTGTGTTTCCCAGTGATGTAATTGAGCTGATGTCGTAGTCCCAGGTTGGTTGGGATTGTGACATCATCTGACTAGCTCAGCTGTAGCTCTCTGAGCTCAGCTGTAGTGGAGCTCACTGTAGGTGGAAGGCAAAAGGGGGTGGGGGTCTGGTCGGGCTGGCACGTTGGTGGCGACGGAGGCCCTTGAGAGGGCCGGGAGGGTGCGGGAGCCGCGGATGAGGCCGGCCTCCCTTTGGAAATGGCCACCCAGTCTCCACAGAGGAGGTAGGGAAGGTCGGAGGGCTCCTCAACGGCTGCGTGGCCGGACACGTATGAGAAGGATAAGGGTGGTAAGTGACCGTTGACGGAGAAGCGGGACAGGTGAGGGAAGAGAGAGACGGAGGAAGGGAGGCAGGAGCGACCCACATACACCCCACAAGGTTTCCAAGAGGGAAAGACTGACCTACGTTAAAGAAATGAAAAACCCGAGCGAAGTCGGGTAATCAGCTAGTATTACTTATGAAATATAGCTGTAACAACTTTGACTCAGATGTCAGATTTAGAGTAGACCTATCAACATTAATGGCAGTTATTTGGCATTAATACAACCAATTATTTTCAACAGATTACTAAAAATACGAATGTCCAATGAATTCTTGATATTTTAAATATTTCACTTAATGCTGGGAAATATTCTGTTTGTTAATATACCTACCAAATTTTCCGGCGTATAAGACAACTGGGCGTATAAGACGACCCCCAACTTTTCCAGTTAAAATATAGACTACCTCTCTTCCAATGCACACCAAATAAAAATTAACCCACACTCAACCCGAAGACGTGCAGCCCTCCGAGTCGAATGGGCCGGTTCTGGTGGAGAGCCAATCCACGCTCACGTTCTCCTCCTCGAGGTACAGGAAGATGTGTGCAGCTTGCTTCCCCTTGCTTCATGCTTCCTGCACAGAGCAGGGACTCGGCCGTGGCACCCCCCACCATATGCGCCGGACATATGAAGCAAGGGGAAACAAGCTGCAGTTAAGTACCTGTCCTATAAGACGACCCCCGACTTTGGCACAGATTTTTCAGGGTTAAAAAGTAGTCTTATACACCAGAAAATACAGTAACTATATCCTCCAGTACATTCTTGTTCCTTGTGTGGTTCAAGGGGCAAAAACTAAGTTCACCTTTAAATGCCTATTGAAAATGCTTTTAAGTGATTTCTTTTAATATTGGTTGTTGGAATATTTGAATAATTTTAAATTTAGTTATAATGATTAATTTTATATATTTTCTAGCTGATTATGCGGCTTTGCTCGGGTTTTTCATTTCTTTACTGTAGGCCAGCCTTTCCCTCTTGGAAACCTCGTGCCGGGGGGGGGGGATGTATGTGGGTCACTCCTGTCTCCTTTTCTCCGTCTCTCTCTTCCCTCACCTGTCCCGCTTCTCCGTTGATGGTCACTTATCACCCTTATCCTTCCCATACATGTGTCTGGCCATCTGGTGAGAGAGCGGCACGCAGTCGTTGAGGAGCCCTCAGACCTTCCCTCCCTCAGCTTTACCCACCGTGGCTTCCGCTGCGGAGGCTGGGTGGCCATTTCTGGAGGTGGGCTGGCCTCCGTGGCTCCCACGCCCTCTCAAGGGCCTCCGTCGCCACTGCAGTGCCGGTCTGACTAGTTCCCCCATTTGCCTTCCACCAGCTGTGAAAACTACAGCTGAGCTCAGGGCTACAGCTGAACTAGTCAGATGATGTCACAATCTCAACCTACCTGGGACTATGACATCAGCTCAATTACATCACTGGGAAACACACACATTGTATAGATCAATTGGGATGCAGTTTGGGGGTGTGTACGACCCCCATGGTTCATGTGACCCCTGCAGTGCTGATCTTTCCAGCCCAAGGTATGTATGTGTCAAATTTCCGCGGGATCGGTCCAAGGGTGTGGGAGCCTTTCGAGCACATACAAGACCACACCTCTGTTTTATAGATATATAAATATTTTGCCTCAAGTGTTATATAAGCATAACTTTGGTTTTAAAGGCAGAGAACTTTGATACCATTGAAGTGTGACCTCCAAAGACTTTATTTGACATACCATAATTTTTTTTTAAAAATCTGCCTTCTACCTCTTTTGTCATTTATACATATCCTCAAATAATGTATACAATTTGGGATACTGTACATCCATGTTCTGTAGAAGCTACTAGCTTTGAGTGGACTAGGGTGATTAACATTCCATCTCCAGTCAGTCACACACTGATATGCATTTTTCTGTTAGCACAGTTAAGATATGCCATTATCTTAGTTCAGGAGCAGAACCTTTGACAATCTAAATATTTTGGAGTTCACCTCCAGAAGTCTCAGCTAGTGTGACCAGTGTTAAGTGATTATTAGAGACATATTCTAGAAAGAAAGACAGGGGTGTCCTATCTCTTTGTTAAAGTATGAGCATAGTTACAATCTTTTCTGTGCCTGACATTCTTGGTGGACTAACTTTATAAGCTTTGAGTCATTTGGTTTGTGTAACTTAAACTAGTTTGAGGCTTCAGGAGAAGAGGAATACAGCACTTGAGGATGGAAAATTCATGAAGCTATATTCTGTTGGCCATAACCACTTTCAGCTCAAGTATACATGCATATAGAAAGTGCAGATTAAGACGCTTGGCTGCTTCAGTAAAGCATAGAATTTGTTGTTGTCACTAATTTTTAAGGTTGTGGTTTGAATCCCAAAACATAGGAGCTGCAGAAGTGTTCATAAAAGCAGCTGCCCTAACAAACATCTGGCAGCCATGTTGCCTCAAATCCACTTGGATGTTGCATTCCCAATATAAGAGTTCTGAATACCGAAGAGTGGGTTTGTGAATGGTATTTGCTGGATTTAAACAATTTTGTGTGTGTGCATGTGTGTGTAGACAATAGCCACCTCATAATCAGCATGAGAATAGGTGTGCTGCTGGAACTATAGTTGAAATTATCTTCACTGCAAAAATCAGACTAGTTTTCTGTAGTAAATACAGAGAGTGCCTAAAAATGTATATACATTTTAAGAGATGTTATCTATGTTTTATCTATTTGTGATAAGTTTGAGACACACGGTATTATGTGAGATGTGCACAAGGGAAGATCCGGGAGGCCTTGCACAGCAGCAAGTCCTGTTTCTTCTGCTATGGTGTTGGAACAGTTGGCCTGCCAAACAATGTGCATGTAAGACAGGAGTTAGCAGAATAAGCATATGATGCATTCTTAAAAGAGCAAAATTCTGCATGTGCAGTGATACAAGTGGACACTTTGGTCAAAGTTGCTCATACAGTATTTCACCATAATCAGAAGTGTCTGGATGCTGATGGTAACCACTTTGAGCACCTATTGTAATTGCAGAAGTCAAATGTGACTTGGATTCATCTTTTCTTATTTATATTGAGTACTGTATAATAATTTTAATACAGTTCTTCTTTCTTAAAATGTGTATACATTTTTTCACCCTCTAGTATTAATTGTGTCAGCCTGAAAGAGACTATTAGTGTGAGTACTTTTAAAAGGCCTGCCTTGATCAGGAAAATAGTTATCACAGTTTGCCTGTTGCGAATACTTCCCATCCTGGGCAAAAAAGTTTGATTAGATATGTAGCTGAACATAGTGGGTCTGTCATTCTAGTTATCAGGATTTCTGGCATCAGAGTTAGTTGGGTAGAGAAACTCTTATGGACGTGAGTACTTGCTTATTCTTATGTGTGAAAACAGTAAACTACAAAAAAATACTCTCCTTATGAGATAGTGACATTTTCTGCTGATACCGATGCCGGTTTTTACATTTATGAGAACAATTGTTGCAGATATTGTACCAAATTATGGCAGCTATTGCTATCAGCATTGGATGGGTTATCTCCCTGATCAGGCATGAATATTTATTTGTTTGCTATGTATATCATAGAACTACTGAGTTAGAAGGGGCTTTCTAGGCCATTGAGTCCAATGGAGGAACCCAAATCAAAGCAGATCTGACAGACAGCTGTCCAATTCTCTCTTGAATGCTTCCAGTGTTGGAGCATTTACTACCTCTCCAGATAGTTGGTTTTACTGTCGTATTGCTCTAAACGTTAAAATGTTTTCCCTCATATTCAGCCTATATCTGTCTTCCTTTAGTTTGAGCCTCTTATTACGTGTCCTACATTCTGAGATGACCAAGAGCAGATCCCACTCATCTTTATGACCATCTTTCAGATATTTGAAGAGTGCTATCATATCCATATTTATCTACTTGCAATGTCTTGCTTTTGAACTGCTAGGTTGGCAGGGACTGGGACAGAGACGGAAGCTCATTCCGTCGTGCAGTACTCGGGTATTGAATCCACTTCGATGGGAAGGTAAGCAGCGTTCCGTGCACTCCGGTGTCTAGGCATGCCTGTCACATGTCCATGGAAACGTCTGCAAATGCAGACAGTGCTGGCTCTTTGGCTGTGAAACAAATGAGCACTGAACCCTAGAGTTGGATACGACTGACTTTCAAGCAAGGGTGACCTTTACCTTTACTATCATATCTCTGTCTTTTCCCCCCAAGGTTAAACATGTCCAGTTCCTTCATTCCTCATTTGGCTTGGTTTCAATTCCTCTGATCATCCTTATTACCCTCCTTTGTACCTGTTCTAATTTGTTTGCATCTTAAAGTGAGTGCCCAGAATTGGACACAATACTCTAGATGTGGTCTAACTACTGCTGAATAGAGGGGGGTCTAGTACTTCATGGATTTTGGAGACTATACTTCTGCATACTTTGTTTCTCAAAGGGAAACTAGTTCTGCAGATACTTTTTGCAGAAATTATAGAAACCACAAAGGAGGAAAGGCAACTCCCGTTGTCTGTTTCTTATGTTGAAAAGAAGAAGTCTCAGAAGTTGGTGAGCGATAGGTCAATAACTTATCTTGGCATTTGAGTTATAGCTTGAGCCAGTCTCACTTGGCGTGACCAAAGGTAAGGAATGTTATATTCTAGCACATCTGGAGGGCCAGTTACTTCTTAGTCCATAGCTTGAAACATAGCATGCACTGTGAGACTGAGGAAATGAGAGCTTAATGATTGACCTGAATCTTTCCATGGGTTTTGTCTCCATTGACAAATGTTGATAGCTTTTCATTGAAGCGGATTTTGCCTTCCTGACGGCCTATTCTTGAAGAAAATCCTGGAGGGCTGTTGCTTACTTTTTTGTCATGTATCTTAAGATGTTTCGAAAAGTTTGCCCCACCGTTCCACTCCTCTTAATTTCTACATGAGATTGCTTAATAAGATTATCCAAATTTGAGGAGTAGGGTATCATCAACATACTGATAACACTCAGTCTTTTGTCCCTTAAGATGGATTCAATTGAGGTGGTAGAAGAGCTGAACTGGTGTTTAGGCTTGATAAAGGTCTGTAGAAAGTTGGTAAACTGGCTAAGTCCTGAGGAGACGGAGCTGTTATTGACATGTGTTTTGTCTATAAGGCAAGGCAGCAGATAAGCTGTTCTGGACAGGGCTACATTTTTTCCTGAAGGATTAGGTTTTTAACCTGATCCAGTTTATCATTGGAAATTACCCATACTGTACTACTGTGAAACTCACATTCCTTCATTTGTCAGTCTCAGCTATGTTTATTGCTAGTCGCTCTTTGTTTCCAGCTAGGTCTATTGCTAAGGAGAGCATTATGGATATTTCTTGGAGTAGGTTTAGCAACCTCTGTTCTTAGAAGCTTGGAGGATGTAGACCTTTTCAATGGTTGCCTTCTATCTGTGGAATGTTCTCCCCAGGGAGGAATGCATAGTAGCCTCATGTTATCAATCTGAAGTGTAATAAAGATATTGTTCTACTTCCAAGCATTTAATTAGATAGACTGAATCAATTTTAACTGTTGGCTTTAGGCCTCTTGATTATCTTGTATAATGTTAATTTATTTACTTACATATTTGAGGGAATTTTGGTTAGTATCCTGTTTCCTAAATGTGGAATGGAATGCTAGTTTAAGTGTCTCCCTACTACCATCATACAACCATTTATGAGAACAGGCACATACCAGTGAACCTGTCGCAGAGGCAAAAGGAATCTTAAGCAATTGTGCTTCTGCTCTGTGTTTCAGCAGTAACCAACTAGCACTTGTTTTATATTTTTATCTTCACTTTTCCTCTTTAAGATCTCCTTTTCAAAAAATATCCAAGAAGTTAAAATAATTCAACAGTATGTTGTACAAAATGTGGCCTCTTGCTGATTTGGAATAGGGATAGAAAACGGGTGTCCCTCTAGATATTCCTGGATTGCAGTTTACATCAATTTCAACCAAAGGCTATTCTGGCTGTGGCTGATGTGTACTGAAGTCCAAGAATAGAAGAAGGGCCACATGCTTGCCACTCCTTTTCTTGTTCAATGTAGGCTAGTTTCGTTTTGGGAGTGAGAGGTTCTAAATTTATTTCCCAGACAATGCCATGTATTAAGAGGATAGGAAAACCCTGCCCTACAAAAGGGAGGACAGTAGTTTGTGTGGACAAAGTGAAGTCATATTTTGTTATTAAAAAATACTAGAAGCCCTAAAAAGGAGGGTCATTAATGTTTATAGGACAAATTGTGTCCTTAAGGCATTTGTGTGCACGCGCATGCATTCATGCATATACAATTTGAGGACTAGGACTTTTGGGGTTGTCAGAGGAGTATAGACCACTAAGACCTGAGGGAAGGCAAAAATGCTCTCCCTTAGAAGTTGCCTGCCACGAGCTTTGATATGTCATGCTTTATGTCAAAATATCCAAAGTCCAGCTACAAGCGTAGCTTGGGGGGCATGTTTGACAAGAGCTATGTATGAAATCCTGGGAAGCTGTTGCAATCAGGTTGCTAGTTTTCAGCTAGACAGGCCAGTGCCTGAAATGGGGAGTGTTTGCAATATTCTCGAACATTATGATTATGAGTATGTTACAAACACTTTGCATTCACTTTTTATTTTCCACAGGGTAGTTTTACCCAATAATATTTCAGTGGTTGAAATGTCATTGTTGTTGGCTGCTACTTGTATCCGAGTATACATGTTTTCCCCTGGAAATCATTTTTTACAGTTGACAGGAAAAATGCCATTGGTGTGAATTTGTTTAACGTGGATCCCAGCTTGCCATGAAGTGACCCACACACTGTGATCATGGAGCCATCTCCTGCGGCACCTATGAAATGAGACATGCAGGATTTAAGACTGGGACTGCAATGGACTGCTACAGCCTTGAGGATATTGACAAGGTGTGCCTTCATAGTCAGTCCATCTGCCATGGCCTCTTCCACCTCCATGACCATTTGGAATCAGAATAGTGAAGTGGTTTCTTCTCCACTCATTTTGCTGTTGGGCCCAATATGATGGTTTTCAGTGGCAGTTCCTACACTAAGGGGGCCATCACCCCACCTAAAGGCTGTAGCCATTGGCCCTCTCATAGGGAGTCAGGTTATTTATCCCCATGCAACATTCAGTGTTGAGTCACTGGCTGTAAGTCTACTCCATTACCATAGTGCAGGGATTCTCAACCTGCTGTCCATGGGCTGGGTGCGGTCTGCGGCACCATTTCATGTGGCCCCCACTGCCTCAACCACACCAGGAAGTGCCATGTAGTGGATGAAGGGCAAAATGGTCATCCAGCCCCTGAAACTGTCTGAGGGAGAGTGACCTGGCCCTCAGCTTAAAAAGGTTGAGAACTGCCATTGCGGGATATCTGGCCAGATGCCATAGAGCCAGGGTACATGTAATGTTAATCTTGTTTAAACATGTAGGTTTAACCTACAGAATAGTGAAGTGGTTTCTCCTCCCCTCATTTTGCCATTGGGCCCAATATGATGGTTTCCACTGGCTTTTCTTCCACTAAAGGGGCTCGTCTGCCTGTAGCCATTGGCCTACATAGGAAGTCAGGTTATTTACTGTCGCCCAACACTCGGCGTTGAGTCGCTGGCTGCACGGTCTACTCTATTACTGTAGCGGGCTGTCCGGCCAGACATACTGGTTGAAATGTAGATTTTATTCTTTTGAAATCTCTAGTCAGGCTTGGTGTTCTTATTTTTATTTGTTTTCATTCATTGCTCTTTTGAAATATCTGGTCTTAGTTCCTAAACAGGAATCCTGAATTTCCAGCTATTTTTTCTTTTGTTCACATCAGAGTTTAATCAAATTATTCTAGCTTCTAACTGTTTCAGATTTTGAAACTGCCTTGAACCATATTCATAGTAGATTGAGATGTTAGTTTTATATCTTTCTAGTTATTTTCTCACCTGGTAATTACAGGACTGTGGTTCTCCAGGTGTTGGAGGCCCATCAGCCCAAGCCTGCATTGTTGATGTTGAGTGATATCAGAAGTTGGAATGTGGCAATTACAGTGTTGCCCATTGTGTAGGTGAACAAGGGGAGAGAAACAGTGCAAAGTCTTGTATGGTCCCAAGGATACAATGGCACAGGCAGGTCTTCCTCCACCACCACCACCACCCCAAAAAAAGAAAGAAAGAAAAGAAAAAAGGAATGGAATGGAATAACAGGGCAATTGTAGGTCTTCATTTCTAACAAATTGTTCAGAAAGATATATCTTGGTAAGACTGTTCACTGCGTAATTGAAATGATGTTCCTGATAGGTACGGAGTAGAAGATGAAAGAAGAGGCTGAACTAAAGGAACAAAATGTTGGCAGGATGAAATTGCTATTTTATTCCCTTTAATAACAACATTCTAGATAATAATACAGTAATTTTGTGTCAGAAATTATTCTGGGTTGATATGATTTTTGCTGGAGAAACTCCACTCGGGGTGCCCAAATGAGGCTCGTTTCATGTCCCCAAGAGCTGGGACAGAGACGGACGCTCAATCTGTCATGCAGTAACGGGTCTCAAACTGCTGACTTGCCAGCCTTCCCGTTAACAAGGCGAGTGCTAGATAGAAATCTAGATCTACAGTATTTATCATTGACAATGCAGGGCCTGAGACAAACCAGAAAGGATTACTTTTCTCTCTCTCTCCTTCTTCCATCATCTCTACTCCCAACAAAAGTCCTCTGCCTGTGTGAGTGTGTTTGTGTGTATGTAAAAAACTTCATGCAGCTTACATATATTTACACAAATGTATAAACATAAACATTTTGAAGCAGGTGAAGACAAGGACAAACATTTTGTGTGGTTTCCTATATGAGAACTAACAAAACAAGTGTTTTATTCTCGTTTTAAAAATTGGTTTCTATTTGTGTTCAAGAAATGTGTTTTTTCTAGGTAGAATGGTATCCTGCTGGATATTTTTGCTAAAAATGGGAGGTGCTTGATTTTAAAACTCTCAACATTGAGTCAATGAAATCTAGTTTGCATTTTTTTGGGGGGCTGTTTGTTTTTGGGGTGACAGATGCTTATATATGAGGACACTGCCTTATAAGTTACCATATTTGCCAGCATATAAGAAACACCGAATTATAAGACGCACCCTGTTTTTAAGACATATTTTAAAGGAAAAAAATAATTTTCTACATTAATTCTAGGAGATGGGAAGGGCAATATTGGCTGGTCAAGAGAGCTCCTTTGGAAGCCCCTTGCCCAGCCGACCCCACTGTTGGCTGCCAAAAGGCAGGGACGAAAAGCGGGCAAGTTCGCTTGCCTGTGCTGCTGTGCCAATTTTCCAGGCAGCTACATGCCTCTACTTAGGGCCCCGCCACCTTGGCAGTTTCCGCTTCAGCTCCTCTCGCTGGTCTCCACCTCGCCCTGTGGGAGAAAGTCTGAAGCGCTTCCCGGCAGGGATCGGGCTATGAGAGAAGCTCTCTCACACACCCCAGCCCCCAACTGGTGCATACGCGGGTGGCAGGGATTGGTCTATGGGAGAAGCTCTCTCACATGCCACAACCCCCAATGTGGCAAAAGCAGGGATAGGGTTTTGCGGCAGTGCCCATGGCTACTGAACCCGCATCAGCATGGGGGTTGGGGGTTGGAGGCGGATACCAGCTTATAAAACACACTGTTTTTCGTGCATCTTTAAAGGGGGAAAAAGCGTGTCTTACATACTGACAAATACGTTAAGTACTGAGTGATATACAAAAACTAGAGAATTTTTAATTGGACCTCTTTGGAGAACTTTTGTCTAGTAGAAAGAATAATTCCTTTTAGAAATTATATTTCTAGGAGGCAATGCATTTATTAGGGTCATTCAACCAAATATTCATAAAGTTGTAGACAAGCATTTTTACTTAATGTAGATGTTATAAAAAGTGAATATTGTGGGGAGGTGGAGGGATTTGACTTGATGCTAAATTCTTAAATTTGCTCACATTTTAAAGATTATGTACAGGAAGAGATTATGTGAATTTAAAATAGATTAGGCTGCATTTTTTGAAACAAATAATCAATGGCTGATTACTCTGATTTAGTTATTACTTGGATTTGTAGGAAGAGCAAAAGTAAAGGGAAATCTGATTCCAACATCTCAAAATTGTTGACTTTTATATTACCAAAGTAAGAGATTGATTTTGGCTGGAATGTTGGACTCAAAAGGTCAGTAGAAGCTAAGTTAGATACAGTAAAACCCCGACTTAAGTATGTCTTGAGTAACATAAAATTCAACTTACATAATGATTTTGTGCTAAAACAATGCCCCGATTTACACAATTTCCTATGGGTTTGCTTCGAGTTACATAAAGATTCTTTTTCCTATGGGTTTGCTTCAAGTTACATAAAAAAGCAATTTAAGCAAAAGCCTACGGAACCGACTCTTTTTTTTGTAAGAAGGGGTTTTACTTTATTGTTGTCTAATGATAGAATATAGGGAGGGTAAGCTTCAAAAATACAAGTCCTGTCTTTATGTATGTGGTAGATATATATGCCTTCTTCCAGTTCCAGTAATCTCCCTGGTAAGCCTATAGTAACCAGTGCTGGTTAATAAAGGGAGTGACAGCAGTCATAGTCTGACATTTTGGGGGAGTGACCAGGTATAAACAAGATCTTGAGATCTTTGAACACTGGACATTTTTGAAACCTCTTGATCTGTTCATCAGGCAATGTGTGGTACAAAAGGTTAGGATGGTGAGAGCTGGAGGGAAGGCTACTTTTACCTTGTCCATCATCACAGTGATTGGTCATCCCTGTGTGGGGAGAGAAATGGATGTATGTAAAATAAAAAACTAGTGTGTTGTGAAGGGTCAGATGTCATAGAAATTGCAACATGAAAAATAGAATATGAGCACAAGAACATTTCTTAGGTTTTTTTTTTTGGGGAGGGGGAGAATGCAGCTGACGTGGACCATTACCTAGTTCCAGTATGTACCTGAAGTTTTATTCCAATATGGAGGAAATGCCTTTTTGAAATAGTAGGTCTCCAGGTAGAGATAATAACCATTGCAAAAAGCTTTGTAATGTTAAGAAGGAAGTAACCGGAAGGGAGCAAGACTTCAAAGGTGTTAGTTTGAAAAACACTTTCTAATTCCTCTGAAATTATTTCATGATGTTCAAAGTAGCAGTCATGTTTATAGATGTCTGTCTGTCTTGTGTAGTTGTAGGGAAAATGCCAGTTGTTTGGCATGTTAGATGTTGGACTCAGATTTCCTGATGTCAGGTATTTTTCCTGCTCTTGTATACTACGAGACATTTTAATATAAATATTAGTTGAAATTTTAATTTCAATATAGTTTTTAAGGTGAATAAGACAAGTAACTTATTGACCTATATTGGACTCAGTGGCTTTTCCACCTGCCTGCTGAGAAGCAGTTTTTAATCTTGATGACAAAGGACTTCTTCACCTTGTCCTGCATTACATCATGCACAATTAGATAATGACTCTTACTTTTACTGTAGCGTTTAAAAGTAACATAGCTTAAAGCAATATGTAGAAGAACCAAGTTAAGCTAAATTCCTATGAACAAAGGCAAAACTTTTGACTATATCCAAGTGTCAGTGGCATTATATTTTGTGTGCTTTGTGCTCTACAGTCCCTTAATTGAAAGAATCTAAGCAACTAAAGGGCTCTTTTCCCCCCTCTTTGATACTAAAATGTCCTGGGATACAATATAAGGTTAGGCTTCTTTGAGTGGAGAATAAACAATTAGAAAATGTGGCTTCATTTTAGGTTTGTAGTGTTTTCTTTAATCTTTTAAATTGCTTCTAGTTTGGGCACTTGTATTAGAATTATAGAATCATAAATAAGCTGAGACTCATTGCTGTCGTCTAATGAAGACGCATTATGTGCCTTATTGTAGGAACCCCAATAAGTGTGTGGTTTCAGTCTGTTACAGTTTCTAGAACCCCTCCTTAATGTGGTTGTATAAGTTGTTGTGTTGTTCCAGGTCCATCTGTCAGACCAATTTTTGTTCACTGTGTAAGCCTTCTGATATTACCATCAACATAAAGCTAATCACTAGGACTGTGGTGGCTTAGTTGTTAAGATGCCCAACAATACGATCGGCAGGTCAGCAGTTTGAGACCTGAGTGCTGCACGACGGAGTGAGCTCCCATCTGTCCCAGCTCCTGCCAATCTAGTAGTTCGAAAGCAAGAAATTGCAAGTAGATACATAGGTACTGCTTCAGCGGGAAAGGTAACAGTACTCAGTGTGCTCTGCTGTCTAGTCATGACTGCCACATGGCCACGGAAATGTCTGAAGCTGCAGAAATCATTGGCTCTTTGGCTGTACACAGAGATGAGCATTGCTCCCTAAAGTCGGCTACGATTGGCTTTCAAGCAAGGGAGACCTTTACCTTACCTTTACCCAATTACTTAGTAAATGGTAATCACATTTCTTCATGAGATTTTGAATCCAGTTATTCTAAATGTAATGAAAGGATCTCTGATGAATATTACTGTGGCCTGTCCACTGACAGGATATTTTGGTTCTTCATGAATAAAATGCTTTAAAATCTGCCAAAATCTAGGTTGGATACTAATTGAATTCAAGTTTTTGTTGAAAGATTGAGTGCAAAAAATAAAAATAAAAAATCCCAAGCCCAGAGTTGAGAAGGTGCTGAGATGGGGAAGAAGTATCAGGTTTTACTCAGTTTAACTGTGTTATCCATCTGAATTTGTATCTTTTTTCCATTTGAGTTTAAATCTAGAAAATGGTTTTGTCATACTCCTTAAATGTGTGCTGAGGATATGTGAAGAAGGAAGTTGAAAAATGACAACCATCCTGTTTAATAAAATAATATTGCCCTGCAAACAAATTTAGTCATTTATCTTCCATGGGGAGGATATTTTTTTCAACATAATGCTGCTAAACACTCACCAATATCACAATTATCCTCTTGAGAAACCGAATCAATTGCATATGTCCATCACAGCCCAGTAAGATAGAGTTCTATGAGAAAACCTTTTGCACACATGGCCATTTGAACTTTTGTGATACTTGCTCTGAATGTTCATGAATTGTTTATTGCATCTTCTATAGTAAGAGTTTTGCCTCTATGAACTACCAGCTATATCTTATTGATCTGGCAGCTAGAGTTGAGTGCGACCCACTCTTTCTGTGTTGATTTCTCATTGAAGAAACAATTCAATTTAAATTTGATCTGTTAATCACACAACTCCTATCCCCTCTTTTTTTAAAAAAGTTATATTTCAAATAGAAAATAAGTATGCTTTGCCTGTGTTGAGAAGGTAACACTGCACTCTCCTATCACCCTCAGAATAATTCTTTTTAGAATCTGGTAACTGAAAGACTTCTTTTGTGAAACTACAGATTTGATCTGATCCAAGACTGGAGACATTTGAGCCTTGAATTCAGTTCTGATTCAAAAGGAGGAGGAATACTCTCTGAATTTCATGGGCTTATTATAACATTATTATAATAGTAACATTACTCATAGATCTCTGTGTTGCCTGCATCACAGGGGTTATACATCTATGGCAGGGTCCTCGAACTTGGCTTACCAGAAGTTCTTGGTCTTCAATTCCCAGAAGCCCTGATTGGTAGTTGTACTGACTTGGGCTTCTGGTATTTGAAGTCCAAGAACACCCGGAGAACCAAGTTTGAGGAGCCCTGATCTATGACATTACTTTCTTACTTCTCCACAATCTGACCATCATCTTGTATCTTTTCACAGTTCTTTATTTCAGTAAAGGGGATACTTGGGGTTTCATTTCAGAAACATGGCTAATGGTAGAAAATTAATGGGAGATATTGTCCAAAACTTCAGGAAGGCCAAGGATTTCCAGCCTCGTTTACCCAGTAACATGCTGGCTGGGTAGTTGAATGGGATTTTGGTGTGCTGTGGAGCCAAAGGTTGGACATTATTTTCCCTACTGTGCATTCCAGAAGAGACAGTCTCTGCACTCTTCTTGGGTAAGCTACATGGTCCCAGAATGACCAAAAAGAGGGAAACGACGTCTGAGAACTCGCTACCTACGAAGTCAGAATTGACTTGATGATATATTACGATGATAGCAATTGCACTTATACTTATATGCCCACCCCATGGCACTTAAAGCAGTTTACAGGTCATTAGCATTTTGCCCCCAATGTGCTGGGTGCTCGATTTTACTGGCTTTGGAAGGATGGAGGGCTGAGTCAACCTTGGGCTCTGTCAGGATCAAACTCGGATATTGAGCAGAACATAATGATGACGACAATGATGACAACCCAGTAACCGGATAGCTAAACTGTTCTGTAATATTCTGTCCTTACTTTGTACATGTTTTTCCTTGAGTTCACCACAGGATTTTTGGCACTTGTACTCTTGATGCTGTCTATATGTGGGACACTGAGATGTGACATGGCTGGGAGTGGGGTAGGAAATACATGCCAGTGCTGTGGCCTCCTTGTCATTGTGTATCGGTTGCAAAATTCTGCCTTGCCTAGTGTGCTGCTTTGTGCTTTAGCTTTGCTGATTCTGCACTTGTAACTAAAACTTGTTTCTGCTTCATTTTGTAGGCTGCCCTCTGGCGAGGCAGTAGAAGACAGCAGAGCTGGCCTCTGCAAAGAGAGAGGCTGGACTGTCCGTCTCTGTGTGCTGAATGGCTACTATGGCGCCCGCTCTCACTGACGCAGCAGCTGAAGCTCACCACATCAGGTTCAAACTGGCTCCCCCGTCCTCCGCCCTGTCTCCTGGCAGTGCCGAAAACAACGGCAACGCCAACAATATCCTCGTCGCCACCAACGGCACCAAAAGGAAAGCTGAGGATTCCAGCTTAGATTTCCGAAATAACTCGACAAAGGAAGAGCTGGGGAAGCTGCAGCCTCTGGTGGCGTCTTACCTCTGCTCGGATGTAAGCTCTGTTCCTTCAAAGGAGTCTTTGAAACTGCAGGGGGTCTTCAACAAACAGACCGTCCTGAAATCCCATTCTCTGTTATCTCATCCCTTCTTGAAAACGAGTGACCTGTTGGGGAGGCAACCGGTGTTTTCCTTGGAGAACCTAAAAACCATGAGTACTAGTAGCCAGACGCCTCTGCCGCAAGCACCTGTCAATGGCTTGGCCAAGAAATTGGCAAAGAGCAATAGCTCTGATCATGAAAACTCAGTTGCACTGAATGGTGGGAAGCGTGCTCCTCCGGCCGGCCTTCAGGATGTGGATGCGAATAGTCCCGAGGGTTCTGATTTGGGGGACATGAAATCAGGTTTAACCAATTGCACTCTACCACACAGAAGCCTTGATGCGGCTCCCGTTAGCAATAATGGCATTGCAAATAAGCGTACTCACAGTTCTCCTCCGCAGCAGCAGCATGGCCCTGAAGGGGGTGGTGAGAACAGGTGGTTGTTATCTGGGATGCCTGCTTGTTCCGGTCTTGGGAGCAGTAAACGAGCAGAGGAGCAGAAGATCTCTCTGCCAAACAATTCCCATAGCACTCTGGATTCAGACATGAGGACAAGGGTGCTGTTGCGACGGCAGGCAGACATTGAGAATCGTGCTCGCAGGCTGCAAAAGCGCTTGCAGGTGGTGCAAGCCAAGCAGGTGGAGCGGCACATCCAGCAACAACTCGGGGGTTTCTTGGAGAAAACTCTGAGTAAACTGCCCGCTTTGGATTCCCTGAGACACCGGAGTCAGCTGATGCTGACACGCAAGGCAGAAGCAGCTTTGAGAAAAGCTGCGAGTGAGACTAGTACACCCGAAGGACTGAGCAGTTTCTTAAAAAATGACTCTATATCAGAGGAACTGGAGAGATTTACTGCTGGTGGGATGGCCAACCTGCGGTCTTCTGAGCAAGCGTTTGACTCGGATGTCACAGACAGCAGCTCGGGTGGGGAGTCGGATATTGAAGAGGAAGAACTGACCAAAGCAGACACTGAACAGCACCATGTACCACTGTGAGTAGTGCAAGATGTAATTTTACAGAGCGGAGAAGGTTCAGTAGCAAACGTTATTGATCAATTATGCTTGGAAAGCCAATTTAGCCCTGTGTCATGGGTTGGGTAGAAGTAGTATATTTATATTAGCCATCCTGGAATATTGTGCTACAACTACCATTTGGAATGTTGTCTAGGGCTCATGGGAGTTGCAGTGTAGCAACATTTAAAGGGCCAGGCCTCTCCCATTTCTGTTGGCATGGGAAAGAGAGTAGGACATGATATATACTCAGTAATTTATTTGTGGCCAAAAGGAATGCTCTCACTATTTTAATCATATATATTAAGTATTAAAGCTAGTTGAAAAATTCCAGCCTTACTCATTCACCTGCTTTTTAATTGAAAGGCATCCTAAAAAACCTCTTTCTTAGCTTCTTTGCACCTATTTCAGTCTTCTGTTGTGGTTTGACATTGAAAAGTTGTTCTGCTTTATGGAGGCAGCCAGCTTTGTAGACGTCTTAGTAGACAAATGGTACTAGGCTACAACACTGTTGGCTGGAGGCACTGAGAGTTATTGCTCAGGATACCTGGAGTTCCAGGATAGCAGGCTTAAGCTAGAATGACTTGCTTAAATAGCTTTGAAAATGAATTGTATTTCGTATGTGTGGTGAAGTTGTAGCTGAACTCCAAATAACAGTATATAAAGGGGGTACCCAAACTACTGCCCGGGGGCTGGATCTGGCCCCTGACGCCAATTCATCCAGCCCACCTAGCCCTCGTTGCTCCTGGAAGCGGAAGTAAAATGCACCCGTACAGGCGCGTTTTCTGCTTCCAGGAGTGACGAGGGCTTTGTGGGCCCGATGAATTGGCGTTGGGGGCTGGATTCGCGCCCCCCCCGGGCCATAGTGCCTGGCTCCCTGAACCACGTGACCGGCCTGTGGCCCAAAAAGTTCAGGCACCCCGGTATATACTGTGAAATTGCGTATAATAGCCAACATCATCTTCCGTAGTTAATGCTGGTAGAAGGGAGAGAGCTTAATTCGCATTGGCAAATTCCCACTTGAAGTCCCTATTTGGATTCTCTTTGCATATCAGTAGGGACTGTGGTGGCTTAAGTGTTTAAGATACTGAACTCATGACTATAATGTCTGAGTTCGATTCCCGAGTACTGCACGATGGAGTGAGCTCCTGTCTCTGTCCCAGCTCCTGCCATCCTAGCAGTTTGAAAGCAAGAAATTACAAGTACATAGATAGGTACCACTAGGGTAGGAAGGCCTGCCACATGTCCACGTAAACATCTGCAGATGCAGACAGCGCTGTCTCTTTGGCTATAAACAGATGAGCACTGAACTCTAGAGTCAGATACAACTGGCTTTCAAACAAGGGCAACCTTTACCTTGCATATCAGTCAGGTGATCTGGCTTGTGACAAGGAATCAAAGCAGTGTATTGTTAATTAGCATATATTTGTTCTTGCAGATTATGCCACTTTCCTTCTATCTGTATGACTATAATTTTTTTTTATCCACAGCCTTGACTCTAAGCAAAGCCACACTTAGTTTACCCAGTAAAATATGTGGGACTTTGAATCATTTTATATTGATGGTTCTACTCTAAAAGTGACTAACATTTAGCTTCCGCTTATGGGACCATTTAACTGACTTCTGTTACTATGAAAAGGAATTTTCTACATGTTAACTACTAAAGGGCAAGGTAGAAGTTGCTGGAGTGAAGCTGTTCTTGTTTAAGTCTGTGAATATAAAGCATAAAGTGTTCTGTCTTGGCTGATGAAATCTGAGGTTTTTCTTGAGCAAGTTTAGGTAACTAGAATACATGAATGAGTTTGAGTTGTGAAAAAAAATTTTTTTTGGGGGGGCAGTAATATCCCTAAGTTTGGTATTTTATTTGATGCACAGTTAACAAGAGGGAGGATCTGACACTACAAGGGGGACAGGGTAAAAAAGAAGGATGTTGTTCGCTAGAAAGAGCAAAGTGTGGTTATGAGATTGAAAAACAAATGATCTCTAAGGACACATAACTGCCCATGATTAAAGTATAGGCTGTGAAGTGATAGTGATAGATTTTGTT
Source organism: Bradypodion ventrale (assembly GCA_035047345.1). Lineage (NCBI taxonomy): Eukaryota > Metazoa > Chordata > Lepidosauria > Squamata > Chamaeleonidae > Bradypodion > Bradypodion ventrale. The sequence goes on from JAWDJE010000006.1 coordinate 33,467,652, forward strand.
GGAAGAAACTTTAGACTACAGTATAACTAATAGTACATATTCTCCTTTGGTCATTTTCCTTTTTGGTGTTTCCCAGCCTCTTTTTTTCTGATGTGTTTCTTAGTCTACTTTGCTATCTGATTTCTAATCCAAAGTAGTTGAGTCTCTGAATCAATGCATTATTTTAAAACTTTCCTTCATGGGTCAGCACTTACTGAAGATCTGGATGAACTGGAGGCAATGTCTTAATCGGTGACATTGTGAAGAGGTCTGCCATAACTGGATTGAAAAAGGCACATATTGTTTTTACTATCAGTATCTTTCAGTAACTTAATTGGGAGCTTTGCTAAGTGACTACTTGTTGAAAGTTGCAAGGTCTTTGGGAACTGGTCTGTCATGTGCTTACACATCAGGAAATGTCTGCCTTGGATCATGGAATTGTAAACAGAACAGAACTAACAAGATCTTTAAATGGATTTGGCCTTCTGGGGTAGAATCGGAATCATTCATATAGCAGAACTACTACTACTTTATAGTTAATAAGAGCACCAAGGTTCATTGGTTAGAAACAGCCATAAAATGGTAGTGTGGAGTACAGAGCCAGTTACAAAATGGTGGCTGAAGAACAAAGCCTGGAAAGTCAGGGTGATAACTACAGGAAAGACTACAGTGCATAATCCTACTACTGCCTCTTCCCTTCTACTGTATGTTGACCTAGGAATAGTTTGCGCGCAGCAGTATCAGAAGGATAATGGAAGAGCTAAAAGTATAGCCAGAACACAAAAGAGAAGCTGTTTATTATGAAAACAAACAGTTGTAAAATATTGTAAAAAGAAAAAAAAACAATCATTTAATTATGCTTGGAGAGAAATGTTCCTATTTTACTTTTTGGGGTCATGCTTTTCATAGAATGAATGGTGTTAGGCAAAATCTTTGTATGTTTAGGGTTTTGTTAATTTCAGTGCCTGGGCAGGTTCCTGTTGTCAAGAATCCTGTAGCATCGTCCAGAAAACTGTCCTTTGTTCAATATATTGTGGGAAATGGTATTTCCTTATCATTAAATTGCCGACTGAGCAAATGATCGTGGCTGGTAGAATGGGGGGAAAGGAGCTAAATTTGAGCAAAGCTGAAAGTATTGGCCTTGCTGTTGATGCTCTTGTAGTTGTGGTTATGGTGTAGTTGTGGTTATTGGTGCAAACATGCAATACACTTGCCTCAGTGTCCAGACTTTACTGCTATAGTCATCCATACTTGTAGTAGTCCGTTTGGATCATGTATAGTGAGCAGAGTTGGAAGATGCAGCCTTTTCTTACATTGAATTAGATCAGGGGGCGCCAACCTTTTAAAGTTGGGGGCTGGGTCATGCTCCCTCAGACAGTTGAGGGGCTAGACTGGTGGGTCCCCCCAGCGTTTATGCCAGATGTAAACGAGTCCATGGCTGATTGCGGTGGCTGGAGTGCGGGCATAGGTTGGATGATTTGGCACCACTGGCCGGATCGGGCCCATGGGCCATAGGTTGCCGACCTCTGAATTAGATGATTGGTTGATCAAATCACCCCTTTACATTGCTTTTCATCAATGGATGCCCTTTGTACATGTTTGATTTCAGCTCCCATCAGTTAGCCTGAAAATGATGGTAGTTGTAATGCTGACATGGAAACCACTGGTTACCAGTGGGTAGCCAAAAAGGAAATTTTCCCAGCTCTTCCTGGCATCTTTTGAATTCTTGGTATGTAATCCATCTCTGAGCTACTACTGTGCTAATCAGAGTCTTCTGTATCATCTATCTGTTCCTGCTGTTCTCTCAATCATTCACAAAAGATTAGTTATTTTATGCAGCATTCTTAATACTTTCTGCTGTTTACTACATGTCTTTGTTGTTTGTTGTAAGAATTATTGTATTTAAATAGTTTCACACTATGGATTGAGCCTTGTGTAATTTTGGTTTTATTTCAGAAAAATAACTTATTTATATGTCATGCCAATTGCATTTGTTTAAAATAAAATTAATGAAAATGAATGTAGGGAAAAGGCTATAATTCCAAATAGCCATTCCCACCCCTGGTGAATTCTAAAGGGAGATAGAAGACTTTTAGGTATGAGTGTAGTATAAATTACTAAGGTATGCTTAATCTATAAAACTGAGCAATTCATTCAATTGTAGTTGAGTATTCTTTGATTCATATCTGAATATCTTCATAATTTCACTGGTAGGTACAATGAAGTTTGTCTAAATCTTAGATCCTTTTTGAGTAAAAAGATTAATGTAGAGGTGGAGTTAACTGCATCTGCATCCACATTTTTTTCACTATCCTGGAGAAAATGTTTCCATTAAAGGGAAATAAAGAAACCATATAAAGAAATAGGATTGGTAATAAAATGTTCTTGGATTTTAACATATAATGTTACATTTCAATTTCTTTTGTAAATACTGTATGTGTCTCTCTGTCTTGTAGTCTTGATGCGTCCCCCAAATGTGTTGTAGTACAATTTACATAATCTTAAAGCAGCATGACTATTGGCTAATAGCTTTGTAATACAGTCAAACCCTGACTTACAAATGCTCCGAGTTACATAAAAAACTTCATAATGATTTTGTGCTAAAACCATGTCCCGATTTACATAAATGTCCTGATTTACATAAATTTACGTAACATGATTTCCTGTGGGTTTGCTTTAAGTTATGTAAAAATTCATTTCCCTATGGGTTTGCTTCGATTTACATAAAAAATTTCTTTTTTCCTATGAGTTTGCTTCGAGTTACATAAAAATAGTGTTTTTACTGTATAACACTTTCTTTGGAAATATGGAAGGGAAGTTCTAGGGTTGAGAAGGTTGCTGTGCAGAATTGCCTGCTTGTGTTCAGCCATCAATCAAATTATAGGCCAGATGTATCAAGACTAGATGTCATCATGGTATTATTGCAAAGTTAAATAGCTAAAAGGAAATAGTATTGTTCTTTTAAAATTTAGTCAGTGGCTTTTATCTGTCTGTGGTAGATGCGGCCTTTATCTTTTTCTCTCTTATTTATTTTGAGACCCCTGTCATTCATTTTAAAGAATTACGTTTCTGGGGATTGCTTACCTCTTCTCCAGGGGCCTTTTAAACTCTGTCTAAGAGTGGCTTAGTGGTTAAGACGCTGAACTTAACGACTGGAAGGTTGACAGGTCAGCAATTTGAGACCCGAGTACTGCATGATGGAGTGAACTCCTGTCTCTGTTTCTGCCAACCTAGCAGTTCGAAAGCAAGAAATTGCAAGTAGATAAATAGGTATCACTTCGTTGGGAAGGTAAACAGTGTTCTGTGCACTCTTGGTGTTACAGTCATGCCTGCCACTTGTCCACTGAAACGTCTGCAGACACAGACTTTGGCTATAAACAGAGATGAGTACTGAACCCTAGAGTCGGATATGGCTGGCTTTCGAGCAAGGGTAACTTTTACCTAAGAGTTATGCCTAAATCTGTATAAGATTAAATGATTGATGGGTGTGTAGAGATGTCCTTATTCCTATAACCTCCACCTGGTGTTTGTGTTAAACACATTGGAGCAATGTAAGTATATTCAGCTGAAGATACTGAATACGACTTTGACTGCGAGCTCTGCCTCATCAGCGGCATTTCTCACTTTTGGGTAGGGCAAGGACCCCCCGCACCCCATTCCCACCATCTTTTTATCCTTAAAAGTATTCAGGCATGATATGGCTGTATAGTCTCTGTATAACAGAGCTGTCCTAACATGTTCTTTTTTCCTCCTCCTCCCATCAGAATTTCTGGATTCCTCTTTCTCTAGTCAGCTAGTTTTCTAGTTGACCCTCACTGAAAATATGTGGGTCAGACCTCCCTACTGATTCTTTGAAGAGGATGTTAAACTAAAGATTGGTAGATTTTCATTAATAGCATTCAGTTACTGATCTGTTTTCAGTTGACTGAACTGATGGTATTTTTGAAACTGTGATATATGCATGTGTGCATCCATGTGTACTATCCCTAATCATGTCTTTATTGCCAAGGTTTTAAGTAATGTTGCAAGCTTTAATCTGTCAGTTACTCAACTGAAGCTTTGGTTGATGCCAATTTTTAATCATGGTGGGCAAACTTTAATGAGTTGTGTCGCGAGCAGAGGCCCATCTGTTCTCTTTGTTGAGGTTGTTAGGTTTATTCCTATGCCTAACATCATCGTCGTCGTCGTCATCATCATCATCATCATCATCATCATCATCATCATCATCATCATCATCATCATCATCATCATCATTATTATTATTATTATTATTATTATTATTATTATATATCACACCATTGTGAGTGATGGTATGGTCACTAGGGTGGTATAGAAATGAAATAAAAATATGCATAAAATATATAAGAGTGAGTCATACGCTTAGATAAAACAAGACTGATACCATACTATAATAGGGAATAGGGAAAAATACAACTCTTCTTCTTTACTTCCTCTTTTACCTCATCTGGTGTCGAGGGTTCCACTAGTAGCAAAAGACCATATCCCACACGTGATACCCTGTACATGTTCTAAATTTCAATAAGTGGTTAAAAAGCCAAATGATCATCTTAATCAAAGGGCATATAGTTGTGGAGAAATTGTGTTCCTCTAGTTAGGCAGTAGGTCCCACAATTGATTATCATTGACTATGATTGAAGGGTAAGAGTTTCTTGCTAACTTCATTTTACCTCCAGTGTAAGTGGGGGCATGTTTTTCTATACCAGTGACTAGGGAACACCATGATGATCATCAGGGCTCTCCTAGTTTTGACACATTATTCAGATGATAAATGTTTAAGATATGAAGCCAGTGTGATTTTAGGTTCATGGCTTACTCATAGACTGGTGTGATTTTGTTTTAACCATAAAGTGTTTTCGTGTAGTTTTTATGGTCATGTTATTCTTGGGTGCACTTTACATAATAAGCAATAAAGAAAATATTTTAAAAGAAAGGAAGAGGGTGCTGTTATATTCATGTTTTGCTATAGGCTTTCCCCAGGCAATTGATTGGTCACTGTGCAAACAGATTATTAAATCAGATCATCCTGAATGGCTAATCATGGATTATTAATTTTTGCATGCTTACAACTATCACTCCTTCTAACCCTAAATAGCATAGTCAGTAGCCATGTTTATGCGACGTGACCCAGAGCACTGGGCGGTGTCAGGATGGCTGTGAGTAGATGGTAGTTATAGAGGCTGCATCCAGAGTTTCAGTAAATTCATTTGTGATATGTTTAAACATGTGGAAAGGACTAGTCATGGGAAAGTGAGGATGTTTCTAGCTCAGAAACAATAGATTGCAGGTAGAATACCCTCCTGACAGCCAGAGCTTATATTTGTGTGCCTCCAAGATATGAAAGATAGAGTTAGAACAGTTTTGTTGACCAGCTTATTTCACGGAAAGCATTGCTTCCAGAGTTGGAAGATGAATAGTGTACTTGTACTTGCTGCACTCTCTGAAGGAGTTAGTTAAAGAACCATGTGCGCTAGTTCACTAGTGTAGAGGCAATGATGGAAAATCTGAACAAAGTTGTGGGCCTTTTTCTAAAATTCTGGCATCTCAAGGACTGCACTTACAAGGGCTTTTGCTTAAAGATGGAAGGATGTGGCTTTTAATATTTTGAAATCAGTCAAGCAGTGTACCTTACACATACAGAACTTCCTTCAATAAAACCATACAAACTTAATGTCTTTTTCCTAGACATTGGTAATATTGTGACTGGTGCCTCCACTCTGCCCCTCTAGAGCCCCGCCTGCTCGAGGGGCTAGAAGGTTTTTTGGGACTGTATTTTATTGTGTATTTTATATTCTTATGTAAACCCCTTGGGTTACCTTGGGGTATGTATATGTTGTTAGCCACCCTGAGTTGGCCTGTGCTGAATAGGGTGGGGTATAAATCGAATAAACTAAACTAAACCTAATGATAAAAATGGTTTTGAATGTACATTTCCTGAATTATGAAGCATTCATTTTCAGGTAAGGGATGTGTGTATATCACTTCCTTCTTCTTGTGCCATATCCGATTCTGAATGTTGGCGATCATCATGGCGATCAGTCATGAAGACTATCCTGCGAATATAATGCAATGCCTTTCATTTGCCTTCTGCATCGCAGCGTGACACCTGTACCACTGATCCAGCTTTGCGAGTCACTTTCTGGTCCAGAGCCCTTTTTGCATGCAAATTCCTCCTCAGTCCCAGGCCAGTATTGATGAAGTTGCTGCCCTCCATCCAGATGGATTCAAGTGGGATTTAATCCACTTGGGGACCATCAACCTTCCCTGTGGACTTTGGAACTCAAGGCTGTTAGTCCTCAGGGTCGGCAGGTTAGTTAACATCCAACTGATACTAGGCATTGAGTTGCTGGCAGTATGGTCTACACTATTACCATAGCAGAATAACCTGGCTGGACTGGAACTCTATTACCATAGCAGGATAACCTGGCCATTTAAAATGTCTGTTTTTATGCAGCACCTCTGCAGCAGATGGTGTTGTAGGTTTATGCTGCATTTGCTAAGGTTGGAGATGGGGAAAAAGCTTTTGTCTAAAAAAAGTGGATGGACTCTCAAGCATTAATGAATATAATGACATTGAGTGCCTAGGCAGTGATGGGCAGTCTTGGCCCTCCAGCTGTTCTTGAATTTCAATTCCCAGAAACCCTGACCAGCTGGTGTGTTGACTTGGGCTTCTGGGAATTGAAGTCCAAGAACAGCTGGAGGGCCAAGACTGCCCATCTCTGGCCTAGAGCTAGATAAGGTTTCAGAAAGTGGACAGAAACGTGGTGTAGTTTGGGCAATAGAGCTTTAACATAACTAAACATGAGAAAGTTACTTTCTTTGGCCAGATATGCTGATAAAATGTCACTATTTCTAAAAGCGTATCTAATGATCACAACACTGAGCATAACCTAACCAAAATTTAGTATCAGTTGATATAATGTATTTTAATGAGAATTAAGCAAGGGCTTAATCTTCATTTTTTGATTTCAGTGGAAGCTAAATTTTTAATTATGTTCTTTAATTAAAAGGTGTAATTGTTCTGCTTATTACTGTTGATAGCACCAATGGTTAGGACAGATGTGAAATATTATAATAATTTGGAATTTTTTAAAAAAATTGCAGTGTGAAGGTTCTCTTTTTTCTGAGCATTGTGTAATTAAGATTGCGGTGATAGGGAGGTACCACTGTTGCTGTTGGCAATGACTGAGTCATCATTGTGGAACATCGTCCTGCAGGGTTACAGAGCCAGAAGTCCTTTTGCACCCTTTCCCCCAATGTGGTCTGGAACTGATAGGCCTTGTTCCATACCAATAATGGATGGTTAGAGCTCAGTTGGTGTTAGGAGAGCAGGATTATCTGGGTTGTTAATCTTACTGAGATATACAATAAAATGTTGCATAAGAGCACCTTGCTTAGAGACTAACTCGCTTAAACAGCAGAATTTTCTCTGAATGGCCGCCTCACTTAACAACTAAAACCAACCAAAAACTCACTTAACAACTAAATCGGGGTTCGCATTCCCCTCTGCCAGAAGTCACATTTGTTCACTTACAATGGTGTTTCACTTAAAGAGCAAACTCGCTTAAAGAGCAATTCCGTGGAATGCATTATGCTCTTTAAGCAAGGTACCACTGTATGTAGGTTGGTTAATCTTGATTTTCTTCACATGTGAATTCTTTTACTTTAACCCCTCCCCCCATGTGTTGTGCCCATTTTGGGAGGGAAAATAAGAATCTCATATATATAATGCTCTACATTATTTTTACATCCTTTGCCTTGTTTTGCTCTCAGAGCAGTGTCTTAGTCTTCCACTGTTTTCTCCTTTTGATAAAGATTTAGCCTCTGTAAAGTTCTTATGAGTTGGGGATACATAGCATTTTCATGTTATGATATAGGCAGAGACAGAGTTCTTTTTGACATTTCTGGTCACATGCAGAAGAGGAGTCAGAGGCCTGCAGTTAGGAGAAACATTGGGTGATGAGCAGATTCATCTTAAAGTGTTTTGGGGGGCTTGTTTCTATCATTGCCACAATTTAGACTGTGGCTTACAGAATCCAGTGGCCTTGTAGCTTGGGGGATTGGGGGAGCTGTAATTTAACATAATAATAATAATAATAATAATAATAATAATAATAATAATAATAATAATAATAATAATAATAATAATAATAATAATAATAATAATAATAATAATAATAATAATAATAAGCCTTTCCAACCTCTGCAATGTACAGTAATCACAATCCTTCAGACTGCCAGGGTGAGAAGTTTAGCTGATCAGGTAAGACAAGCAAGCAGGCTAGGGATTTCATACTACTTTCCTTGTATTTCACCTAAAACGTTGAGAGTGTTGTATGCATAAGGCTACTTTGCTTCATACTTCCACTGCAGAAATGAAGGTGTCAGGATTGAGTACAGAACTCAGTATCTTGCATATCTTGCTTGTTGTTGTTCAGTCGCATAGTCGAGTCCAACCCTTTGCAACCCATGCACGCCAGGCACCCCTATCCTCCACCATCCTCCTCAACCCACCCAGCTTTGTGCCCATTGTGTCAACAATACCATCTAGCCATCTTATTCTCTGATGTCCCCTTCTTCTTTTGCCCTCAACCTTTCCCATTATCAAAGCTTCCTCAAGTGAATCCTCTCTAGTCATTTGATGTCCAAAGTACTTTAGCTTCATTTTCAATATTTGACTTTCCAAGTAGCAGTCAGGGTTGATTTCTTTTAAGATCGACCTATTTGTTCTCTTTGCTGTCCAGGGTTCTCTCAAAATTCTCCTCCAACACCACATTTCAAAGGTGTTTATTCTTCTGTGTTCAGCTTTCCTTATGGTCCAGCTCTCACAACCATGCATTACTACCGGAAATACCATTGTTGTGACTATGCGGACTTTTGTTTGCAAGGTGATGTCTCTACTTTTAACTATGTTCCCCAGGTTTCTCATAGCTTATCTCCCAAGAATCAGTCGCCTTTTTATTTCATGGCTGCAATCATCATCTGCAGTGATCTTCGATCCTAAGAAAGTAAAATCTTCTATTTCTTCCCCATCTATTTTCCAGGGAGTGATAGGGCCTGTTGCCATTATCTTGGTTTTCTTGATGTTAAGTCTCAAGCCAGCTTTTTCACTCTTTTCTTTCAACCTAAGCAAGAGCTTCTTTAGGTCTTCTTCACTTTCTACCATTAGGGTAGTATCATCTGCATATCTCAAATTGTTGATGTTTCTCCCAGCAATTTTAATTTCAACTTGTGATTCATCCAGCTCTGCCTTGTGGATTATGTACTCTGCTTATAAGTTAAATAAGTAGGGTGACAAAATGCAGCCTTGTCTTACTCCTTTTCCTATTCCAAACCACTCACTCATTATATCTTGCTTAACCTGTCTTTATTTAGGTGATTTGAAAAGATTTATAGCCCCAAAGGCTACAAAGATGAGACTGAAATTTTGTTCATGAGCAAAGCCGGAGTAACAAGGGATGAGCATAGTTCCCAGCATTATGAGTAGGTTGGGGTCAGCTTTAGAGCCTTCAAATGACACGTGATGAAATATTTCCCACTAATAGATACTGTACTCATTTTTTGGGTATGTGGAAATATTTTCTCTGCTAAAAATGCATTGCTTGTTCTCAAGACTCAGTTGGACACTTTGAAAGCTGGAACTGTTTCTCCGTCCCTGGAATGTATGTGTGCATGGATATCTGTTTTTATATATAAACTTACCATGTGTGTGAAATTTGGAGTGTTAACAGATATCAGTGCCTTCATTTGTTTTAAAAAATCAGTTTAAGTGATATATGTGCTATTAGGATGCTGTGACTTAAAATGTGTACAGGTATTCATAGAGAAATTATTTCAAAATAAAATTGTGGTTTTTTTCTCCTACTGTGACATCCAAGGCACATGATGTGCACTTTATTTTGTTCTAATCAAATAATTGAAGCTAACTACATAAACCATTTGGAGAGAAAAGCACATTTGAGATACTTACACAGCATTTTCAAATTAACACAGCAGAGTTGTGGTTTCTTAGATTTATCACTCAGGTATAAATCAGAACGTACCAAATTGCAGCTGAAATGATTTAGGGCATCTTAACATTTTCTGAGAGCTCTCTTCCTTACTTTTACATGACTCTCAAAAATAGAGGACTGTATAAAACAAATCAATTTGTGAAAGTTCATGTTTGTGTTTGACCCAAACCATTTTTCTTGATGCTGTTTTTGGCTTATTTCAGCCTGCTATTTTATTTATTTTTGTCCCACATTATCAAGTCTCTGCAGGCTTCATACCAATCCTTAGTAATTGCAGGTCTAATGATGTGCATTCTCTATGTGTAGGCAGTATGGAACTCTACAAGTTGCCAAGAGCTTCAGATTTCCTGCGCAGTGCCTTTTAAAACCTTTAAAAGTTTCTACTAACAATTGGCAGTACCTAGTACAGTACCTAGATTCCCTGGGCATTTGCTATATTTGGAGACATTTCCAAAATTTTGGATACCAAGCTCTTGTAAAGCACCACTATCAGATTTGTTGACTCACTATAGATTGCCCTTCCATTAATCAAAACGAGGCAGCTATCACAGCATATAGCGTATTCAGAGTTTCATAAAATGAAGGCAACTAATTAGTGATATTTTTTTTGTTACTGGCTGACTAGAGGTGCTGTGTGTATCCTTACTTGGACAGATGGGAGTATGTCATATGCTGCTCTGTTTCAGCCAATATAGAATATATTGGGCTTACCCTTCTAAGAATATAAGTAGACAGGAGTTTGGATTCTCTCCTAGGCTTGAAGATGGATTTCTGCAGTTTTCTATGTGATTATGTCATTCCCTTTATTATATCTGTAGATATGAATTTTATGTTTATCTGTGTATATCAGGGATTCTCAGCCTGCAGCCCATGGGCTGGATGCGGCCCATGGCATCATTTCATGTACACACACCCTGCCTCCACCACACCTGGAAGTGCCATGTGGTGGAGGAAGGGCAAAATGGCCGTCTGGCCCCCAAAGCATGACCCACCCCCCAGCTTTAAAAGGTTGAGAACTGGTGTATATAGTCTCTTTTTCTCCCTCTCTCTTTGCCTCTTTCTGCCATACAAACACATGAACAAGGAATTGTAGTTCACCTTTACTTAAGGTCTATATCAGTGTTTATTCCTGGATGAACCTTTATAATAAAAAAGGGATAATATGCCACAATTCCTGACACAGCAGAAACTGTTGCACAATTACAACCTTCTGCATTGCAGATCACATGTGCATTAAATGAACCAATTTGCTGATCTGTGTTTATTGTCTTGCATTCAGTGAGCCATTGGTGTGTAGTTTTAATCTATTGCAGATGTGGCTGAAGTGTCTGGGTACTGTACTGAAAATGTTGCAGGCTGGCTGGGAGTAACTGGGTAGTTGACATGTGCCGTATGTTGACCATTCCTTTATTAACTTAAAAGGATCTTCGTTCTGCCTTCCTCTGAGGATTCTGGCATGGCTTGACCATTATGATTTTTATATAGTTTGGATGCATAGTATTTACATGTTAGAATTAAATATAGACGTCTCTAGTTCTCATATCTTGCCTGCAGGTTAACAGATAACAGGAGGTATGTTTTGTTTCACAAAAGCTTGCATACTGTTTTTTCAGTGTCAATATGAAAAGTCAGTGATTGGGACATTAGCTATATTGGATCACCAGAAACTTTCAAATGAGACAAACTTTTAAAATCTCCAGAATTGTTCCTCGGGCCAATAGAGTTTAAAATGTAGGACTGTGACAGATAGTTCAAACTTTGAACAAGAGCGGTGTACTTGGTTTTGTTGCTGTTGTTTGTTTGTCTGCACATCACCCAGAGTGGGAAATATCCCAGATATAATAAATAAAATATATATGAAACTAGGCTGCCAAAAGAACTGAGTTGGGCGGCTATATAAATATTAAATTAAATTAAATTAAACAGTCAATTTTAGGTTCTGTCTTAGATAGAGGTTACAAAGGTGTCAATTAGCAGTTCTGCCCTCCTTTGCAAGAAAAATGTATCCTTCCTGCAGGTCTGCCATTGCTTTGGATGAAGCACATAAGCCTCTTTATAGCCATTGAAACAGAAAAATTGAAGGAAAATCTTTACATCAGTGAAAATTGAGAAAACACTTTTGTTACTATACTAGTCTCAAAAGTAAATTAAGGGCAAATTGGTAGTCATACCCAACAGATACAGATACCTCACTGAGATTCAGTCATAAGAGAGCCTACTTTCATAGCATTTGAATTCTTCCCAGGCTGCCAGTCTTTATATTTTCAACCACAAATAGAATATATGAACAGTTTGCTTTAAGTATATATCCTGTCATCTTTGCCTGATGAAAACTTGTGGAGAATTCAAAAGCTTAACTTGATGACTTACAAAAGGCATTTCCTAGTCTTCAATTTCATTGCTGTGAATGGATCATTGTTGTCGGTCCATAAATAAGGGTACAGTATTGCTCTAATACATGTTTTTGAATAACATAAAAATGTTGTGCTTCAGCGTTGCTTGAATCTCAAGCAACATGTATGCTTGCAAATGTTAAGACAGTGACTGGAAAGCGGCAGGTCAGCAGTTCGATACCCGAGTACAGTACTGTACTACCGAATGAGCTCCCATCAGCTCCTGCCAACCTAGCAGTTCGAAAGCAAGAAATTACAAGTAGATGTGATACTGGGACACTGGTTGAAGCTGTTTGTTATCATTATCTAAATTAATAGAATCTACTATTGTTTTCTGCTGTCTTTTGAAAGTAGGCTAATTCTGTTCTGGTGTGAGTGAGTGTTTTGGATTCTGGTACATAGTACCCCGCATAATGAAAAAGCTTAGTTCCACGGAGCTCTTTGTAATGCGGATCCAATTGGCAATACCCCGCATAGCGAAAAGGTTTGTTATATGGCGGTTATGTTAAGCGGGGTATACCCCGGTTAACGAAAACCCCGTATAATTATTATTTTTTGTTATGCATGGTATTGCAATTGCCTAACGAATGCTTCATTGTCCGAATTTTTCGTTATACAAAGCGTTCATTATGGGGGTACCACTGTACTTGACATAACCTCTAGAGGGGAAAATTGACCACCCCCATCCAATTGTGCATGGAGAACTGATGTCCAAGTTACCTGCTTAGACTGAAATATTCTGTGATGTATGGTATTCAATAATAGTTTGGTTTAGTTGGGAGAATAGTTGTAAAGCTTCTTTTTAGTAAGTGTGTTGCTGATCTTTTGAAGATACACATACGGAAAGGAATGTCTTTGCAATTTCAGTTGTATGTGAACATGCACCAGAATGTGTAGACACACAGACTTCATCTAAATTTTCCATGTATATTCTACATAAAATGAGCTGTGTCACGCATTGACTCTGTTGTCTTGAGAAGCTTTTTCTCTACTTGCCTTTTTGAAAATCTTTTAAAAGAAGCAGTCTAGAAAGTAGAATTTTTCAGTAGAGGTTGTGCAGGCATATTACAGTAGTTGTGTATTATTCCAGCCATAAAACAGTCTTGTTTTCTGTGTCCCCATCTTGCATAGGTTTATTCAGCAGTTCTGAAGAACATGCCTGCAGCTATTTTGGGGTGATTCCTAATGAGAATTTTTATTTGCAAAATATATATATTAAAAATAAATCGTGTCAGAAGCACACAAAGGTGCTTTCTCGGTTGAAACGATTTTTGCTGGAGAAACTTCGCTCAGGGGACGCTCAAATGAGGCTCCTTTCATGACCCCAAGTTCTTTTTCCCACTGATGTATTTATCTATTTATCTTTATCTATCTACTTATCTACTTGCTATTTCTTGCTTTTGAACTGGTAGGTTGGCAGGAGGTGTATTTGCAAAATGAAGCCCAGGTTATGTATTTCCAGAGGTGCCTTTTCTTTGGCTTGTTGCAGTTTTTCCCCAGGGCTGCTGTGTCATCCTGATTCCCTGGATGGTTTTAAAATGGCCATCCTCATGGTCATTCATCATTAGCTGTGCCTGGCAAGAACAGTGGGAGATGCACTCCAGCAATGTATAGTAGATGGCTGCATAATCCTTACTCCAATTATATGGTTCATGTTTAAAATAAAAAATAGGATATATCTCTGCACAAGTTTGTAATCTGCAAACTTATTATTCATTAGTTCAAATTTATATTGCATTATAGGCTCAAGTGGCTAAGATATGCTGACTGGGAGGCGGAAGGTCAGCAGTTTGATTCCCGAGTTTTGCAGGATGGAATGAGCTCCCGTCTTTGTTCCAGCTCCTGTCAACCTAGCAATTCAAAAGCAAGAAACTGCAAGTAGATAAATAGGGACCACTTCGGTGGGAAGGTAACAGTGTTCCGTGCGCTCCGGTGTCTAGTCATGCCTGCCACAAGACCACTGAAACGTCTGCAGAAGCAGACAACGCTGGCTCTTCGGCTTTGAAACAGAGATGAGCACTTAACCCTAGAGTCGGATATGACTGGCTTTTGAGCAAGGGAAACCTTTACCTATAGGTGTTATACTTTTTTCCAAGATACATTTATTCTCTTTTCTTCAGAGATTGCTTCCTACACTTTCATTTCTCTCTGATGTACTGTAGTTAGGAATAGATATGTCTAACTTTCTTATCAGTAATCTGGCCTGTTTTAATTTAAGAGGAAAAAATACCACCAGCTACAAGTGTGTGTGTGTGTGTGTGTGTGTGTGTGTGTGTGTGTGTGTGTGTGTGACATATATTTCCATTTAAATAACTGCTAGAAGGAATATAAGTAATATGTTTTAACTTATCTGTTGAGAAACTTAAGAGTTTGAAGAAAGGGGTGGAGTAATTTTAATGGATGGAAAATTACTTCATGTTTCTGACTTTGGGAATGTTACGAAGCAAATTGGCTTTGTAGGGTTTTCCTGAATCTTGGAAGAGATTTTTAAAATGTCATGTGTTTTCCCTTCATCTCCCAAAGGCCCATGAACATAGTCGAAGAATATCTGTGGTCAGGATGTTCTCATGAACCTCTTCTGCGAAACCATTAATTTTAAGAAAAATTAAAAACATAGAACGGATACTTCATTGAAGCTTAATAAAACACATAAAGTAGTGAAGTCATGGTTATGAAGAAGAGCTGTCCCAAATATGAAGTATGGCAGTAGAAATAAATAAAGAGTAGGACTGTTGTGATCTGCTTGTGTAGTGTTATCCTTTGTGCCTTCTGTTCTCTGAAGGATTCTTCTCCTCTCTCAAAATAAATGGTAATGAAGATCAGGGTAATGTGAAACTTCATTTGAAGACGTTGTGGTTTGGTTTATTTTCTGTTACCACTGTCCTGCTATCTCGAGGAGGCTATTTCTGTGTACCCACTACTAACACTTACAGGGCCGTAGCCAGGATTCCAGTTTTTTTGGGTTTTTTTTTTGGGGGGGGGGGTGTTTCAGGAAGGGCAACAATGTCAGATTCACATATATAACATTGGCACCGCGGGGTGGGGTGGGGCAGGCGGGCTGGGCTGTTAGCTCAGGAGGGTTTTTGCACCCCCTGGCCCCCCAGGCTACAGCCCTGAACACTTAAGTTAAGAAATGTAATGTCTAGCATTAAGGGCTAGAATATAATTTGCATCCAGAGGCATATATCAAAGTTGCACGCTTGTCACCCCTGTAAATTATTCAAAGTAAACAATTTTGCATACTATTGCATATTTTATTCCCTTCTGCTTTTGCTAGCTGTCTGGAGAGGCAAGAAACTATGCATAACGATGAAGCCTCTCTATGCCCCACCTCATGGTAATAGCAAATGGCTTTTTGCTATTTTAACATGTATTACCAACAGACTTTGAATGCTATGTTGCAGTCAGCCATAAGAGTTAAAGCTTTCTTTTATAAAGTCTTGCTGGTTTATGTACTTATTGACAATTTTTACATTTTCATTTTCACAGTTTGAATGAGGAATATACATGGGTCTGTATTGTACTGTGCAAAATAATGTGTGATAAAAATGAAATGTATAAGATGTACCTTCATTTTATTTTGTATAACATAACACAATCAAGAAGTAGCTGGTTCTCATGTACAGTACCATAATTAATCTTGTGTGTATTATCAGTAATCTGCTTTACTGAGTACACAGTTCAAGCTATAGAGGCAGAATCTATCAAACTCCTAGCAACTGTATGCCAGCATTGAAAATGGAACAATGGTACACAGAGTAGAAATGTTAAGTTTATGTTCCAGTGGAAAAGTAAGGAGATGCCAAAAACTGCAGTAACTATAATATATTCTTAGTGAAAACTGTAGAAGCACCTCCATAATTTAAGATATGCAGGTTTCTGCCACTTTATTGGCAGAAAATAAAATAGACTTGAACTTCTCCTGATGAAAATTAGAAAAGATACAAAAGTTGGACTACATTCGTACATTATAAATATAAAAGATACAGCTGTAGAACAACTACATAATTTTAAAATGTTGACAATGAAGAAATTTCAACTGTTAAAGATTTTCTATATCTCAAATCAGTTGTCATTGAAAATGGAGCCAAGGAATATGAACACTTAAAATGCAGCTATAAAAGAATTAGAATAGATTGGTGAGTATGATGATGTTTATTGCAGGAGGCCAACACCAAGGCCACCCATATTGTTGTATTCCCAATAACTGTGTACGGATGTGATCAAACCCTGGACTATCAAAATGAAGCCACTTTCTTGTCATTGGCCTCATTGGTGCATGTTTCTGGCAGTAATCGGCAGACCAGTAAATGAGCCAGATTCTGTATCTCCACATTCACACAGTGTGTTGTTGTGTACCAGCAGCCCCCACTTGAGCATGTTGGTCTTAAATTTAGCACTCCGACCCTCAGCCTGTTTAGGGTCCTCCAAGTGATGTAGGGGAGGTTTGAGTTCTTCAGCTATATCCTCCTTTAATGATGTTCCTTGTCCAGTGAGCTCCTTCCTCCATCTTTTAATTTGGTTTTTCTTTTGTGTACCCTCAATAATGTTTGTTCTTGCTATAAAGTTCATCCTGGATCTTTGCCGGTGGACTTGAGGCTCATATCCATTCAGAAGATGTTGAGGGCCATTCTGTTGTTTAGTTCTCTCGTCATCCACTGCTACTTTTCGCCTGATCTTAAGTGGAGTGATACCAACAAGAGGGTACATTTTCTCAACTGTTGTAGGTTTGAGGCAACCTGTCACTATACGATGACTTCATTAACAGCAATGTCAACTTGTTTTGCACATGTGGATATGCTCCATACTGGAGCAGCATACTCTGCTGTGGAGATGCTCAGGAACAAAGCTGATGTACACAGCGTGGATGGTTGAGTTCCCCCATTTGTAGTTTTTGAGTTTTCTGACTATGTTGTTCCTGACGATGTTGCTGTAGCCCTCAAGGAAGTCAAATAAGTTCGTTCTAGATCATATCAAGCCTGAACTCTCACTAGAAGTGAAAAGGATAACTTGATATTTTTTAAAATTTCTGGAGCATATGAGGAGAAGACAAGACTTGGTGGAAGAGATGATTCTTGGAAAAGAAAGTGACATGCCATGAAATAGCTCAATAAAGGAAATCACAGCTTTTAGTTTGCAAGCTGAGCATTGCTGTTAAAGATAGAACATTTTGAAGATCATTAATTCATAGGCTGATCATCAGTTTGACAGCATGTAACAAAGACATGAGGGAAACAAAAGCTTCAAGAGCTCCTTAACCAAGACGGTACCTTGGCTGTAGGTTTGTTCTCACCTTCAACCTTGTGGTGTATAACTAGCAAAAATATAGGTCTATCCACTTTTGATAGTCACCTGTAACCCACATTTCATGGCGATGTACTAAAACATCATCTGGAGGTAACTAGAGTATGACTCTAGGCATGGTGACTTCATAAGACCAGTGATAAGCCAGCAGAGATTTAGAGGAGAGAGCTGCAGTGACAGCAAAAGAATATATATTCTTAAAGCCTGTCTGGAAAGTCTGAAGGCCCTAATTATGTTTAGTCTGGTGCACAGAAGATTGAGAAAGGGGGATACGGTGAAAGGCTTAAAAGGATTTTATAAAGAGGAGAAAATGATTATTCAGTCTGTTGTACTTGAGGGTAGAGACCAGTGGTTTTATTTAAACTGCAGAGGGTGGGTTGGGATTCATTCTTACTGAACTCAAAGCAAGTTTTATAATGCAGCAAGCTGTTTGCGAAGTTGTATCTTCCAAAGAAAGAGGTGGAGAGGCATCTGGGTATTATTAAATATTAAACCCTGCCAGATGAAGAAGAAGACAGATGTCTAATTAGGGTTCAGAGAACACTTAAGGTTTTATTGTTCAGTTGTCCTGTAAATGATAACACTACTATGACTTGCGTAAGAGTTGTATGATATAGTAGAGCCCAGAACTCGATGCCTTGATGTACAGTATCTGTAGCTCCATCACAATGTCTGAAGGTATCTGTTATTATAGTCGCATCTTTGAAGTAAGGCAGGCTCAGACCTGGCCTGATACTTAATAGATGATCACCTGGGAAGTCAGTCTACCTTGTAATGACCTTTTAGCAAGGAAGGTAGAATGTAAATGTTTCTGGCAACACTTGTTCAGAAGGATCATCTTCTGAGCTCTTCAGAAATAGTATTATATTTGTTGAATTTTGTAAACAAATTTTGGAATTGGAGAAAGGTTGCTGCCTTACTGATGTTAGGTATTTTCAACTGTACAAACATCTCTTGCAAGAACATGAATGGTGAAGTATATGACAGAAACTTAAAGTCTGATAGTAAAATAGCAATAAGTTTTACTTTTAGTAAGTGTGCAAAATATGTTCACATGTGCTTGACCACCTGGAAGCCAAGGAATAATATGTCCTGGATCAGTTACAGTTGTAAGATTCAACATGATGGGAACTTAGCAGATATAGCAATGCAGTAATTTTTCTGTGTATAGATCAGGGGTGATCAACCTTTTTATGCTGCAGGCCTGACCACGTCCCCGGACACCCAATGAAGCGGAAGGGGACACATCTATGGTTGTCGTAAATGCGCCCACTTCCACATTTACGACAGCTGCAGGCGCGTTTGCGCATGTGTGGGTGTGTTTTACAGCTGATGTAAACATGCCTGCTTCCACTTCCGGGTGTGGTGGTGGCAGGCTGGATGGAATGGTGTCACGGGTCGAGTCCAGCCCATAGGTCATAGGTTGGGAACCCCTGGTATAGATGGATAATATTTAACACCAGGATCTGGTGGTGGGATTGTTTCCACCTTTGCTCCTCTGTTTTGTTGTTCAGTTTCACACTGAAGTATCTACCAAATATTTACTTGGAACTTGGTAGATACTTTCTTGGCCTACAGTTTTCAGAAACTACAAGTCATCATAGTGATTTACGGCCTAGGCTCTCACCTGATCTGTGATTGGTATATCCAGATCATGAGGTTTAGTTAAACATCATAATTACAGTTCTTGGAAATGTTTTAAAAGGCAAAGACACTTTGAAAAATAGCATTTTTTGCAAATTTCTGGAGAGAGGACTTCTTTACATATTAATTTATTAATTTCATTTTAATGATGCTTTTTTGCTGGTGAAAGAAGCCAAGGTTTATCACAAATTATTAAAAAAAACCAAGCCAAATAAAACAATTTTGCTAGTATGTTTGATTTGAGCAGGACTGATATAGTAAATATACTACAGTGATACTGAAATGTCAGAATCAATTATTTGGTATTGGCAAATAGGATGGAGGTTTAATGGGCCATGGAGATATTTTTCACTGATCCCAGGAGAGGGTCCATACAGGGCAGGATAGTGCATTGAGCAGGAGTTCTCAACTTTTCTAAAACAAGGTCATGCTCCCTCAGACAGCTTCTGGGACCGGACGGCCATTTTGCCCTTCCTCCACCACATGGAACTTCCTGGTGTGGTGGAGGCAGTGGGAGGCCAAATGAAATGGTGCAACGGCCCATGTCCAGCCTGTGGGCCACAAGTTGAGAATCGCAGGCTTGGAGGGTTGTGTGTTAATAAGATTAAAATTGAGAAGCTAATCAAAACATCCTATTCATCTTACTCATTCTGCTTAGGTGGAAGGCAGAAAACCTGAGAATCACCACCAATGTACATCTGTTTACTTCATTGGAACTCAAAGGGGCTGTAGTGGCTCAGTGGTTAAGAAGCTCGCCTTGTTACTTATAAGGCCGGCAAGTAGGCAGTTCGAAAACCGGGTGCTGCATGATGGATTGAACACCTGTCTCTATTTCATCTGTTGGAGATATGAAAGGAGCCTCATTTGGGCGTTCCCTGAGCAGAGTTTCTTCCGCAAAAATCCTTTCAACCCAGAATCATTTCTGACACAAAATTATTATTATTTGAACTCAGACGTATTAGCTTTAATGTGCTGAGGTCTGAGCCCTAGAGATAGGCAAAGTATCTGCAGATGTTGAAAGGGCTTCTGTAGTTTTTTTAAAAAAAATAATATTCCTTGCCTTCATATTGATTGAACTGCAGTGATGTCATGTTCTCACAAATCCAGATTGTTGAGGGAGAAGTGTTAGAGGAATTGATTGTGATATGAATATAGCAATGGTTCCCAACGTGGGGACCACACCCCACAGGGAGACTTCAATTCCCAGAAGCTTAAGTCAATACATTGGCTGATCAGTGCTTTGAGGAATTGACTTAGGTTTCTGGGAATTGAAATCCCAAAACCAAAGGTTAGGAAACTGCTACAGTTTTAATGGCTGACTGGTTGGATTCTGTGCATCTAGGGCTGCTTGTGGAGATGTTGGGAGAGTTGTGTCTAGCCATCTAAATACAGTTGGAAGAATTACCTCATGGAGTTTGCATTAGGTCACAGGAGAGTCACAGTTCTGCAACTTGTGGGAGGGAGGTCTTGGTGAGTCATGGCAAGTTGAACACAGCCTACCCCTCTGGCTGGAGAAACTCCGCTTGGGGATGTCCAAATAAGGCTCCTTCTCCTTCGTGTTGTTTGTGGATCCACACCTATGGGTTTCGCGCCTGCACGGAAGCCATCTTGGAGCTGTAGAGCTGATTGGATAAGATTTAGTTTTAGGACCGCCTACCATCTCCACCCGCCCTCGGTGCCATTTTGTGTCTTTACCCTCAGTTCTCTTTTTTCCGCTGCGCTAGCAGGAGATAATTGAGAGCTCTCCTTGAAGTTTTGGGAGTTTTCAATTCTCGAAGGCTATTTTCCTACAATTTTTCTCGTCCGGGAAGGGTATCCCCCTTTACTCCCAATTTTCTTCATTCGTTGTCATTAGATATTTTTTTCTCCGTCAGAGTTAAGTTAGCTCAATTTTTCATCCTGAGAGGCCTCCCCTCACTCGTTTGCACCTTTTTCCTTGGGCGCTCAGTAGAATGGCCACCATTGCTGCGTTCAAGAGGTGCCTGTCCTGCAGCTCTAAAATTCCTCACACAGACAGCCATGACAAGTGTCTTATTTGTTTGAGAGAAAATCATCCCGTCCATTCCTGTCCGGCGTGCAAGAAGTTCTCTAAAGTTGCCCAAAAGAACAGGAAAAACAGACTGCAGGCTCACCTCATGGTAACCGCGCTGGCCCCCCAACCGTCTGGTTTCCGCCAGGAATCACAGCCTCCTCCGGCATCTTCTTCAACTTCTTCCTGTAAACCAACCACGGCCGAGTTGTTCCTGAAGAAGAAGAAAAACATCAAAGAAACACCACTCTTCCTTGCCTCCTACCCCGAGGGCCAGCCGTCCTTCGCCTCCCCCCTGTCCGGCGTCGGCCATTTTCATGACGGCAATGTCTACCCAATCTTCACCAATGTTTGAATCTGCTACGGAATCCGTCAATCTACCACCCCACCAGGACACCCCGCCGACTCCTCCATGCCGCCCCAATCCTCCTTTTCTGCCACCATCACAGGATTTGGGTGCACCAGCCTCCCAGGCCCTTGTTCCAGTCGATGCTCTAGCTCAGCTTTTCCACACCATGGCGAAGGAGATCACGACTCAGGTGACTACACAGGTCTGGGCACTCATCCCTGTTGCTGATCCGCCCGCGTCCAATCCGCCTCCGTCGGATTGGCAAGCTCCACTACCGAAGCAAAAGGCCACTGTCCAGCCTTGCGGTTCCAAGAGGTGCCGCATGGAACAGGCTGTGACTGCCTCCCCTCCGCCTTCACCGATGTCAGAGGATGTTCCAAGTTCAGCCAGGCCGCACTGGTCTGACTCGGATCCCAAGGCCTTCCTCCCACCTTCCACTGTCTCGGAGAGGTTGGAAGGCTCCGATGTCCAGTCTGATTTGGATGAAGAACAGCTTCCCCCTGTGGATACGACCAAATCACCCGACGACCAGATCGGGAACAAGGACCGTCCCCAACCTGAGGACCAACAAACTTTGACTGGGCTTCTCACACGGATGGGAACCTCCCTAAACATCAAAGCTGAGACCCTGCCGTCCCCTTTCACTGATGAGGTCTGCAGGTTGGCGGACACCAAGAAGTTTCTTCCAGTCCACCTCCCTTTTCTGCCAGCTGTTGCCCATGCGGCCAAGGCAGTCTTGAAGAAGCCAGTTTTGGCCCATACCGTCTCCACCAGGGTCGATGGTATCTACAAATTACTGGGGAAGGACGGTGATTTTCTGCACACGCATTCCCTGCCGAATTCTCGTGTGGTCCGGGCTTCTCAACACCGCACTGCCATTAACAGTGTGTCGGTTCCATCTACCAAGGAGGACAAAAAAGCTTGATGCCCTCAGGCGCCACGTTTACGCCCAATCTTCGTTGTCCCTCAGGGCTGCAAACTACTCGGCTGCCATGGGAGGCTATAATGTCAAGCTTTGGATGAAGCTGGAATCATTCATGGACAAGTTGCCGGCTGATCTACACCCCGAACTGGACACCTTGTGCAAGGAAGTAATTCATCTGGCGCAGCAACAGATTGGGACCTCCAGGCACATTTGTGATTTTGAGGCCAGGAGCGTTGCCGCAGCAATCCAGATCCGCTGCCACTCTTGGCTCCGATCTGTGGACTTGGCTGACGACACCAAGAAGCTCATTGAGGAAATGCCATTTGATGGCCAGCTCCACCGTGATATCACCACCTCCAACAAACTCCGGTTGGGAGGTACTGGTTTCTACTGCAGGCGCTCGTTCCGGCCCTTTGGCCAGAAGCAGGACCAACAAGCATGCCAGCAGTTCCGTCTTACGGATCCGCCTTGGCGGCAGTTCTATAGGCCCAGGAAGCCTTACACCCAGGCACGTTTCCAGACGCAAGACCACTAATTGGGCAAGCACACCGATTGGAGGCAAAAACAACAGGTTTGACCGGCCAACGACCGTAGACTCTCCCACCCATCACCTCCCCTACCTTCCGATCCGAAACTTCATTACCGTTTGGCCCGCCATCACATATGACAGCTGGGTCCTTCAAATACTAGAACGAGGTTACAAATTGGAGCTCAAGAGGCGCCCTCAGTTAGGGCGCATCCGTCCCACGAATCCATTCCCACAACTTGAAGAGCTTCTGTTTCTTGCAGAAGGGCGCGATCGAACCAGGTGCCGTTAACAGACTCTGCCAATGGTTTTTACTCACGCTGCTTCCTCGTGGACAAGAAGGACGCCGACCTCCACCCAATCCTATATCTTCGCCGGCTCAACCGGTACATCCTGGTGAAGAAGTTTCGGATGGTAAACCTTCTGTCTATCCTCCCCCTGATCAACGAAGGGGATTGGTTCACCACCATCGATCTGAAAGATGCATACTTTCACGTCCCCATACATCGGTCCCATTGAAAGTTCCTCCGTTTCTGCGTGGGGGAAGAAATCTTCCAATACACATGCCTTCCTTTCGGCCTGTCCACCACGCCAAGAGTGTTCATGGCTCCGGTGGCGGTCCACCTTCATCTACAGGGGATTACGGTTTATCTGTATATAGACGATTGGTTGATCAGTTCTTCTTCCCACGATCAGGCAACAAGGGACATTGCCTTCGTGATCACCTTCTTGAAGAGTCTCGGCCTGAGGTTGAACCTCAAGAAGTCCAAACTCAACCCATCCCAGAGGATGGACTTCATTGGGGCCACGCTCGATTCCTTCCGCACGAGAGTGTTTCCAGCAGCCTCGAGGCTTTCCAACGTGAAGGACATAGTGTCTATCTTTCGCTTCTCTTGGACGATGACCGCTCGCCAAGCCCAAAGGCTTTTGGGCTTGATGGCCTCTACCACACCAAGCTCAAACTCAGATCTCTACAATCTTGGCTTCTGGCGTACTTCAATCCGCTACAAGACGACCCACGGTTGCGGCTCTACCCAACCCCAGAGTTGAAGGAGCAACTTCTGAGGTGGACGGATCCAACGTTTGTCTCCATGGGGAAGCTGTTCGATCATCCTCCGACCTTTCAGGTCGCCATGGATGTGAGCAACCTCGGATGGGTTGCGCGTCTGGGATCTCTTCACATCAACGGCATGTGGTCCCCCCCACCAAACGGTCCCACCACATCAATTTCCTCTAGCTTCTGGCGATTTAGACGTCTCAAATAGTTCAAGCCCCTGATCTTCGGATCTGTCGTCCAGGTGGCGTCCGACAACACGACGGCCCTGGCCTATCTAAACAAGCAAGGGGGGGACACGCTCTCTGTCCCTGCTATACCTCTCATTTCTTCTGTGGGAATGGTGCCTGCAGACCCATGTGTTGCCAGTTAGAGTTCACATCAGGGGTGTACACAACACGGGAGTGGTCTGCCTCCAGCCACAAGTGGGAACTGCACGAATCCATGTTCTGCCAGCTCTGCCTCCATTGGGGCAACCCGACCATGGACCTATTTGCGTCCGACCTCAACAACAAATGTTGCAGGTTCTGTTCCAGAGTGTGAGTAGGAAGGGGTTTGTCAGGGGACGCCTTCATGTACCCTTGGATGGGGCATCTCTTCTGTCTATTTCCTCCACTCCCACTTGTACAGAGGACACTGCTACACCTCCAACTGTACAGAACTCAAGCCATTCTTGTGGCTCTTTCCTGGCCATGATACCTGTGGTTTCCACCGCTCAGGAAGCTTGTATCCAACTGGATGTCGCTACCCAACAGACTGGACTTCATCCACATGGAAAATGGCTGTATCTTGCACCCAGACCTTCACAGCCTGCACTTGATGGCATGGCTCATAGCCCAAGGTTAAACAGAATTCTACAATCTGCCATTAAGCCCTCCACATCCCGCTCCTACTCAGACAAGTTCAAGAGATTTGTTGGCCATCTCCAAGCCAGGGACAAGACTGTTGCCACAGCTTCTCTGAAGGACCTCCTGGACTACCTCCTCTCCTTGGCCAAATTGGGTATCTCCCATTCATCAGTGAGGGTACACCTTGTTGTGGTAGTCTCCAACGCTCCATCACGTTTGCCCCTCCGTACTGCCTTCAGGGACGAATTGGTGAAACATTTTCTCAAGGGACTCAACAATGTCTTCCCACCACGGAGGACGCCCCCTCCTCAGTGGTCATTAACCACCGTTCTGGACGCCCTCATGCGCCCACTGTTCGAAACTATGGTCACTTCAAGTTTGCACCTGCTTCCATGGAAGACGCAATTCCTGGTGGCTCTTACTTCCGCTTGACGAGTGGGTGAACTTGCTGCTTTCCGTTCTGACCCTCCATTTTTGCAGTTTTTTTATGGCCGTGTTGTACTTTACCTGGACATTACCTTTTTGCCGAAGGTTGTCTCCAAGTTCCACTTCACCCAAGTGGTCACTTTGCCCACCTTTTTTCCACATCCCTCCTCCAGAGAGGAGAAGCCTTGGCACTCCCTGGACATCTGCACGGTGCTTTTGTTCAATGCCAAACAAACTGCTGATTTCCACGGATCCAACCATCTCTTCCTCGCCTATGGGAGTCACAGGAAGGGTCAACCACTTTCCTCCCAAAGGCTGTCCAAATGGATTTGTCACACCATTCACTTGGTGTATCAGCTGGCCTCCAAACCTTCACTTGTTGCTGTCAGGGCCTATTCCGCCAGGTCCATCGCCACTTCCACGGCCTTTCTGGAGGACATTTGTAAGGCGGCTACATGGTCAACACCTTCCACTTTTGTCAACCATTACAGACTGGACACCAGGTCTCTACCTGACACTAGCCTTGGCCGTTCCATCCTGACTGCAGGCCTCTGACCGTCTACCCGGAGGGCCTCCCAGGTCTAAGCATCTCCATCTCCACCGTCTCTTCCACCTGTGAATGACATCTCAAAAGTGACTGCCCACCTTCCAAGTAAGTGAGTTTGCTAATCTCCCACAGGTGTGGATCCACAAACAACACGAAGGAGAAAGACAGGTTGTACTCATCAGTAACTGTCATTCTTTGAGTATGTTGTTTGTGGATTCACACCACCCACCCGTCCTCCCCTCCGATGGCTACACTGTTGAGATGCCCTATTTTCTTCAGTGCTTAGCTTTCAATGGAACTGAGGGTAAAGATGCAAAATGGCACCGAGGGCGGGTGGAAATGGTGGGCGGTCCTAATACTAAATCTTATCCAATCAGCTCTACAGCTCCGAGATGGCTTTCACGCAAGCACGAAACCCATAGGTGTGAATCCACAAACATCATACTTGAAGAACGACAGTTACTGGTAAGTACAACCTGTCTTTTCATGTCCTTAAGATTTTTATTAATAAAAAAAATATGACAGCAGAAGAACTACATAATTTTAATGTTAACAATGAAGAAAATCAACTTTCTAGAGCTCAATGTTTGATTGTGTAACTGTTTTCCACTGGCATAAAAATTACCCATTAGGCATATGCATGCTTCTATTTGTTGTCTTAGAAACTCCTTGGAGATAATGGTATGTATGTAAGTCGCCCTGAGTTATACTGTAGGTTGGGCGGCTTACAAATCTAATATATCAAATCAAATCAAGAAGGTAGGGATGTAGGCAAAATGATTCGATTCGATTCGATTCAATTTATTATTTATATACCACCTTCCTTGCCCTAATGCAACTCAAGGTGGTTTACAAATCATAAAATAAATATACAATAATACAGAAGATATAAATAATACAATAAAGTCAGTACAATCCCAAGCCCAAAAATGCAATAAAAGCACAAAAATACAACAGTAGAGTCCACAATAATACAATATACAAAATTCAGAGCAGCAAAAACATCAAAGGCAATATATACGATTTTACAAAAAAAAAAATCAAACTCATACCCCTGACCCCCTGCAACTGAGTCCAGTTCCTCAGAGGTGAGCTTATCAAATGGTAGAGGAGGACCAAGAATTAATCCAGTGTTTTCTGTCAGGTAAGGCAATATTTATTGTTTGCCTGAAAACAATACAATACAAAACTGTACAATAACATAATAACAATATAGATTCTTAAACCAGATGGCTCTGGCTCAAAGGTTTTTGTCAGAAGCACACAAAGGTGCTTTCTGGGTTGAATGGATTTTTGCTGGAGAAACTCTGCTTAGGGGACACCCGAATGAGGCTCTGTTCATGTCCCCAAGATCTTTATTAATAAAAAAAAATGAGAGCAGAAGAACTACGTAATGTAATGTTAACAATGAAGAAAATCAAACTCATAAACATTTTGTGTACCTCCCTTTAGTCATTAATCCAAATGTAGATTGTATCTGAGAAAATAGAAAAAAGGTTCAGACTCATAAGGGCAACTGTGAAGGAACAAGAAAGGAACGTCAAGTGAAAAGATTTATCACTTTTGGTATGAAGACTGTTGTATTTTCAAGTACTCTGTACTGAAGTGCGAGTTGGACAGTGGAAAAAAATTGAGTAGGAGAAAGATTGATCCAATTATAAAAATGGTGCTGAAGGACAGCTTTACCTTAGGTTGGATCACTGGAAAGGAAAACAAGTGGGCCATATATCAAATTAACACTAAATTCACTGTATAAGCAAAAAAATTATGAAACTGAGCGTGTCATCCTTTGGGCACATCATGAAAAGACAAGGCTTGCTGGAAAAGAGCAGCAGGAATAGAGGAACACCAAATAGGAGGAGGATTGGCTATGAACTTGAAACAACTGAAGAAGGCTATTAATGTTTGGACATTGTGGACGTATTTATACAGGTGAAACTCGTAAAATTAGAATATCGTTCAAATCTACATTCAGTTCAGTAATGCAACTTAAAAGGTGAAACAAATATATGAGACTGACTCATTACATGCAAAGCGAGATAGTTCAAGCCTTACTTTATTATAATATTGATGCTTATGG
This sequence comes from Bradypodion ventrale, assembly GCA_035047345.1. Classification (NCBI taxonomy): domain Eukaryota; kingdom Metazoa; phylum Chordata; class Lepidosauria; order Squamata; family Chamaeleonidae; genus Bradypodion; species Bradypodion ventrale. Next base: position 33,495,787 of record JAWDJE010000006.1, read on the forward strand.
TTTACAGCTTATGAAAACCCCAACACCCCCAATATCATGTACCCCATAATCATCACAATTATAATGAATTAAGGCATGACATATCTCGCTTTGCATGTAGTGAGTCTATCTCATATATTTGTTTCACCTTTTAAGTGAAATGAATGAACATTTGCACAATATTCTAATTTTCTGAGTTTCACCTGTAGGTCAGAAGGGCCTTTACAATGCAACACAAGAGAACTTTTTTATTCAGTCAGGTGGACAGCAGGTTGTTGTTATTAGGCTCTAGTCACTGCTCGGTCCTGGAAATATTGGGTTACACTAAGGATTCTTGGAAAAGACATTGTCTAACCCCTTCTGTTTGTTTTATGACAATCAAAAGTCCACTATTATCCAGAACTAATTATTAATCTTTGATAGAGCACACAGTTCTTCATTGTGGTCTCTGTGAAATACATTGATTGGATTATTTTGGCACCAAGAAAAGTATGACCTGGAGAGGAGCAATCTTTGCAGGAAGTGGTTATTATAGGACAGGAAAAGGGACAGTCATTGTTTACATTAGAGGTGGGATTACTGATGTCATGTATAGACCTGCCGTGTACGTTTAAAGAATTCTTTATCAGTAAGCAATCAGAAGCAGAGTCTATAGGAAAAAAAACCCAGCAAAGCAAGCATGAGTATGAGATCTTCCTGTTATTTATCCTCATGCCTTATTTGTGGTTATATGGTAGAAGAAAGGGGAAATTCGGCTCTGTTTAGCTTGTCGTACCTAATATCCATTGATAGTTCACAATTCTGTCTTCCTTCAGTACTTCAAGAAAGAAGGAAATTTAGATAGTGGCTACTGTCACCTGATTTTTACAGTAATTAGTTCTGTAGGTATGTGTGTGTGAAGCAATGTGTGAGTCTCAGGAGGCTCATTGAGACATCCCAGCCAGTATGTTGTTTACTGTGGAACAAGTGAAATGCTGTGTTGACTATGTTCCATTAGTCACAACCTTGCCACTGCATTGTCCAGAAATTGCTCCCTCTGATTTCATCAGGGCTTACTCTCACACATGGAGGTACTGTACTAGATACTTCTTTGTTTGAGCTCTGAAAAGTCACACTGGGTACGCTGTAGAGCAGAGTTTCTAACCTTTCGTTTTTGGACTTCAGTTCCCAGAAGCCTAAGTCAATTCCCCAAAGCATTGTTCAGCCAATGTACTGAGTTAGGCTTCTGGGAATTTAAGTCCCCCCGTGGGGCGTGGGCCTCATGTTGGGTACCACTGCTGTAGAGGTTTGCACATGAGAAACCAGGTAACAGCTTGACCCCTGAATTCTAGTATTGGATTAGAGTGGAAATGCACCATTTCTACTTCATTATATTTCCATTCCTCTCCTTTTCTGAGAAGGTTTAGATTTTACCTCCCTAGACTCTTTATCCTTATAGCAGTCCAGTAAGATTGGGACTGCGGTGACTTAGTGGTTAAGATGCTGAACTTGATGACTGGAAGGTGGGTAGGTCAGCAGTTCGAGACCCCAGTGCTGCACAATGGAGTGAGCTCCCATCTCTGTCCCAGATCCTGCCAACCTAGCAGTTTTAAAACAAGAAATTGTAAGTAGATAAATAGGTAGGTACACACTGGCTCTTTGGCTATAAACGGAGATGAGCACCAAACCCTAGAATTGGATATGACTAGCTTTCAAGCAGGGGCGAACTTTACCTTTACTAAGATTGGTTAGGTTAAAAGGTGAGTGTGTGTGTTTGTGCTTTAAAGTGTTAGTATGTGACTGGTCTAAGGTCACCTGGGAAGAAGCTTCACCGTGATTTGAAACCAGATTTCACCTTGCCTTTTTGCACATTAAAACACATTGCCTGTTTTGATAATATTTAATATTACTATTTATTTTGTTAATCCTATATACTCCTTTCTCCTAAGAATAGGTATCAAGTCAGCCTTTAGTTTAGTAAGACAAATGTTGTTATAATGTAAAATGAAATATACCCAAGTGATGTCTTACCTTATTAAAACTTTCTAGAGCTCATTGCTTGATTGTGTAACTGCTTTCCACTGGCATAAAAATTACCCATTAGGCATATGCATGCTTCTATTTGTTGTCTTAGAAACTCCTCTGAGAGAATGGTATAGAGAACTAAGTGAAATGTTAAATTCTTTGCTCAGTAGCTTTAATAGCATTTTCCTTGAATGCCTGTAATCGCTAAGCAATTATGAAGTATTCTTTCTAGTTGGTTTTGTCATTTTCTGCTCCATCCTCTAAATTAGGAAAGTTCTGATCATTCTTGTAGAGAGCAATTCCATTTTAGCTAGTTGGGCCTGTTTGTTTCTGTTATATTCCTCCTTAATGCTGACTTCTGTCACAACCAACTCAGAGTTAGAATGGCTGTGGTAGTGTTTAGAATAATTTTAGGAATGAAGTTAAGTGAACGGTTAGCTACAAATGTTTGAAATGAGGCAGTCTCTCAGAACTAGTGGTGTGAGGATTGGGCATATTTCCAAAACTGAAGATAATTTTGTAATGGGTGTATTTGATGTTGTGTTCACAGAGATTTATATCCTGCTTTTATGTCTCGGTCAGCAGTTCGAGACTCGAGTGCTACGTGTTGGAGTCGTCTGTCTCAGCTCATGCCAACTTAGCAGTTTAAAAGCAAGAAATTGCAAGTAGATAAATAGGTACTTTTTTGGCGGGAAAGGTAACAGCATTCTCTGTGCTTCTGTGTGCCTGCCACACAACCAGGGAAACATCTGCATATGCAGACAGCGCTGACTCTTTGGCTGTAAACAGAGATGAACACCGCCGCCTAGAGTTGGATTTGACCGGCTTTAGAGCAAGGGAGACCTTTACATTTATCTAGAATCATTCAGTCAAGATAAGATTTCATTCTGCTTGGAAACTGATTAATATTAAGTGAGTTGTGCAGGAGGAAGGCCTCTAGGAACTGTGTATGTGTGTGTATGTGGGGCATTGGGGAACTGAAAGTTAGATGTCTTAGACATTCAAAGATGTGGGTAATTTGGAAATGTGAGGAGGAAGAATTGTTTCTCTGTCCTCTTCCCGAAGGAGGGAGGCTGTGTAAAGCATAAATCTTTTGTTGCAGGTGGAAATAGCTATGTAAGGTGTGGCTAATATGTTCTCTGAATATCTGAATCCAGCATTTTTGTTAGTTTGTCAGCCTATCATTTAGACATCATTTACTACTGAAAGAAGTAAAAGTATGAGTTGCTGGACCGAATATGTATTCTTCCATAATTTTACCAGCTTCTAATCATTACTTTTATTGCTATGCCTCCTCTTTATTGAATACAGTGGAACCTCGGTATATAAATGGTTCTACCTACGAAAATATTGACATATGAATGGATTTTTTTTTTTGGGGGGGGGGGGACCAATTCGACATATGATTTTTTTAATAGGAAAATTTTGACATACAATTTAGCCTCTGTGGTCCTGACATGTTTAGGTCCTTGTGCAGCCAGGAGTCAAGATAAGATGGTTTTAAATTAATGGGGTATGCCTTTTCGAGTTGATATATAGCAACCGAGAAATTTCGTTGTTCCTGCAAGGGGACAATGACAATAAAGATTTATCTTATCTTATCTTATCCTGTGCCTGGGAGCTCCCTGCTGTGCATGAGCTTCTGGGAATTGAAGTCCTACAGAACCTGAAAGTACGAAAGCTCCATTTTTAAGTTCAAAAAACAGGATGTAAAGACACCCCCCCCCCAAAAAAAAAAAATAAAAAAAAAATCGCCCAGATGGAGCAGATTCACTCAAAAACCTGCCCAGCTTTCATTGGGAGTGGTGTAGACTCCTGACTCTGAAAAATGAGCATTCTGGAGGCCTGTGCCGCTCCTCATGGAGGCTGGACAGGGTTCCGAGAGAATTTGCTCCATTTAGGTGTTTTTCGGAGGTCTTTTTACCCTGTTTTTTTTTTTAACTTAAAAATGGAGCTTTCATAGTTCCAGGTTTTGTAGGACTTCAATTCCCAGAAGCCCATGCACAGCCAGGATCCAAGATAGATGGCTTCCTGTTCCTGGAAGCTTTCTGCTGTGCATGGGATTATGGGAATTGAAGTCCTACAGAACCCAGAAGTACGAAAGTTCTGTTTTTAAGTTAAAAAAAAAACAGGGTGAAAAGACCCCTGAAAAATGCCCCAAATGGAGCGGATTCACTCAGAACCCTGTCCAGCTTTTGTGGGGAGGAGTGGTGGAGGCCCCTGACCCCCACCAAAATTGCTTTTTTTTTTTCAGACCTCCAGAACAAGTTTATTGGTTTCCCATGCATTCCTATGGGAAATTTGGGTTCCACATATGAAAAACAACAACATACGAATGACATCATGGAACGGAAAAAAAATTGTATGTCGAGGTTTTACTGTATGTATTGGGTTTTAAGCTCCCTGGGCCATTAGCCCATCTTTAGTTATTACTTGGCAAAATTGCATGCATGTTGTTGACTCTATGCCAGAGGCTGTGCCAATTTAATCTCTAGCATAGATTAGTGTTTAATGTGGTCATGATGAAATTCAGTGTGCTCTTTCTGAATAGTATATCTAGACAAAGACTGTAGCATTGACTTCTCCTACCCCCCCACCTCCACCCCACACACCATTTTAATTTGGAGATAGTTTAGAGGAGTGGATTCCTTTTATTTGGGAATGTTTTGTTCCTTGTAGTCTTGTGGTGGTGAGGTAAAAAACCATTGCAAGGTTGAACATTACTGAACTCTCGTCTATCATTGACCTTTCTCTGGTTGCTGTTAGCTTAGGTTACCTGTGAAACAAGAAACAAGATGGAAATCTCCTGAGAATGGACTCGAGGATTTGCAAATGTTTGGTGGTGGCCTTATATGTGAATAAATACAAGAAGCTGTCACTTGAATGGAGTACAAAAACATCGGATTCTGGAGCACTGGAGATGAAAATCCTCAATTAACCACGTGAATAGGCATGTTGTAGTTTGCATTTTCTGCAGATCTCAGCCTTGCTCAGGGAGGCACAGAATACACTGAACTGTGTGAATGCTACCCATAGCACAAAATTAATAATTCTGTCAAGTTCTTTGAGCATATGCAGCTTGCTTTCTTTGCTCAGCTACTCGTGGTTCATGGAAAAGTTCATTATTCTTCTGGGTGCTAAATGTATCTGTCCTCTAATTTGTTCCAGTTAGGCTCTTTATTTTCCAATTCATTGTTAAGTTAATACTAGAGAGTCTAAAGATCTGAGTGAGAGCTACTTCTGGTTAGTTTGGCTGCAACAGATTTATATGGCTAACCCCTTAAGAATCATATGGGTAAATACTGTATTTGCCGGCATATAAGAAGCACTCCCCCCCCTAAAATACACTTGAAAAATGGAATGTGTCTTGTGTGCAGGTAATCAAAATTATCATGTTGATCAGTGGTGGCTGTAGCCAGGTGCGGGGCGGCTTCAAAAGGAGCCCTCTTTCTCCACTGATCCCGCCCTCCCCCAGCTCCTGGCGATCAGCAATGGCTGGAGTTGGGCGATGGGTGGCTTCAAAAACACACACATGGAGAGAGGAGGAAATTCATGAAATGTGGAAAATTATTTTTCCCCTTAAAGTTGTGTTTAAAAACAGGGTGCATGTTATTCTCCGATGTGTCTTATACATCGGCAAATAAGGTAGCTAATATTCTTTACAGTCCAGTTTGAAGAGACAAGGAGTTTGGTAGTGTAGAGAAACATTAAGGCTGGAATGAACAAAACTATCTGAAGGAAATTAAGCCAGAGATTTAGATGAGAAATACTGACAAACATCAGCTTCCATTTGGGAGGAGGGAAAAGGAGGAGCATCAAATACTATATGTTGATTTTTTAAAAAATGATGAGTATGGAACATTTTACATTCTTAGGATCTAAGATCACTGCAGATGGGGATTGCAGCCATGAAATAAAAAGGCGACTGATTCTTGGGAGACAAGCTATGAGAAACCTGGGGAACATAGTCAAAAGCAGAGACATCACCTTGAAAACAAAAATTAGAATAGTCAAAGCAATGGTATTCCCAGTGGTAATGTACGGATGTGAGAGCTGGACAATTAGGAAAGCTGAACGCAGAAGAATAGATGCCTTTGAAATGTGGTGTTGGAGGAGAGTTTTGAGGGTACCCTGGACAGCGAGGAGAACAAATAGGTCAATCTTAGAAGAAATCAACACTGACTGCTCATTGGAAGGTCAAATAGTAAAGATGAGGCTAAAGTACTTTGGGCATCAAATGAGAAGGGAGGATTCACTTGAGAAGGCCGTGATGTTGGGAAAGGTGGCGGGCAAAAGAAGAAGGGGGAGGCCAAGGATGAGATGGATAGATGGTATTGTAGACACAATGGGCACAGAACTGTGAGGACTGAGGGGGATGGTGGAGGACAGAGGCGCCTGGAGAACGATGGTCCATAGGGTCGCAAAGGGTCGGAATCGACTGTGCGACTGAACAACAACAACATGGAACAGGCATATAAGGTGAAGTGTGGAAGTGTAGGCTTATCATGTAGTATCTGGAGTGATTAGAAGGCTGTGGTTTGGCTCTTATTTTGTTCATATATTTATTTAAATGGTTTATATCAGTGGTGCCCAAACTTTTTCTGCTGCGGGCCGGTCCCGCCCCGACACACAGCTGCAGGGGGCAGAGGCAGGCTGCTCCAGCTGCTGACCATTAGTATCAGCTAATAAGACATTTCTTTCCATTTGTTATCTGTATTGTCCAGGACCAGCATAGTACTTTTTTAGCAAAGTAAATTTTGCCTGGCCCCATGGCAGCCAGTTGACTGACCTTCTGTTCTCGTCTGTATGCCCCCACTCTTTGTGTCCACAAATTTAGAGATTATTGTAAAGTTCATGTGTCCTGATTTATGTCAGATTTTACTGCTTGCTTTCCAGAGTCTCCACACCAGACTTTATTTCTTACTTGGTGCATTGTTTCTATAACTGTCCCCAGTATTGCCCTTATGCCTGCTCTTACCTTGACATGCAGTGTACATGATTTACGCAACCACCATAGACTAGAATTAGAAATAAATACTGTGGCCTGCTAAAACTTTCACATCATGCTGATGCACATCATTTCCATTGCCATGAAAAGAATTATCTGTGGTATGAAAATCCATGATCCATGCATTCTCCTTCGTATAGTTTGTGAATCCCCACTCATGGGTTATGCGCCTGTGCAGAACGGAGATCGGAGGCTTGAAAAGCTATTGGTCTAAAGTTTTGGCGGTAAGACCGCCCACCGTACCGCCCACCCTGAGGCGCCCGCGCGCCATTTTACCTCAGTTCTCTTCTTTCCGCCGTAGCAGCAGGACGATCGTCGAGAGCTTCTCAGTTTTTATCGCCCTTCTGAGGGAAAGCTTTAGCTAATTTCAGCAATTTTTGCCGGCAATCTTGTCCCACGGGCAGGATTGCCACCCCGGCGCTGTTTCTTCTTTCGAGTGGACTCAGCAGCCAATTTTTTCGCATCGATCACCGTCTCCCCCCTCAAGGGGGTGGCGGCTGGTCCGCCCTTCGGGGTATTTGCTTCCAGAAACTTCCACTGGAAGAATTTTTTCCGCGGTTGATGGCTGCAGCTTTTAAACAGTGCACGGCTTGCCTTAAGAAGTTCCCGGCTTCCGACGGCCACAGCCTGTGCCTCTTTTGTTTGGGAGAGTCGCATCAGAGCCAGTCCTGCCTGCATTGCAAAAAGTTTACGCGCCTCGCGGTGCAGAACCGAAGCAATCGCCTCAAGACTCACCTGATGGAGCTCGCTCTGGCTCCCGCTGCGTCTGCTTCCACGTCTGCCGCTGCCTCCCAGCCGCCGCCGGCTTCTTCCTCCATGCTTCCGATTAGGAAGAAGAAAAAGAAGGACAAGAACGGTGAGAAGAAGCGCAAGCGTGGGTCGGAGAAGAGACGGTCGCTTCCTCCCACCCCGCGCACACCCGCCTCTCCCGGGCCTTCGCCGCCGTTCTCGACTGCCCGATGTCCTTCTCCGGGGTCCTCCATCTGGGGAGGTCGGTCGTCTTCCGGGTCACCTGAGAAAGGACGCAGGGCTGGGGCTCCAGCTCGCCCACTTCAGGTGCTCCCCTCTCCTCCTCGGGGAAGAAATCGTTCGCCGAGGCAGGCCTCCGTCTCCCCAAGGCCCAGGACGCCGACAGACGACGCGGTCGTCACCGTTCCGACGACCGTTTCGCCGACGCCGACGCCGGCCACCGTTTCGACGCCCACCGTTTCGTGGGCCACCATCCCGCCGGCCACCGTGGCTCTACCGTCAGCGGACTCGGACGCATCCCAGATGGCTCTCGTTCGAGAAATGTTCCAGGTCATGGCGTCGTTTGCGACCAAGTTCCAGACCTCCATGCCTGCGGCCTCTGCGGCTCCGGTTCCGACCACCACAAGCCCCGGGCATGCCGGCCCTGCCGTGGCCCCACCGACCTCCCGTGGGTCGAGTGCCCGCTCCGCCAGCCCACCCAACCCGTCGTGGTGTGGTCCGGACGTTGATGCGGTGGACTCCCATCCCGCCGGCCCGCCCAGGCCGTACTGGCGCGGTCCCGACGTGGATGAAAGAGTTCCTCCCTCGTCCTCCGATGAGTCCAGCTCGTCGTCGGAGGAGGACGAGGGAGACGTCGACGCCGAGCGCACGCCGGAGCAGACTATCGGCGTGGTGGACCCACCGCGTGGTGAGGACCAACGCTCACTGACCGCCATGCTCACAAGGCTGGGCACCGCACTCAACCTCAAAGTCGATCAACCGCCGCTGGAGGGTGAGTATCAGTCCAGCTCCTACAAACAGCGGCGTCAGCACAAACCCCGCTACCGACCCTACGGACAGGACAAGCGTTCTGGCGCGAGGTCCAAGTCCCGCGTTTGAAGCTGCGACGACCGAGTCTCTCTCGCTCCACATCCCGTACCTCCCCCTCCGGAACTTCCTCCAGGTATGGTCGGGCATCACGGACGACCAGTGGGTCTTAAAGATCTTGTCCTCTGGCTACGCCATCGAGTTCGTGCGGGTGCCTCGGGTAGGAAGACATCGTCTCACCACCTCGTCCCCCCATTTGGAGGAAGAAATATCAACCCTTCTCTCCAAGGGAGCCATCGAGCGGGTAACACCGTCCGACTGGGACAACGGTTTCTACTCGAGGTACTTCGTGGTCCAGAAGAAGGACGGAGGCCTTCGCCCGATCCTGGACCTACGCCGCCTGAACAAATGCATCCACACCAGGAAGTTCCGGATGGTGACCCTGCAGACCGTCCTCCCCCTCATCAACAAAGGGGACTGGTTCACAGTCATAGACCTCAAGGATGCTTACTTCCACGTCTCCATCCTCGAGGAACACAGACGGTTCCTCCGCTTCCGCATCGACAATTCCGTGTACCAGTACCGGTGCCTACCGTTCGGTCTGGCCACGGCACCGCGGGTCTTCACCAAATGCATGGCTCCGGTGGCTGCATTCCTCCGCCAACGGAGCATCAGGGTCTTCCCGTACATCGACGACTGGTTGATCGTCTCCCCCACCAAATCGTCAGCCGTTCGGGACACACAATATACAGTCCACCTCATGGAGAGTCTCGGCCTCAGGATCAACTTCACCAAATCGAAGTTGACTCCCTCTCAACGCGTCGAGTACATCGGAGCGGTACTCGACTCGCTTGCTACGAGAGCCTACGCCCCCCAGAAACGCTTACAGGACATTGCGCAGGGGGTGAGCGAATTGCGCACCAAACCGTGCATCCGGGCGAAGAAGGCTCAAAGACTTCTAGGCCTGATGGCCTCAACGACGGCAGTGATTCCCCACGCCAAGTTGAAATTCAGGTCCCTGCAATCGTGGCTCCTTCACGAGTTCGACGCACTTCGGGAGAGCCAGTCCAAACGGTTGACCCCGTCTCCAGAACTGAGGGACCAACTGCTGTGGTGGTCTACACCACTCAACGTGGCCACGGGGAAGAGCTTCTACCCCCCGCAACCCTCGTTGCAGATACTGACCGACGCAAGCAACCTCGGCTGGGGCGCTGCTTGCGGGACTCTCACGGTCAACGACACCTGGACACCACACGAAACGGTGCACCACATAAATTACTTGGAACTGCTGGCCATTTGGAAGGCCCTGCGTTCCTTCGAGACTCTGCTCACCGGCAAGGCGGTTCAAGTGGCCTCGGACAATACCACGGCGGTGGCGTACCTCAACAAGCAGGGAGGAACACGGTCCACCACCCTCCTGTACCTTGCAGTGCAGTTGTGGGAATGGTGCCTGGAGAGGCACATTTTCCCAATTGGAGTGCACATTCAGGGCACACTGAATGTTTTGGCAGACCACCTGAGCCGTCTCACCTCGACGACCCACGAATGGGAGCTCAACGTGCTCAACGCGCTCACCAGGACCCCTTTCGAGCCCATGGCCACCAGCGATGTTCGCCTCCTCACATGGAAAACGGCATTTCTTGTGGCTATCACGTCAGCACGACGAGCTGGAGAACTGGTTGCCCTGAGAGCAGACGCACCATTTCTCCAATTCTTCAACGACCGCGTCGTTCTCCAAGCGGACATCACCTTTCTGCCCAAGGTGGTCTCCAAGTTTCACATGGCACAGACTATCTCCTTGCCAACTTTCTTCCAGAACCCCTCTAACGTCCAAGAAAGGATTTGGCACACGCTGGATGTGAAACGAGCCTTATTGTTTTACACCAGCAGGACAAGAGAGTTCAGGAAGTCACAACGCCTCTTTGTGGCTTATGGGGGAAAGTCCAAGGGTGAACCCATTTCTGCTCAAAGGTTCTCCAAATGGATCACTTCTACCATCTACCTGGCCTACGAGTCAGCGTCACTGCCACCTCCACCGCATGTCAGGGCGCATTCCACCAGGGCGGTGGCCACATCCACTGCCTTCCTGGAGGGCACACCGCTTGAGGACATTTGTAAGGCTGCCACATGGTCCAGACCTTCTACATTTGTCCAGCACTACAGGGTGGACACCAGAGCCACTGCGGACGCCAGGCTTGGCCGTGTCGTCCTCATCAGAGGGCTCCGGACTCATCGCCCCTGACGGGTCAACCTACCGCATCTTCATCGCATCGTGGGATCATCTCATCCGACTGCCCACCGACCAAGTGAGTGTGAGCTTGCTAATCTCCCATGAGTGGGGATTCACAAACTATACGAAGGAGAAAGTTCGGTTTCACTTACCAGTGATAACTTTCGTTCTTCGTGTATATCGTTTGTGAATACACACTACCCACCCTGCCTCCCCTCTTGAGCTGCACGGATGAGATCATTTGGTTTATCCTGTGCTTGGCTTAAGTATGGAACTGAGGTAAAATGGCGCGCGGGCGCCTCAGGGTGGGCGGTACGGTGGGCGGTCTTACCGCCAAAACTTTAGACCAATAGCTTTTCAAGCCTCCGATCTCCGTTCTGCGCAGGCGCATAACCCATGAGTGTGTATTCACAAACTATATACTCGAAGAACGAAAGTTATCACTGGTAAGTGAAACCGAACTTTTCCTAGCTACCTTGAGTTTCTGTTGTATTTGCTTTCAAGGTTTTTAGTGTGTAGGCAAACTTTCTTCCACATTCCCTTTCAGCTGTCCTTCAGCGTTTTAAATCTTGTTATGACACAACATTTGGCCTTGTGAGGAAATTCCATCCTTGACTTGTCTACTAATTATCCATGTCTAACTCTATCATATTCTAGGTTTCAGAGCGAGTAGTAAATAAATTAGATGTAACAAGGGTACTTCTAAATCAAGAGTGGAAAATGGTTGGTCATCAAAGACATTGGTTGCCAATTTCTGACAGCCTGTTCCATCATGGAGAGTGATCAAAGATGATAAACAACAATATTTGGTCAGAAGTTCCCTGACCGATTTTTACCTAGTGAAGAAGAATCTATACAAATTGATGTACATACAATTGCATCATGAAATGTAGGTGCTTGCATCAAGTTATTGGATGTCTGTAGCATTTTCTTTTTGCGGGACTAGTATTTCTTCAGAAATAGAGTTCTTTGCTTGACTTATAGTTACCACATTTATCATGGGCTTATATCTGTTTCCATGTTTGTGGTGTTGTGTGTGTTAATTATGTAATTGTGTATGTTAATTACATAAGTGCAGTTACGTCAAGCGAAGCTCAGCCATGATTAACAGTGAATCTACAGGCCTATCAGTACATTATTAGAATTTCATTAATATGAATTGATAACTGGCTTTTCAGGGCTTTTCAGTGAACATAGAACTAAAGGACCTCTCATTCTCTGTGCTCAGAAGTCCTGGTTTTGTATTCATATTTGTAAAATTCATCCCAGATTGGCAGGAGATGCTGTCATTTACCTGAACCAGCTAAAACAGAGTACATTCTTGTGAAGCATATCAGATAAAACGAAAATGAAAAAGCAAGAGACAAAAAGGTTACTGTCTCAATTTTGTTTGTTTTTCTTTCTGCTTTCTTCTCTTTTCATGTCTAGACCAGATGTGAAACTGCCAAAATGAAGCCACCTTCTGGTGAATTCATTCCGCAGTCCCTTTCGCCTGATCTAGTGTGAGAAAGATTAGCTGTTACAAGGTTGCTGTTGGCCAGGGTACACCTGATTGTGGTTCAAAAATACCACAATCTTCGAGGAGGCTCTTTCTTGAAAAGTATGTTCTTGTGACGTTTACTATAGGAATAGGTAGACGAGGGTCCAGGCCACATATACAGTGGTGCATATCTGTCCATATATAGAGGCAATAGGCTGAAATAACAGCAAAAGTAATTAGTATGTCATGTGTGATTCATATAGATTAAACTTTTGTCCATCAACAAAGCACAGGCTCCTGAGCATGATTCTGTGTGGGAGACACCTCGAATATTTTCATTTATTTTCATCATGCCATGTCCATGTCATCTGGTTGTCATTACTTTTGCACTTCACGGTCTTATTTGTTGTTAGCAGATTTCTGTTTGTTTAATAGGATACTTTAGGGAAAATATGTAATCTAAGCCTTGGCTCTTTCCCCCCTCTTTTTTCATTTTCTGCTTATTTCAGTTTAGCCTTTTGTCATACTTTTGTCATACTTTTAGACTTCTGCTTATAGATGTCTAGCTTTCTTCTAGACAGAGAAATCCCAAGGTATTTCCTTTTAGAAATTTCTGAGATAATATGACTACATTGCCTGAATCTTCCAGGAGGTTAGATTCTTCAGGGTTAGTGTGGACTAATTACTATTGTTTTACTTACTAGATACATAAGATGGTGAATGTTTTTAAAATGCTGCCCTACAAATGGATGAAGAAATATTTCATCCTTTCATTAGCAACCTGACCTGGAAGACCTTTCTTGGTGGGGAAGCCTGAACAAAGTACTCCCTCACAGTTTAATCAAGCTTGTCAGTTACATCTCTTCCATTTTGGCTTGAGAATTTCTGCAGGGTATTAATTTCTTCAGTGCTCAAGTCAAACAGAAAGCAAACTGAAAAGTTATGTAAGGGAATAAATGCTTTCTTGGTGAGCTGTGCAAGAAAATAAAGAATCTTTATTGAGTTTCATCAAAATAAAAAGATAAAATGATGGGCTTCAGGATAATCCCCTGAAGCAGAATGAAAGCAGAAAGAGGAAGTTTTTTGTCTTTTTCAAAAAATTAAAGAGAGTCTGTGTTAGAAGATTTTTCAGTGTACACCAATCAAGGTGTGAAATCTTATGCGAAGTCTAACTGCTCCACAGTACTGCATATACCAGGATACCCTTACAGCCCAAAGCCAAACCAGGCTGTTAGGGAAGGCACATACAACTTTTTCCTCTGTAGAACTAAATCCAAAGCTTGTACTGTATTTTCTCTTTCATGCTTCACATATGAGCATGGAACTGACTTGCAAAATCTTCTAAGAATAGTGATCATAGCCCTTTCACAAGTTGCTGTGATTTTAGACACCCCAGAATACAGAGCAAAAACTGCATTTAGAAGTAAGCTGTCTTTCCCTTATTTCTGTCTCAAGGGTGGGGACTATACCCATTCTAAACTGGATATTTGAAGGAATGTGGGAGGGAATAATTGGGAGTCGCTTATTGTTTGTTTGTTTTGGCTTCACTTTACTGCAGCATCTTCTCATCTTATGCACATCTTGCAATTTTAAAGCAGGGCTGTCAGGGGCCCTCCATTTTTCAGCAAGCTGTGCAGTTTATTTTCCATTTTGACGTGACTTTGCATCCTATACTATGGTAGTACTTTGTAAGGTCAATCTGCTATTAAGTTCTAACTGTTTTAAAACTAGGCAGGATCATTTCCCCATTTGAGACAGAAATCTGGATTTCATTTCAGTGTGTCTCATTTTTTTATTGCTTTAGGGTACCTCTTTGCCTCTTTTAAAACATGGCACTAGAACATTGTTTTATATAACCATGTACCCATCTGGTTTTGCAGTGGTTATAGTATTGGGGAATTTTATTTCATTTCCTGGATTTTAATGCTTGCTGTGACTATCTTTGGAAATTCATCTTTTAAAGTTATTGCTCTTCCAGCTCTTGAAGTTTGTAGCTGCAGTTTTTGTCTGATATGATTGATAATGGCAGGAAAGATAAGACTAAAAAGTAAATGGCTGGACTTGAGTGTACAATCATACAGTTTCTGCCATAAAGATCTGCCAACATATTCACACAGACTTCAAAGTGTGATGGTAAATTTTAGGAGTTTCTGTAAGAATGAAATCTATACCTATAAAATGGTGCGTTAACTGTTGGAATGTGACAAAGGATGTTGCACCAGGCCCCACTTGCCCGTAATGAGCCTCCGTTCACTCGCCCGAACCCGGTTCGCAGGTAACTGTTGGGTTGAAAATTTCGACCTGGGGGCAGAAGCCCCCCAGTCGCAAACAAAAAAAGGGAACTTCAATTCCCAACGTTCCTGGCGCCGCGCCAGAGCCAATCAGGCTGAGCAGCGTGGCAAAACGCGCCGCGGCCAATCAAAAAAAAAGCCACTGAGGGAAAAACCGCTGCAGTAAGCAAAAACGCGCAGCCAAAACTACAAGCCTCAGCGTCCTGCGCGCCATTAGCGCGCAGAACGCTGAGGTGGCTGGCGTGCGGAAAAAAAACTTAAAAAAAAACGCCCGCCGCCGCTGCCATTCTTTCCCATGGGCCAGCCAGCATGGCCTGTGGGGAAAAAAATAACCCCCCCCGCCGCCGCTGCCCTTCCGTTCAAAGGGCCAGCCTGCGCGCAAAAAATACAAGAAACCCCCTCCCCCCGCAACTTCCCTTCTTTCCCACGGGCCAGCCAGCATGGCCCGTGGGAAAGAAGGCCTCCCCGCCATTGCCCTTCCTTCCCATGGGCCAGCCAGCATGGCCCGCAGGAAAGAAAGCCACCCCCCCACTGAAAAAATAAACACAAACCAAAACCATTCAAAACCGCACAAAAATCCAAAAATGAATCACAAAAACAATAAAAAAGAAACAAGAAAAAACACACAGACACCCCCTCCCCCCAAAAAAACCACCCCGCCACCCCCCACCCCCCAAAAAACCCAGAGAACTTACCAAAAGCCGTCTTCCATCTATGAGGACCGGAACTCAAATGAGAAAAGGAAGAGAAAACTTACCGGAAGCGACACCCAGAGGACAGAAGAGAACAATTGTAGAGAGGCAACAATTGAAGAGAGACAGTAAAGCTCACCACCCCCACCCAGAGGCCAAAAGAAAAAAAACATTCAAAAATATTAAAATTAATAAGATTAATTCCAAAATTATTAATCAAATAAGTTATAAAACATTCAAAAATAAACACACTAATCTCAAAAATTACCAAAAAAACAAATCACTTTTCACTCCAAAAAACCAAAACAAAAAATAAAAATGCGTAAAAATAAACATTTTAAAAACCATAATTAAAT
The DNA here is from genome assembly GCA_035047345.1 of Bradypodion ventrale. Lineage (NCBI taxonomy): Eukaryota > Metazoa > Chordata > Lepidosauria > Squamata > Chamaeleonidae > Bradypodion > Bradypodion ventrale. The sequence goes on from JAWDJE010000006.1 coordinate 33,511,603, forward strand.
TTTAAACTAAATAATATTAAATTAAATTAAATTAATTAAATTAAAATAAAATTTGCATAAACATAAAACAAAAACGTTCAAAAACCAACTAAAAGAGCCCGGCACTGAGGAAGCCAGCACGCAAAACAAACAAACAAACAAAAAAAAACACTGAGAGTGCAAGTCTGCCGCAGGCGGACGCAGCGCCTTGAAGCCACAAATCACAAAACCTTACAACACCATTTAAAACAGCCCAGCACCATTGGTTCAAGAAAAAAAACGAAACCCTTTACTATCCAAAACAATTTTTAAAAAGCCCGGCACCGCCGAGCAAAATATGCTAGTAAAATAAAAAGGCTAATAAGGGAAATGATACCCTCCTCCCCCTCACTTTGTTGTTCTTCTTTCATGTCCCGATCAAACCCTGGGCTGCCAGAATGAAGTCACTTTCTTGGCTTTGTTGTTGGCTAAACCTAACTCCTCATGTTTATGGCAGTAATCAGCATACCAGTAAACGAGCCGGATTCTGTATCTCTCCACATTTACACGGGGCAGTGGTGTTGTTCGCCAGCAGCCTCCACTCAAGCATGTTGGTCTTGCATCTAGGGACTCCAACCCATAGCCTATTCAAGGTCCTCCAAGTGACATAGGGGAGGTTAAGTTCCTCAGCCATATCCTTTAATGATGTTCCTTGTGTGCCCTGAATAATGTTCATTCTTGCCATAAAACTCTTCCTGGATCTGAGCCGGCAGACTTGAGGCTCATATTCATTCAGAGGGTGTTGAGGGTCATTCTGTTGCTTATTTATCTCAACGTCCACTGCTACTTCTCTCCTGATCTTAGGTGGCGCGATACCAACCAGAGGATATATTTTCTCAACTGTTGTAGGTTTGAGGCATCTTGTCACTATACGCATGGCTTCATTAACAGAGATGTCAACTTGTTTTGCATCTGTGGCTGCGCTCCATACTGGAGCAGCATACTCTGCTATGGAGTTGCTCAGGGCCAAAGCTAATGTACATAGCATGGATGGTTGATTTCTTTGTTGTTCTTATCCCTAGTGAAAGCCTGGTTTGTGGGGAAGTTTTTGTGGGGGAAGGGGATTTTTGTGGGGGAAGGGGATTTTAACTCAGTTACTAGTGCTCTCGGCCAGTGACAGCCAAGGAATGGCAGAACATTTTGAGCTTTTAAAATTTTGTATAGAGGAGACTTCACTTTGCTGATCTCTTGCCTTCCAGTTTCTAAAGGCAAAGGTCTGTACCATTTGGTTATTAAAAGTGGGCGAGGTGCTGTGTATTGTGAACTTAAATAAATGTTGGGAGGATTGATCTTTGTTACCCCCTTCCTCTGCAGTAACATTTAAAAAATGTGAATATTGCCTTCTATTTAATTACTTTCATAATCCTAGAGGAAAACCTACTTTATTGTTGCCCTTAACTTGGCGTGTTAACCTTCCTTAGCATATTGTTTGGAAAATTAGTTCATGGGAGCAAATGAAGCTTCTTTGACCTTTCTCTAGAGGATGACTTAATTCTTTGTTTTCTGGCCTCTGCTTAATCTAAACCAGAGGTTCCCAAACTTTTTTGGCCACGGGCCGGTCATATGGTTCCTTCCACCAGAAGCGGAAGTAAAAGGCACCCGCACATGTGCAAAATGTGTTTACGACAGCCACGGGTGCATTTACGGCAGCGTTCTGTGCATGTGCAGGCATGTTTTGCTTCCGTGAATGGCAATGGCGGTGTGGGCTGGATGATTTGGCATCGGGGTCCGGATCCGGCCTGTAGTTTGGGCATCTCATATCTAAATCATATGGCCAGAGTCATTGCCCCTTCTGCTTGCTTTCTCTTTCTTGACAGTACTGTTCAATTGGTTCTTGTTTTGTGTCAAAATATTTATTAATTGCCTTGCACAAATTTTATTCCAGTGTCTAGGAATGTAAATGAATGTTCAGGAATTGGCTTAATGTGTCCCAAAATATTGATGCTAGGTTAATCAATGTTATCTTCCTCCCCCTTCCCAGAGGTTATGTTAGAGTCTCTTGAATCGTCAAGCCTGTCATTAATTGTATGGCGAGTGTGCAACTGGTAGTTCAGTTACCTCAGCCCATATGCATGTGAACCTGTGACCTTCTCATTGTACTTCATTGAACCATACAGTAACTTTCCAGAGAGATAGGTTTGTTAGACTTTTGCAGGGGAACAAAAAGATGGGCTTTGGGGTACTTTAAGAATAAAGAAATGTATTTATCAGCATTGATAGGTTAAAATCTGCTTTGCCAGATGCATCTGAAATAGATTCCAGTTCCATGAAAGAATATGCCATGATCAATTTGTTAGTCCTTAAACTGCCATGAGGTTTTTTTCATGCTTATTGTGGGGTCTTCATGGTGTAGTGGTTAAAAACTGTAGTACTGCAGCCAAAACTGCTGAGGTTGCAAGTTCAGTCCTGAAAAGGGTCCAGGTTGACTCAGCCTTCTGTCCTTCTGAGGTTGGTAAAATGAGTACCCAGCATGTTCAGGGCAAAAAAATGCTAATTACCTCACAAACCTTCCAGAGAATGCTCTAAACTAGTGGTTCCCAGTGTGGGGCCCATGTCCCACAGGGGGACTTCAATTCCCAGAAGCCTAAATCAGTACATTGGCTGATCAGTACTTTGGGGAATTGTCTTAAACTTCTGGAAATAAAGTCCAAAAACCAAAGGTTGGGAAAAACTGCTCTTAAGCACAATAGGGCAGTATATAAGTGTAATTGTTATTGCTATTGATACAGGTTTCAGCTCCTGGAAGCTCATACCACGTATAAATCAGGTAGCCTTTAAGAAATGGGTGGCCAACCTATGGCCCGTGGGCTGGATCCAGCCCACAGCACCAATTAATCCAACCTGTGGTGAGGACCTCGCCAATGGAAGCACCGAAAGCATGCCGGAAGCATTGAAAACGCACCGAAAACACGTCAAAAACAGCCGGGAATGCAGCAAAAATATGTTGCCCTCACTCCCACTGCTGCAGGAAGTGGTGAAAACAGCTGAAAACACACAGTGAATGCATCCACCTCTACCGCCTCCAGAAGCGGCGGGAGGAACCACTCCTCCAGCCTGCCTACTCAGCTGTCTGAGGAGGCATGGTCCGGTCTGCGGCGTGAAAAGATTGGCCACCCCTGCTTTAAGATCTTACAGGATATTAGGCATTACAGTACTTCCAAACAAGCAAGACAGAACTACTAGAAAGTCCATTGAATCCTTGCTTACATGTATATGAAAGTAAACAGTATATGTTTGCTTATCTGTTAGTGGCTGTAACCCATCAGTAGTGATGTCTACATTTAATTTTTCTCCTTTTTGTTGGCATTCAAAATTATTGTTCTTTTAAGATAGGAGATCTGCAACACATTTCTAATACAATATGTGGAGTAGGCCAACTGGAGAAAATGTAATTAGTGTTACCTGAAGAAGATATCTTCTGTCAAGGGGGCAAGGATGCTAGTGTTTCATAGGCTTTAGTTCCCGCAGTCAATACTTCTGGAACCCTTAAAACTTTCTCCCAGTCATGAACAATAAGTATAGGAGCAGGGGATTCTGTTTGGGACTGTGGGTAGGGTAAATGCTTGAACATTCCCTACACCTCTCCTACCACCCCATGTTATGGTCCTGCTGCTGCTCATCACCCCTAACATGGTTTTTTAACAATCCCAAAGTGAATATCATAAACAATGTTATATCTAGCCTCATCCATAAAAGTTCACCACTTTTGAGAGATGACAGGTAAAGGCTGGTAATCTAGTTGGTTTCCTGACTATCTTGTTGTAATTGCTATCTTTTATCACATGGGGCATAAGTAGAAGGGAACACTGCTGAGTCTTTGCTACCTATGTTGCTGGGAAAAACCTCTCTGGTTATTTAAACCTAGTACAGTGGTACCTCGCTTAAAGAGCATAATGCATTCCACAGGATTGCTCTTTAAGTGAGTTTGCTCTTTAAGCAAAACACCATTGTAAGTGACCAATTGTGACTTCTGGCTGGGAGGGGGATTGCGAACCCCGATTTAGTTGTTAAGCGAGTTTTTGATTGGTTTTAGTTGTTAAGCAAGGTGACCATTCAGAAAAAATTCAGCTCTTTAAGTGAGTTAGTCTCTAAGCGAGGCACTCTTTATGTGAGGTTTTACTGTAGTGTTAAATTGTTTTCCCAAAATTCAGTTAATAAAGCAACAGCTTCACTATTCTTTGTTCTATTGATCTGATTTCACATTATCTTTATGGCCTGTTCTGCCCCCGGTGTATTGGATAGAAGGTTATTTAGTGGTGGTGGTGCCATTTTATTTACACGAGGTTTCTTTGGCTATTGAACGAAGCTGCCTTCCTGTCTTGCCTGGTGTGCGGTTTGATGTATTGAATGTTGGCTTTCCCTCCCTTTTAAGTAGCAGTGGCTTTTGTACCGAGACAGAAGTAGCAGCAGAAGATTATGACTTTTCTAAAGAGTTTCTTTGCTGCTTTACAGAGAGAACATAATCTAGGGCAGTGATGGTGAACTTTTTAGAGACCAAGTGCCCAAACTTAACAGGCTGCTGTCTGTGCTGCAGAGGGATGGGGTAAACTCTGTGCGGGGGGAGGGAGGAAGTGCTCCTATTGGGCTGCTGGGCAGAGGGGCGGGGTGAATTCTGTGGTGGGGCAATGACACATGTGCCCACAGAGACGGCTCTGAGTGCCATCTCTGGCACACATTCCATAGGTTCGTTACCACTGATCTAGAGATATAGCTACAGGGCACAGTTGGGCTATTATCACAGATTGTTGTCTTAGTTCATATCTACATATTAAATACATAACCTTAGGATTGCAACAAGGTGTACCATATATGATAATTTTTCAAATATTTTAATTTATTATTTTTTAAGGAAAAACATGAATACCAGTCTAATTTTTTTAAAAAAAAACAGTGACCATGTTCAGTCAAGCTGTGAGTTGACTGCCGTCCATTGATACTGACGTGCTGAAGGTAAGATGGTCTGAATGCTTCACACAGTTGTTTTGAGAGATTTCCCAGAAGAGCTGTGAGTATATTTTGAATTCAGACATTGATCTTGAACAGGACACCCAGATATGAATAAAGGGTATTTGTGGAGACCATACATGGTTCCCCTGCCCCTCCCGTCTCTACTCTTCTGTAATTCAGTAGGAAAATCTGAAGAGAGTGTGTGCTTGCATTTGCTCGAACACAGATTAAATTCTTCTCATGACCTGAGACCCTGGTAATGCTCAGTGTGCCAGGAGCAGGGACTGGGAAGGCAGGATCCATTGTTCTTGAGGTCTGAGCTGAGATGGGCAGTACATGCGATGCAGCTCCATGCCTCTTGCTCCTGTATGTATACCCTGGACTTGTGTAGGAAGCATATAGTACATATATTGTTGACATTGTATAAAAGGATGCTGTGTTTTATAATATGATTTTCTCTCCCCCAAAATAAATAAATAAATAAATTCCTGTGATTTTGAATGGCTGCATTAAATTTTTTAGCAGGGCTGCTTGGCAAATGGTTTGCTGCAGAAGATCGGCAATGAGTCAGTCAGAGCTTTTCTGCCTTTTATTTTATTACTTATTAAAATATTGATATCCAGATATCTTCAATGTCTTTTGAACTTTTCACTGAAATGTTGACAGGATGGTTGCTTTAACCAGGTTTTGTAGTGGGATGTTTCAGATTTAATGCCAAAACATGGCATGAGTTTATAAACCTTGGATTTGTGAACAATTCCTTTCTTCCTTTCCTGGTTTGAAGCATACCACATATTGTCATTTCTTTTCAGCCTGACAAGCTCAGATTTATACGTTTTGCAAAAAACAGATTCAAGCATTTCCCTTTCTGCTTTTCAGGAGAAGTGTAAAAATAGTTCGGTAGTTCAAGTAAAGTGTGGCTTGTTCCATTCCAAAAGGAGAATGAACCAATTACTGTGTATAACCCTCTCAGTTCGCCAGATTTCTTCTTGTAATGGAACTACCTTGAATTAATTTAATCTTTGCTTAGTCTCCTTTTTGTTGTCTGCTTACCATTCTAGGAGATTTTTTGACCTGTAAGATTCTAAAAACCATTCTCAGTGGATGGCCCTGAATGCCGGAATTGTCTTTAGCTGTAGGCCTGCCAGGAATGAACATCTGTTGAAATCTGGTGATGGAATATACACAGCTGGCTTGTTTGGGGTTTTAGGGTCAACTAGTCTAAAGTTACTATGTTTGAAAATATTAAACTCATACTTCATGTATTTTAACTTTAAAAAACTTGACACATGATTTTAATATTGATTGACATAGAAATAAAATAGAATATTTGAGCAAGCTGTGAATGTCCTGAGAATGGCCCTTTGCAGCTTATTTGCCTCTTATTTAGAATACTAGGAAAAATAAAATTTATATCACATGATTTTTGGGATGTAGAACATAGTTGAAAACCACATAAAGGAACCATACAGAGGAGGAAAGTTATTACTCTGTGTATATATGTATGTATGCATGCCTGTATATATGTGTGTGAAAGAGATAATTTCTATGTTCTGAAAAGATAGCCCACTAACTTAGGACAGACAGAACAAAGAATCACATTTGTATGGATGTTTATATGAAAGCAAATCTCACTGTTCTTAATGGACCTTAATCCCATTTAATTATATACAGTCAAATAGTAAGGTGTTTTAAAGGCTGTTTTCATTGTTGTGAAGCATAAACTACCGTATTTTCCGGCGTATAAGACGACCCCTAACTTTTCCAGTTAAAATATAGAGTTTGGAATATACTTGCCGTATAAGACTACCTCTTTTCCAATGCACACCAAATAAAAATTAACCCACACTCAACCCGAAGACGCGCAGCCCTCCGAGTCGAATGGGCAGGTTCTGGTGGAGAGCCAATCCAAGCTCACGTTCTCCTCCTCGAGGTACAGGAAGATATGTGCAGCTTGCTTCCCCTTGCTTCATACTCCCCGCACAGAGCAGGGACTCGGCCGCGGCACCCCCCACCATATGCGCCGGACATATGAAGCAAGGGGAAACAAGCTGCAGTTAAGTACCTGTCCTATAAGACGACCCCGACTTTGGCACAGATTTTTCAGGGTTCCCCTGTTCCCCTGGTGTCTTATACGCCAGAAAATACAGTAAGTATTTTTGTAATAGCTAGAAATTGTGCTGCCTATTTTGGATCGATGATTCCTTCAGAAACTTATCAAACTGTTTTTACCTATGCTTTGTTACTTTAATGATGTATGTGATATTAGTATTAAAAATAAAATCATGCTTGTTTAACACACCTATCTTATATAAAAAGTGTAGATTTCTTACAATAAATACCATTGATCTCTTATAGAGTAATAAGTGTATCTTTGCACTGAGGCTTGGAAGAGAGATTGACCTTAATTCTTTCAAGTGTCTTATACTTTCAACCTGAGGGTTCTTTTTCTGTATCAGGTCATAAGTTGCGCTGGCTTTGTTGCCTGGTAGCTTTGCACAGCCTTACAAGTATTCCAGAACAATCCTATGTACGTTTCCTTGGATGTAAGTACTATTGAACACGGTGGAACCACTTGCAGCTGTGTGCATGATTCCCTGGGAGAAAATTGGTTAGCTATGGGCTGAGCAAATCCACAGAGTTCAGCTGCCTGTCTCTCAGATGCATTATGGCAGCTATTACAGGAGGTGATGAAAGTTAGAGTTGGACATGTTGCTTTGGTTTCTTGTTCTCTTCCAGGCATAAATCCAGAAATTAGTTCTGACTTGCAGAGCTCTTGATGGCTTCAGCTGTGTGTACCTCAGAGCTTGCCTTTGTTTCTTTATAGTGTACCAGCTTTAAAAGGAAGCTGAGTTTTTTTAAAGCTTGAAGCAAACAAACCTTGAAGCATCTGTGACCTAGGCCAGCAAGGACCTAGGTCAGTGATGGCGAGCCTTTTAGAGACTGAGTACCGAAACTCAACAGGCTCTCGTCCGCACCACTGAGGGGTGGGGGGAACTCCGTGCTGTGGAGAGGGAGGAAGCGCTCCCATTGGGCTGTTGAGTAGAGGGGAGGGGTGAACTCTGTGCTGGGGCAATGGTGTGCCCGCCCACAGAGAGGGCTCTGAGTGCTTCCTCTGGCATGCGTGCCATAGGTTTGCCACCATTGACCTGTGGTTTCCATTGAGAAAACAAGCATAAGGACAATGGAAAAATTGAATAGACAGTTCAATATTTAATAAACAAGGTCCATTGGAGCAAGTTGAGGTAGATAGTCCAAGTGAAGTTAAACTAGGTTTCTGGTTAATAACACAAGATGTTCAAGCAACTCTCCTTGCTTAAGATTCAGGGTTTTGAGCTTGAGCCCTTGAAACTCCAATTAAAGGTCAACTGAAGGTCATTGCAAGCTGTTGGGTAGAGGCTATACTTAAGAGGTGAGCTTTATTCACAATGTGTTTTTATCTGCAAACACTTACTCCCCCACATGTCCTGTGCTTTAGCTTCTGACTTCAGATGTGACTACTTTCTAGAACTGGCAGATTGGTCAAACTCTGGAGCCAAGCTACTCTACTCTACTCTACTGAAAGGAAGTGGTGGAAGGGATCCTTATTCTTTTCTTCCAAGGGCCTATTGGCTTCTGGAATGCCTTAATAGCTTTGGTTCAGCCATGTTGTGTAGCCTGGAAATCTCCAAGGTGTTTCGCAAAGGTTAATTCAGCAGAGGTATGACAAAAAAGGGTTTGTTACTGATCTTGTGTTTTGGGAATATGACCCTTGCCCTTTTTGTGGGCAAGGGGGCACTAAATGAATAAAGGCCAACCAGAATTCTTTGTGACAGCAGACTTTTGTTTATCTACCAAAGTCAGATTTTCTAGAGCCCTGTTTGTAGAGATTCTGTTAAAAACCAGAGAAAACAATGCTGATACTTCTCAGTTGATATTGAGTTGAGTCACTTCTAGTTGTGTGGAATCTGGGACTTCTGCTACCTGTTCCAAGGAAAATAAATAAGTAAGCTTGCAGAAATAATGCCAACCAACTTAGATATTTAAAACTACTAGTGTGTTATGGTTGAAGATAACTAGGATTGTGTGCCATATTGAGTGGACATTAAGCACTTTCTGGCCTTTTTTGATTGTTTTTCCTTGCCCCCCCCCCCCCTTAGGAATTACCAAATATGCAGCTTGCATGTCTCAAAAACTCTCTTGCATTAAAAGTGGTATTGTGGGAGTAGCTGCCATGCCATTCCTGTCTGTGTTTCTGCATAAACTGTGAGGAGGTCTGGCTGATTTGCAGAAAGTCAACTTTTATCAAATTAAACAGGTCAGTGTTGTGGCCTTCTAAGAAGGATGCTGCTGACATGATTAGGAGTAAAAATGAAAAGGCAACAGCTATTTTCAAAATCAGGTTTCCTCTTCTCTTGTTTAAAGAACAGCAAATTTCTAAGGCTTCAGGCAGAGGTATCCCCTGAGTCCCTCCCATAGTAGGAGGTAGCAGAAGCCATGTACAGCTTTCCAAATATAGCTGAATGGCTTCTGCTACCTAACCTTTACAGAGTCTGTAAAGACTCTGTTCTAAGGAGAAATGGGTGCTTCTCTGGTTGTCTGGCTTCTTACTATCCACAGACAACCAGGTAAGTGGTTATTCTCCTTCGTATAGTTTGTGAATCCTCACTATTGGGTTATGCGCCTGCGCAGAACATCGATCGGAAGCTTCAAAGCTGATTGGCTAAAAGTTTTGGCGGTAAGACTGCCCACCATACTGACCACCCTTAGGCGCCAGTTCGCCATTTTACCCTAGTTCTCTTCTTTCCGCCTCAGCAGCAGGATGATCGTTGAGGGCTTCCTCAATTTTTCAGTCGATTCTACTGAAAAGACAAATCTTTCTAAATATTTTTTTCCCTCGGGCAGGATTGCCACCCCAGTGCTGTTTCTTCTAGCAGGACTCAGTCACTTTCGCTCAGGTCGCCTTTTCCCCCCTCAAGGGGGTGGCGGTAGGCCTGCCCTTCCGGGCATTGTTCTCGAAATTTCCACGTTCTTCTTTGGTAATGAACATCTGACTGTTCGGATATTGTGTTCCGTTACTCTAATTGGTATGGGAGGTAAAGTGCCCTATAAAATACATCTCTGCCAGATGTCTAGTGTCAAATGGAAAGCTTTAGCAAAGGCAGTTTTCTCCCATATTATCTCTGATTGTCTTGCGTGTTCTGTGCAAAACAAGAAAGCAGTACTTTGTCCTGCCACAAATCAGCTGCCATGACATTGGGGATGGCTAGTCACAAAGGCACCGTAATGTGATTAAAAAACTGAATAAATGCTTTTTTCCAGTCAAGCATTCAAGTTATTTTGGACTATAGCTCTGTTGTCTCTTACCATTGACTGGGTTGTCATGAGATATATTGGCGGGCACCAGGTTGAAGAAAGTTCAAAGAGTGTCCCAAATGCCAGGCCACACATTTGACCCCACACAGCGGAACAAATGATCCATTTAACAAAAGGCAATCTGGTTCAGTGGCCAGTGGCATACCTGTATTTCTCCTTTTCTTATTCACCTGCTTCTTCACCCCTTCAATTGCTTCTTAGTCCCCTTTTCCCCTCACAGCAGCACCAGGAGAAGATTGTGATATTTTCGAACCACAACCGGGCGTACCCTGGCAATGGCATCCTTGTGCTGCTGGCTAATCTTTCTCACGCTAGGTCAGGTGAAAGGAACTGCAGAATGAACATGCCAAAAAGGTGCCTTTATTTTGGCAGTTTCATGTCCGGCCTAGACACAGAAGAAGAAGACGTTAATGAAGGAAGAGGAGGAGGAGAAAAAGTGATGGATAGTTGGAGGCTTGTGTTTTTCTTTTAACATCCCAGGGAGATCTTGGCAGGGGGTAGTAAATGTGTCTGTGACTTCAAATTTTGCATTATAATTGATTGTCAGGATTAATTGGCTTCCTAGTACAATTTATATAGTTGAGTGTAAGAGTGTGATGACACCTTATTTTAAAACCCATGATTATCATAACCAGGGATCAGCAAACTTGGCTCTCCGGGTGTTCCTGGACTCTAATTACCAGAAGCCCAAATCACCACATGATCAGGGCTTCTGGAAATGAAGTCCAACAACATCTGGTGAGCTATGTTTGCTGACCTCTGATCATAACAAATGATGTAAATATTGTATTTTCATAGACATCCCAAACAATGATTATGTAGCCTTCCAGGCTGGTTTCCAGGCTGGTTTTCAACACAGGCCATTTTAGCAGATAATTTAGCTTTAGAGCAAGGGTACATATAATGTTAATCTTGTTTAAACATGTAGGTTTAACCTTAATTTTGTGAGCCAAGTAGCCAAGGGATCCTAGTGCAACATATGCTGCTGGTCACAGATGAAAATTATTATTACTGGTTTTTTGGATTGCAACTCTCAAACAACCCCAGACACATAACTACTGACTATACTGGCTGGGGTACTTTTTGTAGTCCAAATAGGCAAAAAATTTTTTGCTGCTCCAGTCAGTTTTTGCTGTATGTTTCTTTCCAGAGGTGCTTCTCATACAAAGCAGAAGTTTGGGAACAAAAAGGAGAGAGACAGTGTCAACAGAAAATTAGCCTGGTCTCATACCAGGAATATGTTCCGGTTGGACTGTTTTTGCTGCTGCTGCTGCTTTTCCAAAATATTGTATGTTAGATTTTTTTAAAATTCTACTCAGACCCCTTCTCCTTAAGTAGACCCAGTTGCTTGAAGCAGTCCTGCATGAAACCATTCCGTTTTTAAAAGAGCAGCAAGTTAATTAAGAGAAGAGAAGAATGATATTCAGTGGACAGGTAAATGCAGCATCTATTGCCTGGGCCTGGGCATGACAGTCCGCAAACAACTGCCAGGAAATGTGCTAAGTGGCTTAGGGCATGCTGCTTCCTCTCAGTTCCATCTCTCTCATACATGTTTAAATATCTTTGGAATGAAAGTATTTCTAGGTTCTTTCTTTATTCGTGTCAGACGTACCACCAGTATATAATAACATACAAACATCTAAAACAAAATAGAATTAAAAAGAGCCAGATGACATCAGTGCACGTTGAGGGGCATTGTGTGCATTGTATCATATGGGAGATAGTTTATTCTTCTCCACATTCACACAAGTTTTCTAGGTACAAGTAATAGTTTCACATAAGAAACTATTGGGAAGGCCACGAAAAAAAAGAAAACGATAATTTTTGGGAAAAACAATTTCCCCCATTTTTTCCTGAAGCCTTTTTTTTGTGTGTGTGTCCTCTGAAATTTTTTTAAAAGGGAAGAAAATCAATTATGGAATGTTTTATTTTAGCATGATGAATAAAATATTTAAGACAAGTTGTTCATATACTCTCCGAATTATTTTTAAAAACTATGAGTCTGATTAAATTTTATATCTATTCATTGAATCTTAGTCCCTTCCACAACTTCCACCCTCTCTCCATTTTTAAAAAAACGAGAATGGGTGCTTTATGTCTGATATTGTGGAGATAAAATATAAACATTTTTCTTTTTTTACTAATGTTAATGGTTTCTTCTGGCTTTTAATTTTTTTGCCTACTCCACATAAACTAGCATAATAAAAGTAAATTGTAATAATTGTCTGAATCCACTGTATTTTTAATATACTAATTGTAATAATTTTATGCCAAATCAAATTGTATATTTTATGTTACTAAAGTAAAAGAGTTTGAATATGTTAAAAATAAGTGCTAATATTGCATTTTTTCAGTTTTTTCCACCCCCCCCCCCAAAAAACAAACAAACAAAAAACCACCTCCACTCCCCAAAGGGTTTTTCCCTCGTGGCTTCAAAATTTCCAGAAATTTTACATCTCTAGTTTCATACACATCTTCAGTATAGAGTTCAGTTCTTTATTTGTTACAAGAAGAGTAACATGCAGAGGAAGTGAGGTGTGCGAAAATAGCAGCTGTGCCTTAATTTTTGGCCTTCACTTTCAGAAGGCTGTTTAACCAGGAGCAAGCTAGATGCAGTGCTCAGAACCAAAAGGGTGTGCAGGAAACATTTTGAAGTATTCAGTTTGACTTATGAACCTGAAGCAATTGCTGTATGGGATTCAATTCAATCCAGTTTCTTATTACAGTCAAAGACCACAACAGAATATAAAATGTTTACAACATGAATGATTATATTGTATTGTGGTAGGATTATAAAACAGATAGTAGAATGCTCTAGCTACATTCAATTAAATAAGATCTAGTATATATCATGTAAAATCATATATGCATAGCATAAAAGGTATAATGTAAAATATATTAACATCTAAGATTACAGTACAGTATATAAAATACTAAGACTATTAATATCAGTAAAATAGTTTAGTAGTTTAAATGTTTTTATAGCTACACTAGCATAGTTTGTCCGGCGTTGCCAGGCTGTTATAAACTGTGAACAGCTTTTTTTTCTTTTTCTTTTTTTGGATTAATAAAATAACAAAGGATGATATAATTGTTTCAAATTGTTTTATTTAACGAAATAATGTTTTAGTTTTTTTTGTTAGGAGTTGTACCGTAGGTAATATTTTTACTAATGTGAGAGTACATGTTTTTTACATTCCATGTTTTTAAACTGTGTTTAGATGTTTTGGGTTTTTATTTGAGTTAAAACTCAACACAGGATGTTACTAAGCTTTTTATTTTTATTTTTTGACATAGGTTTGTGATTTGTGTAAACTTTTGATTTATTACGTTTTTTACTTGTTTTTACTCTTGTGGCCTCTAGGTGGGGATGTTGTGTCTTTTTGAGTTGTTTTTACTATTCTGCCCTGCAGGTGGGGCTGCTAGTGGTTCTGTTTTAGTTTCACTGTTTTTTTCTCTCCTGGCCTCTGGGTGGGGCTTCTTCCGGTAAGTAGTCTCTTTGTTTCTTCACTTCTGTTCCGGTCAACGTGGAGGGAGGATGTGCTGGTGAGTTGTCTGGTTTTCTTTCTTCTGGGGTTTTTCTTTGTTTTGCTTTTGTGGTGGTGGGCTGGGAGGTGTTTCTGTTTGTTCTTTTTTGTTTTGGTTGAGTTTTAGGTTTGTTTAATTGGTTTCGTTATGTCTGGTTTTGTTTAATTTTTCTTATTTCGTTGTTTATTTGTGTAATTAGTTGTTGTTTGTGTAATTTGTGGTTTTTTCATGTTGTAGTTAGGGTTTTGTGTTATTGTGGATGTTTTTGTTTGTGTATTTTGTGGTTTATTTTTTGTTTTTTTAATTATTGATTTATTTTTGTTTTATTATTTTTATTAATTTTGGTGTTTGTTTTTGATGGTTACTTCTGAAGAATGGGCTGCCTGTCGGTTCCTCTTTCCCCATTGCTGCTTTGAATTTTGGTTTAGATGCAGCAATGGGGGAAAGGAGGAGGAGGCAGTCAGCCCGTTCTTCTCCTGGGAAGGTTCGTTAGGTAGGTCGGGGGAGAAGGAGGAGGCAGAGAAGAGCTTTCTCTGCCTAACAATGGTTCTCTCCTCTCTGTCTCCTTTTTCTCCTAGCTTACCTAACCTGAGATGGGCAGGCAGCGATCTGTAAGGGGTGGTGCTCTTCCTTGCGGATTGCTGGCTGCTGCTTTTGTATTCGGAAGTACAAAGGCATCAGCCAGTCATCCGCCAGGGAGGGTGCTTCCTCTGACGTACTGCTGCCTATTTTTGGGGTTTTTTCCCACCCCGGCTCAACTTTACTTGAGGCTGGTGGTGGTCTTGCCATGTCTTCGGCGGGGGTAGCGTGGAGGAGAGGGAGTCCCTCTTCTCCCTGTTGCTCTGGGAAAGAAGGCCGGCGGGTGTCTCGCCGTGGAGTTTTGTGGCTTTTTGTTTTGCGTGGCTGTGAGGCACTGAGTTTGCCTGCTGGGGACTTGCAGTCCTGTTGCGTTTAGTAATTTTATTTTTCACGCGCCGGCTTTCTCAGCGTTCTGCGCGCTCATGGCGCGCAGGACACTGGGACTTGTAGTTTTGCGTTTGTGGTTTGCGTGGCGGTTTTTTCCTGCGGCTCAATTTTAATTGGCCGCACCACATTTCCCAACGTTCTTTTTGCTCGTGCCTCTCAACCTGATTGGCTGTGGCGCAGAGCAGCGCAAAGAACGTTGGGAAATGAAGTTGTTTCCCTTTGTTCGCGTTTGTGGGGCTCTTGCCCCACTGGTGCATTTCTCTAACATTTAGTGACCTCTGTACCAGGTTCGGGCGAGTGCAGGAGGCTCGGTACGGGATAGTGTGGATGGGTGCGGGAGCCTTTGTCACATTCCAACGGTTAACCCTTGGATTTATAGGTATAGAAGGAGTATGTTGCAGAATACTGGCCCAGCATGCTTCAATGGATCTTCTGTACTGCTCAGTCAACTGTATGGGGTTGTAATCTAATGACATTTAGAAAGCCGCATATTGTCAACCGACATATTTGTTGCCAAGCACGAATTACAATCTAATTTTTCAATGTTCTACTAATTACATGCCCAAAAATAGCATCACCTGATGCCTCAAAATGAGAGATGGCAGTGGACTCGGGGGAAAAACAGAGGCTTATTAAACTTATTGCTATTATAATTTTTCCTGCTAATGTTTACTATTTTCATCTTTTCATAGAGCACTGTGTATAATGGTTATTTTGGGTTTTAAGATAGTATAGTTCTTTATTTTCCATTAATTAATGTGTTTTTACCCCTTTACATGTCTTAAACTTCAGAACAATAGTTCCCAACGTGGGGCCCACACCCCACATGGGGACTTGAATTCCCAGAAGCCTAACTCAGTACATTGGCTGATCAGTGCTTTGGGGAAATTAACTTAGGCTACTGGAAATTGAATTCCAAAAACCAAAGGTTGAGAAACACTGCTTTAGAAACTTGCTACTGGTTTTGATTTCTCTTGTTGCTCATTTGATTAACGCATGCCAGGAAAATTCAGTTTTTAATAAGCTGGAGTTGGGGCAAGCAGAGCTTGCCACCATTCCTGTCAGGCCACAGTGACCTGAGTTGCCTTGCCATCATGGCCTTGGACCTGATGCTTAATCTGAGTCGTCATAAAGTAATTCCTATCCATGTTTTTATCATACATGAGTAGCACGAGTTGGTTTGTATCACTGAGACACTGATGGATAGTTTTGGGAGGTATAGATCTCTGTTAAATCCAGCTGAGATATTGCTACAGCTTCAGTATATGCTCAAATGTAGATTAATTGGCATAGAATGAAAGGGGAGAGTTGCTTAAGTCTGGTGGGCACTCCATTTCCTCTTGCAGACATTTTATCCAGATAGATTCCATCTTTCAGTTTGTCTTGGAAGTTTTACTACCTGGAAGTTTGGAATGGTTTTGTACAAGAGAGTATGGACATAGGCACTTTGACAGAATTGTTTGTGACACCATTATGAAAAAGGCTCTTTGGACCTGAAGATTGGTTCATGTGCTACCCAGTTGTTATTATAACCTTCCTGGACAAAGAGTGTTTGCATGTTTTCCATAATGTTTCAGACATTCTTTATTGAAGTTTTTTATCCCTAGTTCTTCTTCTTCCATGTCTAGGCCAGACGTGAAACTGTCAAAATGAAGGCACACTTTGGTGAGTTCATTCTGCAGTTCACTTTGCCTGACCTAGTGTGAGAATGATTAGCCGGCAAGACAAGGTTGCCATTACCAGGGTATGCCCAATTGTGGTGCAAGAATTCCACAATCTTCAAGGAGGCTCTTTCTGTGTACCCCTACTAATCATTTGCATGCCTGATTTTGATATAAAAGCCCCCACACCTGGAAGTCCTGTACTGGTAAGAGAACAGGGAATGTGATCCTCTTAATTTGCTGGAATCACTAGGTTACTTTGAGTGCCATTGATTGTAGTATCACTAGAGGATAAGCAGTCTCAGTTGGGAACTGAGGGCATTACAGTTCACTGGGTTGAATCCTAATTTGAGAGCAAGATGGTGTTATTACTTAACAATGATCAGGCCATCTCCCAGGTGATTTGGACTGTAGTTCCCTCTATACCAGGGGTTCTCAACCTGCAGCCTGTGGGCTGGCCCGCAGCACCATTTAATGTGGTTCATGTTGCCGATGCCACCAGATGTGGATGTGTTTAAGACATCTGTAAATGCACCCACGGCTATCGTAAAGACATTTATAACTGCCATGGATGATTTTAATGGCAGAGTTTACAGCGGGGGGGGAGGGGAAACAGTCCGGCCCACTCAACTGAGGGGGCGTGGTCCGGCCCATGGCTTGAAAAGGTTGGGAACCCCTGCTCTATATACCTTTGCTATAATGACTAGGGCTTCTTCTTCAAGTGCTGTATCTGATTCTGAATATTGGCTATCATCATGGCAATCAGTTATGAAGATTGCCCTGGGGACAATATAATGTAGTGGCCTTCCATTTGCCTTCGACATCACAGCGTGACACCCATGTTCCACGAGTCACTTTCTGGTCCTGAGACTTTTTGGCACATAAAGTCCTCAGCCCCAGGCCAGTATTGATGAAGCTGCTGCCCTTCATCAAGATGGATTCAAGTGAGATTTAATCCATTTAGGGACCATCACCGTTCCCTGAGGACATCACCACCCAAGGGCAGTAGTCCTCAGGGTTGTCAGGTTAGTTAACCGCCGCCTGATGATCGGCGTTGAGTCGCTGGCAGTATAGTCTACTCTACTCTGTTACCATAGCAGGATAACTTGACCAAACTGGCAAAATATGTGGCTTTCTAGGGCTTCTAGAGATAGAATTTTAAACTATCTGGAGGTCAAAGGTTCCCTCACCTTTGCCTTATACAGCTTGAAAAATGGGTACCTACATGACTGCCCAATCCAGTAAGACCCTACCTATCAGTCTAGGTCATCTTTAGAAGTTCTCTCAATATTCCTGCTGTCTTGGGAGTGGCAGTTTGAGGGAAGGACTTTTTGGTTACAGTTTTAGGAACACTGTCCCTGAGGAAATTCGTTCAACTTTTCCACATTTTTGTTGCTGCTATTTGTGTGGCTGGCCGTGTTCCCTTCAACCCACCCCAGTGACTCAGCATATCTCAAGCAGGAAGCAGTCCTGCCTCTTACACTTTAGAGCAAGTCCTGCTTCTCTTATGCTTCGCAGTTTTGCAGCTGTCTAGCATATAAGCTAAATGGTACAATTGTGAGTTTCAAAACATTATGAAATGTTGGCAGTGGATGCATTAGGTTATGGAGGTGGTTTTTTGTTTTTTTTAAAAAAAAACACAAGTGTTAGTGTGTTGTGTTTCCTGGCCTGTTCTTTACTTCCCTCCCCTGCTCCGGACATCTGTGTTATTATTCTCCTTTCCCCTCTCACTGCTAAATATCCCAGTTGCAATTCTGACAAAACTGTGAGCAATTCTAATAACTACTAGTAGGCATTTATCTACTGCCAGCAGAATGTTTGTACACAGCAGTGACTTGATTCCTTTCCAGGTTCATAGCACAAGGCATCACATAGCTGTACTACCCAGTATGAAAGTACCTAGTTGCATAATAAGTGCAATATTTGGTATCTTTAGAAATTTTCCATTCTCGTGGGGAGGTCTTGGGCATGTTGTATATGTGTGAGGTGTTGAAGGCCAGAAACTTTGCTTTTAGAACTGAAGACCGGGTATAGTATAGTATAGTATAGTATAGTATAGTATAGTATAGTATAGTATAGTATAGTATAGTATAGTATAGTATAGAAAGGGCAAACCTGAAGAGGGGTATAAAGAAGGCAAAAGCTGTGTATAGAGGAAAAATTGAAGATCACCTGAGTAGTCACGACACCAGGCAAGTGTGGCAGGGGATCCAGCATCTTACTGACTACAAACCCAGTAATTCATCGCCTGTAGAGAGCAGTGCTTCTCTGGTGGAGGAGCTGAATACCTTCTTCACCCGATTTGAGGTGACACCAGCAGTGGATCCAGCAGTGTTGCCAGAGTCATCATCATCACTCCCCTTAGGGAATGTTGCCAGAGTGGAAGAGGGAGAAGTGAGGCGAATATTAAAAGGGATAAATGCGAGCAAGTCTATGGGTCCTGATGGAGTGGTTGGTAGGGCACTGAGAGACTGCTCAGAACAGCTGGCAGAAACTGTTATGAAGATTTTTAGTCGGTCTTTGGCCCAAGCCACTGTCCCACCTTGTCTGAAATCCTCTACTATTATACCTCTGCCTAAAAAGCCTAACATAGATAGTCTGAATGACTTCCGCCCTGTGGCGCTTACACCTGTCATAATGAAATGCTTTGAAAAGTTGGTGCGGAACCGTATTATGGCTTGTTTACCAATTGGACTTGACCCTTGTCAATTTGCATATAAGAGAAAGAGATCCACGGAGGATGCTGTGGCTACGGCCCTACATGCTGTTCTGACCCATTTGGAGAAACAAGGAACTTATGCGAGACTGTTATTTGTAGATTTTAGTTCTGCTTTTGATACTATTCTTCCGCATAGACTGGTGCCCAAATTATTAGATCTGGGGCTTCCGCCATGCTTATGCAGGTGGATACTAGATTTTCTATCAGATCGTTGCCAACGGGTCAGGATGGGCTCTCATGTCTCTGCGGATCTCAGTATAAGTACGAGGACGCCGCAGGGGTGTGTGCTGAGCCCGCTTCTGTACACGCTTTGCACATATGATTGTGTTCCCAGTTACCCCAGCAATAAGATCATCAAGTTTGCAGACGACACAACAGTGGTGGGTCTGATTACTGCTGGGGAGGGGGAGTCGGCTTACAGGAAGGAGGTTGAGATGCTGACGGAGTATTGTAGGGAAAACAATTTATTCCTCAATGTAAAAAAGACAAAAGAGATCATTGTGGACTTTAGAAAATGCAAATTGAACATCCAGCCACTTATTATTGAAGGGAATTGTGTGGAACAGGTCTCGGTGTTTCGATTTCTGGGAATGGAGCTGAGGGATGATCTAAAATGGGGAGCAAACACCAAAGATCTGATGAAGAGAGCACAGCAGAGGTTATACTTCTTGAGAATCCTCAGGAAGAACAACCTTTCAAAGGACCTGCTGTTGGCATTCTACCACTGTACCATAGAGAGTGTGTTAACCTATGGTCTGTGTGTATGGTTTGGGTGTTGTACAGCTAGGGAAAGAACAATGCTGTCCAGGGTCATAAAGACTGCGGAGCGGATAATCGGGCGTACTCTTCCCACTCTAGATCAAATCTATGCCACCAGGTGTTATAAGAAAGCTGTAGAGATTGCGCAAGATAGTACGCACCCTGGAAATGATCTCTTTCAGCTTCTGCCTTCTAGAAGAAGGTATAGGGTCATAAAGACCAGGACCAGCCGCTTGAGAAATAGTTTCTACTCAAAAGCGGTTCTGGCTTTGAATGCAGTACAATGCAGTCTATGAGGGAGCTTCTGTATACAGTTTTTAGAGTTTTAGAGGTTAAATGTGTATATGTGGGGTGTGAGTATGTTGATAATTTTGTATAGTTGTATTTTGTTTAGGTTTTGTTTAGTGTTTTTCCCCCCAATCTCGTTGTTCTGTGCAGGACAATGACAATAAAGACTTATCTATCTATCTATCTATCTATCTATCTATCTATCTATCTATCTATCTATCTATCTATCTATCTATCTATCTATCTAATCTATCTATCTATCTATCTAATCTATCTATCTAAAGGGCTTAGGAGAGATAGAAAGAGGGCAAACACTTACCGGTAACTCTTACTTTTGCAAAGTAAAGCTTAGAAATACATTGATAGAACATGACTATTATTGAAGGACTTAATTCTTTAAATGTGGAGCATCGGGGTGATTTGTGCCTCCCCAGCTGCTGTTGGACTACAGGTCCTATCAGCCTTAGCCAGCATACTCAATATTTGGGATAATGGGAGATGCAGTCCTCTGGCATTGTATGCTACAGGTCACCTACCCTTGCTTGTGTAATTACTTGTTCAAATAATAATAATAATAATAATAATAATAATAATAATAATAATAATAATAATAATAATAATAATAATAATAATAATAATAATAATAATAATACTTCTGTTTATATCCCGCCCATCTGGGGTTACCCCCACTCTGGGTGGCTAACAACAATACATTTAAACACATAATAAAATCACACAATAAATCCACCTAATAAAATACAAATGTTAAACTTAATTGAAACTGGGGGACCGAATGAAATTGTTACTGTTGTTAGTCCTTTACCTTGCAGACCATTTATCCTTAGTCATACACCTCTCCCTGTTTCTGGGTGCTTCCAAATTTGCAGTTGGCAGAAGAGTTCAGTGTGATGACCTTCTGAAAATAATATTGCAATCTCCTCCCAAACATGTATTCATAGGAACACATATGAAAAAGATAAGTTGGATCCCCGAGAGCCCTGTGTTTGTCCCCCTCAGACAAATGGAGCCACAACAGTGCCCTACTGTTCATCTCTTACATTGCTGGGTTGTTGTTTTTTTGCCATAGTTACTTGGGACTAGTTGTCCCTGTGTTAGTCAACAGTAAAGGTCTTAAAGCACAGATAATTTAGTCATCTAGCAGTGGAATATTTAAGTAATGAGCTTGATATTGGGAATGGGAATTTAAAATAGTGTGGTAAAGGCAGAATAGAAGAATATCAGATTGAGACAGTTTAAGTCTGTAAATGAAATCCAGTAGTAAGTTGCAGCTAGCATAGGCTTATTGAATCAGTTGAGGATTTTGTGAGTCAACTGCTCTGTAAGTTACATTGATTCAGTGTGCCTACTAAAGTTGTGGCTTACTACTGAATTTCAGCCAATGAATAGTTCTTTTAAGCATTTCTGAAATGTAATTTAATGGGCAAAACAAAATTACTTTAACATTCACACACAATTATGTGCGTGTGTCTGCCTTATTCATTGGGGAGAGTAATATGGGAAAGTGGAGCGGGGAAGAATGTTTTGAGTTTCTTTCTGCCGTACAGTCATGCTTTATATTAGAGAACTAGTAGGAGAAAAAGTGCTCAGTTCGAACCTGGATGTATTTTATAGGTTTGTCCTTCTAGCTGTTTTAATACATTACTCTTGGTTTTGAAGAATGTTGTACACATTGAACAGATGACTCTGCCAGAGGGTGGAGAAAGTAGTTCAGCTGTACAAATTGTACAATTCTTCACAAGCAGAAATATTATGATCTGTACATGAGATCATTTCAAAATACTGTTTTTCTCTTGCTTGGTTGAATACTATTGCAAAAATATTTTGTTGAACAGAATCTTTTAATACACGACAAAGTCAAAAGTAAAAGTTCTAACAGACTTCATAACAAGGGCAAGTAGGTTGTGATTGTGATGTTGTGATTTAATAGATACCTTTAAATTTTTAACACAACCTCCCCCCAAAATAATAATAATAATAATAATAATAATAATAATAATAATAATAATAATAATAATAATAATAATAATAATAATAATAATAGTATTTTAGAGGCACCAATATTAAGCAGACAGTCTTGGTTCTTATTGTATGTGTGTATGCTGACAGGACAGTTTCAACTTATGTCATTTTCAAACATTTAAGATTCCCGACCACATCCTGCTATTCGCCAAGGGTTCTCCAGGACCTAAGGCAGTGATGATGAACCATGGCACTTCAGGTGTTCTTGGACTTCAATTACCAGAAGCCCAAGTCAGCACTCCTGCTGATCAGGGCTTCTGAGAATTGAAGTTCAAGAACATCTGGAGTGCCAAGGTTTGCCATCACCAACCTAAGAGATCCTAATAAGTTGGAGGTGGGGAGGTAGGAATTTTTTTATTAACAGTGTATAGCCACAGATAATCCAGTTTAGGCAGCATAAATATACATTACTAAATTTTAGCTACTCAGTGTTTTCCAACATCTGAGTTAGCAGTTACCCATGTTAGACAATATCTTAAACTAAGGATAGCCTAAATTGCTGTTTTGAACAAGAAGTCCCAGAATCCCCCAGCCAGTCTGGCGGTGACCTTGCTGTCTAAGGAACTGTTGGGTTTGAAAGTTAAAAATAACTTTTCTGTGCTTTCTTCTTAATTAGCATAATGTTAATTATAAAATTGAATGGATAGAGGACAACAAAACAGTATATTAGGAGTTGCCAGTATTTTCTTACCCTTCTCCACCCTGGCAAAATCTGGATATATGTTTGCTGTGTTTTGAGATTAGAGCAGTGGTTCCAACCTTTTTTTGGCCATGCCCCACCAAATCTTCTCTAAAATCCTGATACCCTTCTCCCCCACCCCTCCAGGGCATATATTTTTATTATTTTTATTATTCAAAAGTAACATATTTTTATTATTCAAAAAGTGAACTATTTACATGGAGGAAGCCTAAAAGGCCATTAGCTTAGTCTAACTCATTCTTGCATTGCCACCCTGTGCAGACCACAGGATTAGAGGTTTTTGTGCCTTGAACAGGTCAGGGTGTCATGTTTTGTCTCCCCCTCAGCATACTTTACTCTGATCTTTTGTCTGCCCTATGGTTTTCAGATGTGCCAAAACATATGGTAAGCATGTTAAGTCTATCTGTATTATGTCTTTTAAGATACACATGTGTGCTTCATATTCCTCATCCATTTGACATTGCACTTACATTTAACCCTAGTACTGCATGACGTATTGAGCATCTCCCTCTCTCCCAGCTTCTGCCAACTTAGCAGTTCGAAAGCAAAAAATTGCAAGTAGATAAATAGTAGGGACCACTTTGCTTGGAAAAGATCTTGGGGATGTGAAAGGAGCCTCATTCGGGAGTCTCCTGAGTGGAGTTCCTCCCGCAAAAATCCTTTCAACACAGGATAATTTATGGCATGAAATTATTATTATCAATTCACTCACCACCATCTGTAGGCCTTTTAAAAAAATATTGGATCATCCCTCCTCCCCCTTCTCAGGATATTAGCAAATCATGCTTATTCAATTAGGGCATAGTTCTTTATTTTCGTGGGACTCCCATCTTAAAAGAATTCAAGCAAAAAAATCATGTCCAGATGTTTTTGCAGTGATGTTGCAACATATGCAGGGAAGACATAACTTAAGAACACCCAGCCCACCATGTACACACATTATGTCCTTAGAGATGGACGGGCATGTTTAAATTTATTTATTTAATGTTAACAACCAAGAGTCTTTGTCATTTGAAGATTAAATAGGTACTGTCCACAAAAATGATGCCGTCTTGTTCCTGCTTAATCTTCTCTCTCTGGCTGTTTGGTCGTGCAGTCGGGAATACTGCATGTATTTCTGTTTACACAAGGCTGCTTCTTGGTAATGTGTACAGAGGCATGTTACTAAAAACAGACTTTATATCCTCTTCTGCACCTCTCTCTGTATGACACTGTCTGGTGAGGGGAGGGGAAAATGTTTGCATTCAGAGATGAGGTGAAGCTGAGAAATTTTTCCAGTAGATAGGATAAGAGGGACTGCTTTTCTAGCTATTCTCTTTTCCCATGAGGCCTAGTCACTGTCTTGAACCTTTATTGATGTATTGAGATTGTTGTATGCTTACAAATTGGACTGTGGGATTTTTTTCCAGACAGACTGATTAGGTAAGGTAGGTTTCAATACTTATATCCTTCTAAAAATGCTCAAGGTAGTTCAGATGGGAGAGAGACCCACGTCATGCCACCATAGGAGGGACTACATTGCAGCTGAGAGAGAATCTTAGTTTAAGCTTTCCCCAACCAGGGCCTCTCCAGATCAATTGATCCTGAGCCCACATCATCCTTCAATGTTGGACATTGCTGATAAAGGCAGGTGGGAATTGTACACCAAAATATTGGGAATGTTTGGCTGAGAGGAAGATATCTTAGAGCAGGGTTCCCCAACCTTTGGCATTTGGACTTCAATTCCCAGAAGCCGAAGTCAATTCCCCAAAGCACTTATCAGCCAGTGTACTGACTTAGGCTTCTGGGAATTGAAGTCCAAAAGCCAAAGGTTACAGAACACTGACTTAGAGCATATGTTTGTTCAAATCTTGCCATTCTTGCCATTAGCTATCCAGCCATACTTTGTAATAATGCAACACAATCTCAGAAGAAATTTTATTTTATTTTTGTTAGTTGGCCCAGCAATAGTTTTTTTTCTGCTTGCACTTTTTAAAGGGATTGATTGCCTATATTCTTGGTGTAGCTTTTGAGAGTAGGGAAAGATTAAATGAAAATAGCATCATTTCTCTGCTTTAGACCCAAAAGCTGAGAAGGGAAAATGAGAATTTACATGGATAACATCTTTGTCAAGCCTCCTGGTATCGCTTCATTATCTCTGCAGCAATAGCTGGAGGAACATGCTTTGAAAATGTAGTTTCTTGTGGTATTATGTAAACTGCTCAAAAAAAAAAGGGGGGGCACACAAAAATAAGGCATCCCACGATCTGAATGACTGAAATACTGTATTCCTATTGTTCACATACTGTAGTCAAATGTGCTGACAACAAAATCACACAAAACTTAACAATGGGAATCAAATTCATCAATCCATGGAGGTCTGGATTTGGAGTTACACTCAGAGTGACACTGGAAGAAAACACTACAGGCTGATCCAACTGTGATGTAATGCCCTTAAATCAAGTCAAAATGAGGCTCAGTAGTGTGTGTGGCCTCCACGTGCCTGTATGACCTCCCTACAACGCCTGGGCATGCTCCTGATGAGGTGGCGGATGGTCCCCTGAGGGATCTCCTCCCACACCTGGACTAAAGCAACCCCCAACTCCTGGACAGTCTGTGGTGCAACGTGACGTCGGTGGATGAAGCGAGACATGATGTCCCAGATGTGCTCAATTGGATTCAGATTTGGGGAACGGGCGGGCCAGTCCATAGCATCAATGCCTTTGTCTTGCAGGAACCGCTGACAGACTCCAGCCACATGAGGTCTAGCATTGTTGTGCATTAGGAGGAACCCAGGGCCAACCGCACCAGCATATGGTCTCACAAGGGGTCTGAGGATCTCATCTCGGTACCTAATGGCAGTCAGGCTACCTCCAGTGAGCACATGGAGGGCTGTGTGGCCCTCCAGGGAAATGCCACCTCACACCATTACTGACCCACCACCAAACTGGTCATGCTGGAGGATGTTGCAGGCAGCATAACGTTCTCCACGGTGTCTCCAGACCCTGACATATCTGTCACATGTGCTCAGTGTGAACCTGTTTTCATCTGTGAATAGCACAAGGCGCAAGTGGCGAACCTGCCAATCTTGGTGTTCTCTGGCAAATGCCAAACATCTTGCACGGTGTTGGGCTGTGAGCACAACCCCCACCTGTGGTCGTCGCGCCCTCATACCACCCTCATGGAGTCTGTTCATGACCATTTGGGTAGACACATGCACATTGGTGGCCCGCTGGAGGTCATTTTGCAGGTCTCTGGCAGTGCTCCACCTGTTACTCCTTGCACAAAAGCAGAGATAGCGGTCCTGCTGCTGGGTTGTTGCCCTCCTACGGCCTCCTCCACATCTCCTGATGTACTGGCCTGTCTCCTGGTAGCGCCTCCATGCTCTGGACACAACGCTGGCAGACACAGCAAACCTTCGTGCCACAGCACACATTGATGTGCCATCCTGGATGAGCTGCACTACCTGAGCCACTTGTGTGGGTTGTAGGCTCCGTCTCATGCTACCACTAGGGTGAAGGCACCGCCAGTGTTCAACAGTGACCAAACCATCAGCAAGAAAGCAAAGGAACTGAGGAGTGGTCTGTGGTCACCTCCTGCTGATCCACACCTTTATTGGAGATACCTTGCTAATTGCCTCTGATATCCACCTGTTGTCTCTTCCATTTACGCAACAGCATGTGGAATTGATTGTCAATCGGTGTTGCTACCAGGGTGGACGGTGTGATTTTACAGAAGTGTGATTGACTTGGGGTTACATTGTGTTGTTTAGGTGTTCCCTTTATTTTTTTGAGCAGCATATTTTCCAAATGTGTTGGCTGAATTAGAGTTCAAACAAACAAGAAAGCCCTCTCCAGCCCCTCAAGAGTTTTTGCATTTACCAACATTTTACTGCATCTAGCTGAGAGATGATTTAACATGGGGAGCAATCACCAAAGATCTGATGAAGAGAGCACAGCAGAGGTTATACTTCTTGAGAATCCTCAGGAAGAACAACCTTTCAAAGGACCTGCTGTTGGCATTCTACCACTGTACCATAGAGAGTGTGTTAACCTATGGTCTGTGTGTATGGTTTGGGAGTTGTACAGCTAGGGAAAGAACAATGCTGTCCAGGGTCATAAACACTGCAGAGGGGATAATGGGTGTACTCTTCCAACTCTAGATCAAATCTATGCCTCCAGGTGTTATAAGAAAGCTGTAGAGATTGCGCAGGATAGTACGCACCCCGGAAACGATCTCTTTCACCTTTGCCTTCTAGAAGAAGGTATAGGGTCATAAAGACCAGGACCAGCCGCTTGAGAAATAGTTTCTACCCAAAAGCAGTTCTGGCTTTGAATGCAGTGAAATTCCTCGAGAGCTGCATGATAGGGGACATGAAAGGAGCCTCATTCGGGTGTCCCCTGAAAAAATTATTTCAACCCAGAGTAATCTCTGACATGAAACAACACACACACTTTTTTCCCTGTCAGCTTTCTTTACTGTCCAGCTTTCACATTTGTAATATAGTGATAAAGAATACAAGAGTGTAGGTATTGGTCCCCAGTGTCGCATTTTTACACTTGATGATCTTTTCTGATTTTAATGCTGGCTTCCTTAGTCTGTCATCTGATTTCCTGACTGCAGTTTCCATTTGGATTGATGGTTGAACCAGGGAATACCAAATCTTTTCTTATTTCAGTTTCTTCATTGTCAATAATAAAGGTACAGGCATGTAGTTCTTCTGCAGTAATTATTTTTGTCTTTTTGATGCTCAATTGCAGTCCTGCTTTGGCAGTTCCTTCTTTTACTTTCACTGTCTTTTCAAGTCATTGCTGCTTTTGGTCTGTAAGATGGTGTCATCTGCATATCTTAAATTATCAATGTTTCTTTCTTTTGGATCTTGATAGTAGTTCCCTGTTGGTATTTCCAGTGAACAGTTGCCCATAGAAACAACAAAAGGTACTTGTCTCTGTAGCTTCCATTATAAACACTCTAACAAAGTGTCCAATACCTTTCTTAGTTTTGTGAGTACGGGTCCCATGGAAGGTTGCCCATATTGAGGATATTGGGTTGGGGCAGCAGGTTGAACACCTATGATTCTCAGCCCTTGGCCCTCCAGATATTTTGGACTCCAGTTTTCAGAACTTATTTTCAAAGAGACAGCTGTGTTAATCTGTTTCAGCAATCAGCATGTATTAGAAAAACAGTGAAAGAGTTGAGGCATCTTTAAGACTAACAAATTGAAATAAAATCTGTTAGTCCTAAAGATGCCACCAGGTTTTTGTTCTTAATTTTTTATTTCTTGCTCAGTATCCTCTAGGATTTTGCTCTACTGGAGGGAGTGTCTGAGAGTTGCTCTAAAATATCTGGAGGACAACATATCGAAAACTTAGCCAATGTCTAGATATTTTAATTTAAGTGTTCCTGGAACTGAGATACCACAATATAGTTAGGTACTGTACATAAAACAACAGATTGGAAACCAATGTTTTTTGATCTGGAGATAATTTTACCAGAAATTTTGCAACAGCTATCTCATGGTTAGATGACATTACTCAAGATTCCAAAGGTACACTTGACCAGATCTCTGCAGCTTGCCTCAATCAGCCAAGAAGGGCCAGGGTCAAGTATACATGTAGTTAGTTCCTCTCCAGCAGAAATCAATTTCACCACATGTTTGAGCTATACAGATTGAAGTGTTCATTACAACAAGACAAGCAGCCACCAAAGGTATGTCATTAGGCTTGGCTACAATAATGAAATCCATACTGGAGTGGATTTATCTGTGATATGTCTAGTACAACTGTCACAATGAGCAACTGATCACTCTTCCTAAATGTCTACCGTACAAGAGACTAGGTTGCTTGGAATAGCTCTTCTCAAACACTCTTATGTAGAGTTAATGTTGACCAAAATGTAAAGCTTCTTTGCCATTGTCACCACATAGGCTTTAATGTAGTCTCTGACTTCTGTCTAGTTGAATTCATCTTGAGTCTCCCATTATCATAGCAGCAAGCTGAGGCAAGGTAATTGTTGGGCAACTAGACAAATTATGTGCCAAAAGGATTATGTTACAACCACCTTGTCTTCAAGAACAAAAGCTCAGAACTTAAAGATTGCTGAATTTATTTATTTATTTATTTATTTATTTATTTATTAGTCAAATTTGTATATGCCGCCCGCTCAGGCAGAACCCGACTCAGGGCGGCATCACAACAATTCACAAAAGACATAAAAACAATTATAAAAAATAATTATAAAAAAACCCCCCAACCCACCCCCTTAAAAACCCCCATGTCCCACCCACCCATCCCATCCACTGTACAAAGGAGGAAGAGAAAGTTCTTATACAAGCCAGCAGGCGGGCACCATAGTCCCATTCGGGCCCCACACCTGCCCTGCCAGCCAGGTCTTCACTCCTTTCCTGAAGGGCAGCAGTTCACTTTGGAGTCTTAGGTCTATTGGCAGGAGGTTCCAGAGAGTTGGTGCGGACACGGAGAAGGCCCTCCTTCGGGTGCTAGACAAATGTGCATCCCTAGTCGGTGGCACCACTAGAGAACCCCTCCTGTCCGCTCTGGTTGGACGGGCAGACACTCTTGGGACGATGCGGTCTCTAAGGTATCCCGGCCCCCTGCCATGTAGGGCTTTAAAGGTCAAAACCAGCACCTTAAATTGCACCCGGAGACAAACTGGTAACCAGTGCAGCTCCCGAAGTAGGGGAGAGACATGGGCATATCGCCCACACCCCATCACCACCCGGGCCGCCGCATTCTGGACCAGCTGCAGCCTCCGAATGGTCGTCAAGGGCAGCCCCATGTAGAGCGCATTACAATAGTCTAGTCGGGAAGTAACCAGAGCATGGGTGACCATAAGCAAGGAGCCCCGGTCCAGGAGTGTGCGCAATTGGCGAATCACCCGAAGTTGGGCAAAAGCCCTCCTGGCCACAGCCGCCACTTGTTCTTCCAGCAGCAGCCGCGAGTCCAGAAGAACCCCCAAGTTGCGCACTGGGTCTGTCTGGGGCAGAACAGCCCCATCCAGTACCAAAGATGGTAACTCCCTGGATAACGCGGGGCCCCTTATCCACAGCCACTCTGTCTTGCTGGGATTCAGCCGAAGCCCATTGGCCCCCATCCAGACCCCAATGGCCTCTAGGCATCCGGATAGGATTTCAACAGCATCACTGGGGTCCCCACGGGCCGAGATGTACAACTGTGTATCATCCGCGTACTGATGGTACCGCACCCCGTGGGAACGAATGATCTCACCCAGCGGCTTCATGTAGATGTTAAATAAGAGAGGAGAGAGCACAGAGCCCTGAGGCACCCCATATTTGAGGGGCCTAGGGCTGGACCTCTCACTCTCTAACCATACCGACTGGGTACGGCCCTCCAGAAATGAGGAAAACCAGGACAACACAGTGCCCTGGATCCCCAGTCCTTCGAGCCGTTCCAGAAGGATACCGTGGTCGACGGTATCAAAAGCCGCTGAGAGGTCAAGAAGAGCAAGGACGGATGGACAACCCCCGTCCCGCTCCCGCCAGAGATCATCCATCAGTGCGACCAATGCCGTCTCCGTTCCATATCCGGGCCTGAACCCTGATTGAAAGGGGTCTAGATAATCCGCTTCCTCCAGGACACTCTGCAGCTGACGCGCCACCGCCTTCTCCAAAACCTTACCCAAAAAGGGCAGGTTGGAAACTGGCCTGTAGTTGTTAAGGACAGCTGGGTCGAGGGACATTTTCTTCAGGAGGGGGCGCACCAAAGCATGTTTTAGCTGTGCAGGAAATACCCCCTCCCGTAAAGAGGCATTTATTATCCCCCCTATCCAGCCACCTGTTACCTCCTTGGAGGCTTTCACCAACCAAGTAGGACAGGGATCCAAAGGACATGTAGTGGCACGAACAGCTGCAAGGAGCCTGTCCACTTCATCAGGGACAACAGGATCGAACTGATCCCAGATCGTACAGCAAGACAATGCTCCGGCACCTCCCCGACCCTCCCCATCCACGCCAGGATTCAATCCTGAACGAATCCGATCGATTTTCTCCACCAGATGGTCAGCAAAGTCCTCAGCCGAACCCTGCCAACCGGGCACCGATCCCCCCCTACCAAGGAGGGACCTGGTTACCCGGAACAGGGCGGCTGGGCGATTATCAGCGGAGGCAATAAGGGTGGTGAAGTATTGCCGCCTCACCACCCCTATCGCCACTAGATAGGCCCTAATAGCAGCTCTAGCTAGTGTCCAATCGGAGTCATCCTGGGTCTTCACCCAGCGGCGCTCTAGGCGTCTCTTTGCCCGCTTGAGTTCACGCAGTTCATCTGTGAACCACGGAGATGACCTAGTCCCCCGGGCGTGGAGAGGCCGCAGTGGCGCGATTTCATCCAAGGCTACTGTTGTTGACCTATTCCACAGGTCGACGAGTGCCTCGGGTGAATCGTGTAGCCGATCCAGAGGAACATCCCCCAGTTCCCTCTGGAATCCAACTGGATCCATTAGTCGCCGAGGGCGGGCCATTTTAATCGGCCCAGCCTCCCTACGATGAAGTGTCGCCCCCAGGAAGTCAAGAGTCACCAGATAGTGATCAGACCATGGCACAGGTGAGATGACTAAATCCTGTAATCTTAGATCACTCTGCCACTGCTCCGACAAGAAAACTAAGTCTGGCATGTGACCACTGCCCCTGGTCGGGCCCCGGACTACCTGAGTCAGGCCCATGGCTGCCATGGAAGCCATGAACTCCCTTGCCACCTCAGAGGCCATCCCCAGCGATGGCAAATTGAAGTCCCCCAGAACCATAAGTCTCGGGAACTCCAACGCCAGCATCGAGGTGGCCTCGAGGAGCTCAGGCAGGGCATCCCTTACCCTGCAAGGGGGCAGGTACAGGAGCAAGATCCCCAACTGACCCTTGGGGCCCAGCCGTAGAAGCAGGGCCTCGCAACCAGACACTTGTGGAGCAGTGGCCCTAGCAACTCCCAAAGACTCCCTGGCAACAATGGCGACACCACCGCCCCTCCCCTCACCTCTAGGCTGGTGCCAAATACCGAACCCAGCTGGACATATGTCCGAGAGAGGTACTCCATCTTCAGGAGTCAACCAGGTTTCGGTGATGCATGCCAGGTCGGCCAGCCCTTCCTGGATGGCATCTTGAATCAGGGGGGCCTTATTGCAAACCGACCTGGCATTCACCAGCAGCAGCCTAAGGGCGGGGTCACACCGGATCTGCTGCTCAGGACCCAGAGATGTACCTGCAGGGCTGGAATGAGGGACCGCAGTTAAACATCGGACCCGCATTCCCCGAGTGCGGCCCGCCCCACGGTACCCGCCATACCGCCCCATGCCCGTCACAACACCTATATTGTTCTCCGGAACCTCCCTAGATAGAATGCTGCCCCTCCCTAGCTGGCAGGACCAACATTCCCTCTCCCCCCCCCCCACCCACCATCCCCACCCAATTCTGACAGCAAGCCTAACAAGTCCTGTCGTCGAAAGCTCCCTTTCATCTCCCTGTCGATGGGAGGGGGGGTGAGAGCGCGACAACGCTGGCGGCGGCGTCTTCTGAGCCTTCCGGACCACGGAAGGCTCCTTTTCATCTCCCCGCCGATGGAAGGGGCGGGGAGAGCGCGGCAACGCTGGCGGCGGCGTCTTCTGAGCCTTCCGGACCACGGAAGGCTCCTTTTCATCTCCCCGCTGATGGAAGGGGCGGGGAGAGCGCGGCAACGCTGGCGGCGGCGTCTTCCAAGCCTTCCGGACCACGGAAGGCTCCTTTTCATCTCCCCGCCGATGGAAGGGGCAGGGAGAGCGCGGCAACGCTGGCGGCGGCGTCTTCTGAGCCTTCCGGACCACGGAAGGCTCCTTTTCATCTCCCCGCCGATGGAAGGGGCGGGGAGAGCGCGGCAACGCTGGCGGCGGCGTCTTCCGAGCCTTCCGGACCACTGAAGGCTCCTTTTCATCTCCCTGCCGATGGGAGGGGGGGTGAGAGCGCGACAACGCTGGCGGCGGCATCTTCTGAGCCTTCCGGACCACGGAAGGCTCCTTTTCATCTCCCCGCCGATGGAAGGGGCGGGGAGAGCGCGGCAACGCTGGCGGCGGCGTCTTCTGAGCCTTCCGGACCACGGAAGGCTCCTTTTCATCTCCCCGCCGATGGAAGGGGCAGGGAGAGCGCGGCAAAAGAGGCAACAAAAGAATGCAACAAAAGAGGCAGAACCAGAGATCTTTTCAAAAAAATCCGGGAAATCAAGGGAACATTTAAAGCAAAATTGAACATGATAAGGGACAAAGACGGAAAGGAGCTAGCTGATGCAGAAGAGATTAAGAAAAGATGGAAAGAGTACACAGAGGAACTTTACAAAAAGGAACTCAACACTCCTGATAGTCACAATGATGAAGAAATTGAACCTGAGCCAGACATCCTGGAGAGTGAAGTCAGAAAGGCCCTAAAGAGCACTGCAAACAACAAAGCTAGTGGAGATGATGGTATCCCAGTTGAATTTTTCAAAGCTCTAAAAGATGATGGCATCAAATTACTGCATTCAATATGCCAGCAGATTTGGAAAACAAAACAGTGGCCACAGGACTGGAAAAGATCAGTATATGTTCCAATCCCAAAAAAGGGCAATGCCAAAGAATGTTCAAATTATCGAACAATTGCGCTCATCCCACACGCCAGCAAGGTGATGCTCAAGATAATACAGGATAGACTTCAGCAGCATGTGGAAAGAGAATTACCAGAGGTGCAGGCTGGTTTCAGAAGAGGCAGGGGGACTAGAGACCACATTGCCAACATACGTTGGATCATGGAGAAAACAAAGGAATACCAGAAACAAGTTTATTTTTGCTTTATTGACTACACTAAGGCATTTGATTGTGTGGATCACAACAAGATGTGGCAAGTGATTAAAGAGATGGGAATACCAGAGCACCTCATATGCCTCCTGAGAAATCTGTACATGAACCAAGAAGCAACAGTTAGGACAGAACACGGAATGACAGAGTGGTTTGGAATAGGAAAAGGAGTAAGACAAGGCTGCATTCTGTCACCCTGCTTATTCAACTTATACACAGAGCACATAATGCGCAATGCAGGGATGGAGGAATCACAATATGGGATCAAAATTGCTGGGAGAAACATCAACAATCTGAGATATGCAGACGACACCACCCTAATGGCAGAAAGTGAGGAAGACCTAAAGAATCTCTTGATCGGTTTGAAGGAAGAGAGTGCAAAAGCTGGCTTGAGACTCAATATCAAGAAAACCAAGATAATGGCAACAGGCCCGATCAGTTCCTGGAAAATAGACGGGGAAGAAGTAGAAGCAGTGACAGATTTTACTTTCTTAGGATCTAAGATCACTGCAGATGGAGATTGCAGCCATGAAATAAAGAGGCGGCTGATTCTAGGGAGACAAGCCATGAGAAACCTGGGGAACATAGTGAAAAGCAGAGACATCACCTTGAAAACAAAAATTAGAATAGTCAAAGCAATGGTATTCCCAGTGGTAATGTACGGATGTGAAAGCTGGACAATTAGGAAAGCTGAACGCAGAAGAATAGATGCCTTTGAAATGTGGTGTTGGAGGAGAGTTTTGAGGGTACCTTGGACAGCGAGGAGAACAAATAGGTCAATCTTAGAAGAAATCAACACTGACTGCTCATTGGAAGGTCAAATAGTAAAGATGAGGCTAAAGTACTTTGGGCATCAAATGAGAAGGGAGGATTCACTTGAGAAGGCCGTGATGTTGGGAAAGGTGGAGGGCAAAAGAAGAAGGGGGAGGCCAAGGATGAGATGGATAGATGGTATTGTAGACACAATGGGCACAGAACTGGGAGGACTGAGGGGGATGGTGGAGGACAGAGGCGCCTGGAGAACGATGGTCCATAGGGTCGCAAAGAGTCGGAATCGACTGTGCGACTGAACAACAACAACAAATATACTAGGGATGGGGTGATTGAGTTGTAATCACAAGTCAGAATAAAGCCATTCAGTATGCAGATTGCTAAATTGGAGTAGACATGAATATGTCGTCAGTTAGAGAGAGGGGAGGTTGTTGGCTGGCTAGAACACCATAGATAATTCAACACGTTGAAAGATCTAACTGGGTAATATTGTGAAGATACAAAGCGGAGGGATTGTTTATGTCCAGCAGCCACCACACAATGATCTCCAAAGCAAGTTATGTTTCATTTGCAGAATAATCCTGCTTCACCCTTTCTTTGTACATATCAGAGCATTATTTTTGACCAAAAGTGGGCTACTTCAATGGCATTATCTCAGCATTTATTAAATAATCTTTTGTACATAAGATGGAGCATGAATTAATAATAGCAATAGCAATTACACTTACATACTGCTCCAAAGCACTTAGTGCACTCTCTGGCTAGTTCACAAAATAATTAGCATTTATTAGATCCTGAGAAGTATGCAGAAATCTTTTTCTCAATTTTAGCCTTCGTCTAGTATGTTCGTATCCACGAAGTAGATGGGTTTGTTCATTATTTGTTAGCAACACTTGATATAATTCTGGAGGGGGCAGTGCCAGCTAAATAGACTTTTTTCCCATGTGGTTAGGTTTCAGGCATCCAGTAATAATCCTGCATGATTCATTAAGAGCTATATCTATTTATTTAACATGTGCTGACTTATACCATATGGCACTTGCATAGTCTGCTGTGGAGTAGCACAGGGACAAAGCTACTGCTCTGATAGTTTGCGGGTGTGTTTCTTCCTGTTGTTCTAGCTGTTACTGTGGTGGTCTTTTGTTCTCTTAGGAAATAAAGAAAATAAACAGGCTCAATCCAGAAAGAGATAGCCTGGACAGTTGATTCTTTCATTCTTGATTTCAGGAACTGGAAAGAGCATCTATGTAGTTACCACCTGCTGCTCACTGGAAAATTCTTTAGAGAGTTTTCAGAAAACTAGTTGGATTCATCAGATTGCTGACAGACTATTTTCTTTATTTGTTCCTGTATGTTTAGAATTCAGTAGTGTTAAATCAGCTCTTGAACCTGATCTAGTTCTGTTTAGCAGACGTGCCACTGTTACTTACTGAAACAATCTATCCTGTTTGTTGACTGCAACTCAACTACCCATTGTCTGCTGCTACTTATGTCCAAGTATACATTTTTTCCTGAAAATTATTTTCAGGAAAAATGCCATTGGCATGAATTTGTTTTAAGGTAGATCCCAGTTTGTCATGATGTGACCCACATACTATGATCATGGAGCCATCTCCTGCAGCATGTATAAAATGAGACATGCAGGATTTGACACCAGGACTGCAATGGATTGCCACAGCCTTGAGGATATTGACAAGGTGTGCCTTCACATCTGGCATGGCCTCTTCCACCTCCATGACCATTGGGAATCAGAATAGTGAAGTGGTTCCTTCGCAGCTCATTTTGCTGTTGGGTCCAATATGATGGTTGCCAGTGGCATTTCCTGCACTCAGGAGACCATCACCCCACCTGTTGACCTCTTTAGGGACTCGGATTATTTACCGCCGCCCAACACTTGGCGTTGAGTTGCCATAACCCTCTGTAAATATAAAATGTAAAGTTAAACATGGCATGCCTGATTCAGTTTAGATCTATTCTTACTGTCTTCTATTTTTCTTTAAACTGCCAAAATGAAGCCACCTTCTTGACTTGGTGTTGGCCAAAATTAACTCATTGTCAGTACATATTTATGGTAGTAGTTGACAACTAACAGGTGAGCCAAGCTCTGTGTTTCTCTGCATTCACACAGCATTTTGTTGTGTACCAGCAGTCCCCACTTGAGCATGTTAGTCTTACATTTAGACACTCCAGCCCTCAGGCTATTCAGGGTCCTCCAAGTGATGTAGGGAGGTTGAGTTCTTCAGCCATTTATTTCATTCTGTTAATATACCTCCCATCTGGTTGATCTACCCACTCTATCCTCCTTTAATGTTATTCCTTGTTCGGTGAGCTCCCTCCTTCTAATTAGATTTTGCTCTTGTTTACCCTTAATAATGTTTGTTCTGGTCATAAAGCTTTTTCTGGATGTGGGGCACATACCAGTTTGGAGGATATCAAAGGTCATTCTTTTGCTTAGTTCTCTTGGTATCTGCTACTTTTCTCCTTTTCTTAGATGGAGAGATACCAACAGGATATTTTTTTCTCAGTAGATGTAGGTTTGAGGCATCTAATCATATGCATTGTTTCATTAACAGCAATGTCGACTTGTTTTGCATGTGTGGATGTGCTCACATTGGAGCAGCATACTCTGCTGCAGAAATACTCAGGGCCAAAACTGATGGATGGTTGAACTCCCCATTTATAGTTTGTCAATTTACTGATGATATTATTTCTTGAACTAACTTTAGCCTTGGTATTCAGGCAGTGCTGCTTAGGATGCCCTGTCAAGTGTCAGGCTGAGATATTTTGGTGTTGAATAATGCTGTAATCAATTCCTTGCCAAGTGACATCCAACTAGATCAGGGCTCTAGGTTGACTCAGTTTTCCATCCTTCCAAGGTCGGTAAAATGAATACCCAGCATGTTGTTGGCAAAATGCTAATTACCTTGTGAACCATCCAGAGTACACAAAGTGTTATGGGGCAGTATATAAGTGTGATTGCTTAGCTTTGTTTTTATAGGCCTCCTGTAGGTATCCAGTTGGCCAGTGTGAAAAACACAACACTG
The DNA here is from genome assembly GCA_035047345.1 of Bradypodion ventrale. Classification (NCBI taxonomy): domain Eukaryota; kingdom Metazoa; phylum Chordata; class Lepidosauria; order Squamata; family Chamaeleonidae; genus Bradypodion; species Bradypodion ventrale. Next base: position 33,549,199 of record JAWDJE010000006.1, read on the forward strand.
GACTAGGTAGGAAATGTGTAAAGTCACAATTTTACATTATTTTCAATTGACAAAAAACTCAGTGGAGTTAAATTAAATAAATATCTATAGACATCTGAAATACAGTATTTTTTAATATTTTGATTTTTTGGCATGAGATTTCAGCTGAAAGAACAGATTTGGTGACAGTTAAGGATTGTTTCCAAGCCAATTCTTTTGAACAGCAGTGGAGTGGAGTGGTGGGCATGGTGTTTGGGGGAGAGGAAGCTGCTAACCCTCACATGGTTAATAGAAAAACCTTTTAAATTTTTTTACCTTGAATAAGTCTAGTTTTTAATTTTTTTAATGTTAAATGTTTTTATAAAGTTTTTAGTGTTTTATTTGTAAGCTGCCCGGAGTCGCCTCGGTGAGGAGGAGGGACAGGGGTAGAAATGTGAGTGAGTGAGTGAGTAAATAAATAAATAAATAAAGGTTCATCATCCAACTCTCATCAGTGTGCCCTTGTTCTATACCAGTGTTTCCCAATCTTTGTTTTTGGATTTCTATTCTCAGAAGCCTAAATCAATTCCCCAAAAGCACTGATCAGCCAATGTCCTGACTTAAACTTCTGGGAATTGAAGTCACCCTGTGAGGCGTGGGCCTCATGTTGGAACCACTGCTGTAGAGGGTTGCACATGAGAAACCAGGTAACATCTTGACCCCTGAATTCTACTATTGGATTATATACCCAACATAAATAGGAAAAGATACTTTTTTTGTCCTAACGGATGTTTCTAGAGGGCAGTTAACACACTTGCTTGCAAGTCACTGCCAAATTCATAAATGTGGACTCTGCTTTTTGTGACATGCATTTGTTTTTACAGTGGAACCTTGATTAACGTAATTAATGTGTTTTCTGTCCCGGTGAAAATTACTTTAACCGAATTTCCCATAGGAATGCACTGAAAACCAATTAATCCGTTCTGGAAAAAATTCCGTAAACCGAGCCATTTGTTTACCGAGGTTCCACTGTATTTGATTGAGAAGTAGCACTGGCAATACAGCATAACCAATTTTGTTGATTACTAGTAGAGCTTGTTTATTTGTCTTTGTAATAGTGTCTGTGGTCAAAACTGAACACTCTAGAACTGTGGCTCCAAACATGGGGCAATTTGATTTTTAAGGGGGGCAATTTGATAATGAGTTATAACAGTTAATGGCCTTTTAGGCCTCCTCCAAGTGAATAGGAGTTTACTTTTTGAATAATAAGAATTATATGTCATGGGCGGAAGGGCATCAGCATTTTAGAGAGTCTTAAATGGGGCATGGCCAAAAAAAAAAAAGTTGGGAACCAGTGGTCTAGAAGCTGAAGTGCTGAAGAGAAAAGCTGATTGGATGGAATATTTTGCTGTTCAGTTCTGAATCCTAACATTTCAAGCCCATCTAGAGAGAATGTGTTATGACCAGCATCATAATCTGTTTAGGAATTGTTTCCTGAAGATTTTGAGGTGCTTCTAAGGAGATTGAGGAAAGGGTTTATCTTTCTCCATGGGCATGAACGTCTAGCTCCTTAATTATCAGTGTAATCTTGGTGACTGTTACTTGTTTTCTTCTTTCTCTATATGCTTGCGGTAAAGTCTTACATAAATCTGTGATATCTTAATGTTCAGAAGCACATGCTTCTAAGAGTATTTTAGCTGTCTATTCCCTACTGCATATTGGGGAAAACAGTGAATTTTGGCACATTTAGTTTGCCTGGCTGGTATAGTATTTATAAATCTTTGCAGGCTGAGCTCATACATTCCTCCTCCTTATTCTTTTTATTCCTTTCCTCTGTCCTCCCGTTCTCAGTAAATAAATAAAGGGCTGAGACCTTCCCAGCCTTCGGCTGTTCCTCCCCCAGCCTTTCTTTACTCTCTCCTTCCCTCGCTTTGTGATGTCGACATTGGCCTGTGGAACGAGATCTAAATCACTGTGCTCTCTGTTGCGCATGTGCAGTACTGTAGCTCCCCCTTTGCAAGAAGCACCATCTGCTTAGATTATCAAGAGGTTGTCCTTGTCATTCAGCCAGTCTGTGATGCTGGCTTAGCACGTATGCAAATGTGGTAGTGACCAGTTCATTTGGGGGGGGGGGGAGGTAATAAAATAATCCCTGGCATTTTTTTGTGCCTTTTTAGCTACCGTTCGTTTGTATTCTAAGCTTTTCTTAGCAGTACTTGCCGCACTTACTCCCTTATTGAGTGTGTAATTTAAAGGAGAGATCTTGCCCGCAGGAACAGATGCCTACACAGTCCCAGATTTTTATTTTAACATACTTGTGTTTAAAAAAACATGGTCCATGCTCTGTTCTACTGCTCTCTTCCACAAGTTTACTGTTTGGGACTGAAACATGGAGACAATAACATTCCACTTTGGAATGTGGTCTGTTCTAGAGGTATGTAACCTTTTGATTTTATCAGGTTTGCCTGATAGCTTTGTAAGCTCTGGATATATCCTCCTCTGGTTTAATTTCTGCTTGTTTTGTCTGTTCTTTGGAAAGCAAAGAGACATTTGCAGTGTATACTCACATGCCGAAACTCAGAACTCTAAAGCCCCTGACGAAGTGCAGAGTGATCCTCCCCCCCACACTCCTAAAATTTCTGACTTAGGCATTATTTTTTGTTATGCTGAAGCTTTACAGGCTTTTGTTTATCATGGTCTTCAGTGGACACTTTCTGCTTCTGCACTAAATTCTTCAGAGCCTTCCACTGCTGACCTGGAGCATTTGGGTGATAGCCATGCCCAGTTCAATATGTATGAACAACCCTGTTTTATCTTGATTTGTCTTTTTTAGGGGGGGGGGGGGTCCCTCAAACAAAGCAGTCACTTTCTCCAACGACTCCATTTGTGCTGATTATTTTTGCAAATACCATATTTGTAATTGGGTTTTCTGCTATGATTGTTTCTCCCTCTCAAAAAGAGAGTTAATAAGAACAGCCTTGCTGGAACAGGCCACAGCCCATCCAGTCCAGCATTCTGTCTCACACAGTGGCAGAGTTTTGAACTATTTGTTGTCCTCTCAAAAAAAAAAAAAATTCTCAGCCACTGTTGGATGTGGTCCTCTTCTACTTATGACATCTTAGCCTTTCTTTGAAAAGTGCTCCCTCTGTGTAACCAAGATCACATATTCAGATGTGTTCTGTGCCTTGGTGAGGCACACAATACTCCATTCTGTTGGCATTGCCTAGTGTTTATCCTCTCAGGATTGGAAAAATAAGAAGCCTCTTGTGGTTAAAATGTCATCTTTTTTACTTGCTTGCTTCGTCAGCGATTTGTAAAGGGTGCAGGCCCCACCGTTTACAAATCGTCTTGTCTTCCACTTTATATCCGACCTTGAGAGTAGAAACGATACCACTTCTATAGTTGGCCACTTAGGTGCTGAATGATCTGGCATTGTCAATAATTCATTGTAGTCTCCTTGAGACTTGAACTATAGCTAAATAAAGGTGAATGCTGAAGTGAAAGTAAGTCTCTTGGAGACTGACTGCAGCAAAACGATATCCTTAGTGTAAGAGGAGGACGATGGATTGGGTAATGCTGAAGTGAAAGTAAGTCTCTTGGAGACTGACTGCAGCAAAACGATATCCTTAGTGTAAGAGGAGGACGATGGATTGGGTAATAATCATACGGGAAGTTTTCATGCCTATGTAAGAATTGATAACTGGCAAGTCCAGAACATGTCTCAGAACATAATCTTTTTGAAGCAAAGTAAAATAGCAGGAATGAAACCCTCCACAGGCATGAGGCTGGAACTTTATTTATTTCTGCCTCTTTTCTTTTGTGTCTTCTTTTTTGTGCTCTACTTCCATGCAACTATCAGAAGGATTGTATACTATGGTTGTGGGTGACAGTTAACCTGAGACTCAGAGGCAGTATGACCTCTCTGTTTATAAATGGTTAACTTTCTTTGCCTTCCTCAGTCTCACTCTGCAGGAATCTACACAATGCTATATCCCTGTACTCCAAATTGGTCCTCAAGATGAACTTCCAAATATCAACATGTTGCCAAGATGTGTTCCTTTTTCCATGCGACAAGTCTCTCTTCTACACATTTCTTCCTTTTCTTCCCATTTCAAGGGTTCTGGCCAAGAAAAGATTAAACAAAACCAAGTTGCATAGTAATCAGGGCATGATGGTTGCTCTGAGCCTGGTTTGACCCAACTATACATCTCTTATTACCCAAGGAATATCAAATTTTACCATCTTGGCCAAACCTCATCATGATACACAGTAGCAACATACATCAGCTGGACTCTGCTAACTCTGCTTAATGGATAGAGAATCTTGGCAGAGTCTACACTCCACTCAGCCAGGAAATTTTGAATGTCCCTAAAAACCACTACTAGAAAATAATGCAGCTACAAATGGAATGCCTTCTAGAAATTCCTAAGCCATTGAGTGGACAATCCAGCAATGGTGTCAGTCCCTGATCTTCTCTCCTTCCTTTTAATCTTGAGGCACAGGGGCTTGACTGTATCCTCCCTTTGAGTGTGTATCACAGCCATTTCAGCCCTAGTTCATTTATCCAGTCTTTCAGAGATTTCCCCAAGACCTTAACCTTTTCTCTCCAACTTCCCACTTACCCTCAATATGGAATCAAGCCTTGGTGTTTCATATTTGATATTCTTTGAGCCTTTAGCAACACTAAACCTCAGTTAGTTATCTATAACACTTTTCTGGTCAATTTAGTATCTGCCAGGTGAGCAATCATGCTACCGTAGATACTTGAGTATAAGCCAAGTTTTTTGGCCTCAAAAAATGAGCCCCCAAAAGGGGACACGGCTTATACTCGGGTCAACAACCATGAGGGTCCAAAGACAATGCTGGATTGAGATGCACCAACAATTTAATTAATTTTACCATATTTTGATTGTTGCAACTCACTAGCAGCTGCTGCATTTCCAACCCTTGGCTTATACTCGAGTCAATCTATTTTCCTGTGTTTTCAGGTCAAAATTGGGTACTTTGGCTTATATTTGGGTCGGCTTATACTTGAGTATATATGGGTATACCCTTGCAATGGATTTCCTTTAACTTGGTTACCATAACAAAGTCATGCTAAGATTGCTGTTGGTAGTGCCTGACTTTCACATGGCCCACAGTATTTTGCTATCTGCCCATTGCAACACTCACAATGCCTATAAGAAAAGGCACTGCATCCCCTAGATGTCTGTTGGTGGTGGTTGCTGTTGTTGTTGAAACTAAGGAATTTAAATAATTGTAGATATTGTTAGTCTGCTGTGCTGCTTCTAAAATAGGCCTACCGGTCTGACTCCAGCATTTTTAAAAGTGGGTACCAATTCCTAATGATACTAGCTAACCCACATTCTGGTGCCACAGGCCCATTTGTAAGGCATTATAGACATTTGTAAGGCAGCCACGTGGAGTCAACCTGGCACCTTTGTCACTACGGTCTGAACATGAAATCTTGTCTAGACGTGCATATTGGCAGAGCTCTGTTGTCTTCCCTTCTCCGCTGATATCTACCTGCCTCTGACAATTAAATTTTGTAAGGTAAAGGTCACCCTTGCTCGAAAGCCAGTCATATCCAACTCTAGGGTTCAGTGCTCATCTCTGTTTATATGGTAGTGGGCCAGGTTACCTAAGAGACCGCATCGCCCTGAGGACGTCTGTCCGTCCAACCAGAGCGGACCGGAGGGGCTCTCTAATTGTTCCATCAGCCAGAGGGGCTCGCCTCTCTGGCACAAGGAGGAGAGCCTTCTCCGTGTCTGCACCGGCCCTCTGGAACCTCCTGCCAACAGAATTACGTCTTCGGACGGAGTTGCTGCCTTTCAGAAGGGATCTTAAAACCTGGCTGGCAGGTCAAGTGTGGGGTGCAGGTGGAAGGGTAACCACCATGGGGTGGTTGGTGTAGAGGAACTCTTCCCCATGGTGCCTTTTCGATCCTGCAGCCCCTGCTTTTTAGGGGGTGGGTAGTCTTAACTTTTTTACTGTTTTAACTGTTTTTAGGATTATTAATATTGTCTGTAAACTCCTTGGGTTGCCCTGGGGTTACTTTTTATGTTGTTAGCCGCCCAGAGTCGGCCTTGTGTTGAGTGGGCGGGATATAAATTGAATAAATAAATAAATAAATAAATAAATAAATAAATAGCCAAAGAGCCAGCGCTGTCTGCCTCTGCAGACGTTTCCGTGGACATGTGGCAGGCATGCCTCAGCACACAGAACACTGTTTATCTTCCCACAGGAGTGATCCCTATTTATCTACTTGCAGTTTCTTTCTTTCGAAGTGCTATGTTGGCAGAATCTGGGACAGAGACATGAGCTCATTCTGTCATGCAGTACCCTGGAATCAAACTCCATCCTTCCAGTCAGAGAGTTCAGCGTCTTCACCACTTGAGCCACCACAGTAAATTTTGTAGTCCTCCATTAATTTGCACTCAGAGACCATGATTAACAGGTTGCTTACCTGTGACTGGATCTTTGAGTGGTCATCTGTGAACTCCTAACCCACCGCCCAGAGACTGCACTAAGCGCTATGGTGTGGTATAAAAGTGTGATTGTTTTGCTTTTTCCTTTGCTTTTCCTCTCACATGCCTGCATATTCCTGTTGTGGACAGACTTAGTCATGCACACTAAACTGGATGGAGCTAAAGAATTAAAAAAGCTCAAAAGCAACCACCAGCGACTTACAGTGGAACAGATGTTTTAGCTGTAAGAGCATATGGGATGAACAAAATGGTTGCAGTTGTCAGTGAGGTGAAAATAATAGAACTACCAAACATTTTGGGAGGTGGGTGGGTGGGGGTCGAGTTAGGTCCTCTCTTTCCAAGTCTTATATTGAAGACAACAAGAAAAAGGCTGACGGGCACTAGTTTTTATTATTATCTGTCCCACTTTACCCTTGCAATCATGACTAAAGATGGAGTTTGAAATCACTTTATTTTGTATGGTTAGACATGTATAGAGCCAGGCAGCTAGACCATAAGGTGCAAGCTGTTGTTTGTAAAAGTTATTTATGTATATAATGGGCTCTCAAGTTGGTTCCCAATTATGGCAACCTTAGTAAGGTTTCTAAGGTATGCAAGATACCTAAGGAGTGGCTTTACCAGGGTCACCTCCCAATTAGTTTTCATGACTATACAGGGATTTGAACCTAGACTGAATCTAATCTATCGCTCTAACTATAGTACAGTGATACCTCATACTACGTCCAAACTTGGTTCCACAAGTTTGGACTTTATATGGATTTGGACTTTGTATGAGGCATGCAAAATCCTAGCCGCGATGCCTCATACAACGTCCAAATCCTTGCTGCAATGCCTCATACAACATCATTTCCATAGAGATACATTGTACTGTAACAGCACAGACTTCAGGGCAAAGTCAAGGAAACAGACAGGAAACTGACAGAATTTTAAGAAATCATTGTCTAAAGGCTAAAAACATTACAAAAACTTGTCAAACAACCCTGATTGTTCAAGAACCTGAAGAATGCTGCAAAAATCTCAGGAATGCTGCTAATAATTCTGACGAAAAAAATCAAAAAAATCCAAAACCATGCTCAAAAACACTCCTAAACACTCTTTGCCTCATGCAAAACCCACAAGAGCAATGCACGCATGTGTCCTGTCTTTTATACTGCCTAGGCACAATGCAACCTGGGAAAAACTGAATGCCTCATACAAAGTTGAGCGACTTTGTATGAGGTAACTTTTTTCAAGGAATTAGGCAATGTTGTATGAATCCGATGTTGTCTGTAGCGGACTTTGCATGAGATATTACTGTATATTGGTTCTTGATAAAAGGCTCAGCCTTTTATTTCATGCTAGGAGGAATAGTATTGCCTGAATTCCTTTCAACCACTGTTGTGTAAATAACTGGGCTGTGTGTACATTTGATACTTTGAGAAGATAGTGGTATGGTAGTTGGGGGGGGGGATGTCAAACAAATGATTAACAATGGCAGTTTCAGTTTAAGAGAACAGTTGCTGTTTCTGTGAGTTTCTCCTTAACTCTGCATGTATAGTCAGGTTGGAGAATTCAGCAGTTCTTCCAGGTGCTGATGATGACACTTTACATGTGGATCCTGGAGCCTCATTTAAAATGATGTAGATCCTATTTAGTCATCTGTTTGTGTCCTGAGTCTGATGTCATCAGTCTAAATCTGGAACCTATATATACAGTTAAACCAAATAGAATCATTTGGGAGTCTTCATTCACCTTTTCAAAACTGGGAGGCTTGTGATTGTTTAGCTAATAACGTGTATATGCTACATGCGTGTACATAAGAATATGATTCATCTGTCTTTCTGTCCATCCACCCCATTCCACCCATCTAGAAATCCCACTAGATTAGGGCATTGCATCATTTCATATTTGGTGAGTCAACTCATCAGAAAGTTCCATGATTCACCCCTGCATTATATCTAGTTCTTATAAACTTATTCATTACCCCTGGGTTGTTGGACTGTAAATCCCGTAAACCTCCATTCTGGGAATTCTACCTGACAGACTCACACATACAGACACCTAATTATGGTTTATCAGGAAAAAAGGTGAAGCTGGGAAGGCTTTCAAGTTTAGCATAGGCCTAGTTCCATTGCTTCACTGTTAGCTAGAAGCTACCTTTCTGAGCAGGAGCAGAGATAGACCAACACTAAGTCTTGAAGCCTTAAGATGAAACATCCAGAAGGAAGAATGATTAGTTTTGTGAAGCAGAAAAATCTGATAATCCCATACCCACTGTGGTGTAGTGGAAAGTGTGACTGACTAGGACTTAGAAATCTTGGGTTTGAGTCCCTGCTCAGCCATAGAAACTCACTGCGGCAGTTGAACTGGTAAACCACTTCTTAAATATCTCACTTACCTTAAAAGCCCTAATAGGATCACTGTAAGTTGGTTCTAACTTGATGGTATTTAAACAACAGTATTGTTTCCCTCTTGCTTATGCCTTTGTCTTGGTTGATGCCTTGTGCTCAGTGATACACAAAATACTGTAAAGTCATATTCTCTCAATGTCATGTTTTTGTCTAAGGTGTTTTCTTCTTTTGATAAAAATGTCCCTACTTTCAGAATATTATGCAATAAGATTAGTTACTTTCATATTGGGAAGGAAAATAGAGAACTATGGATTTTTAAAAGACAACTCTACATCTTGGTGGTCTTACTGTGAAGTTAATGATGTTAATGATGTTAAAAACAAGGTGGAGGTTTACAGAGCCCTTTGAGTATAACCTCCTGCAATGCCCTGCTTTCCAAATGTATCATATCTTCAGAGTTCATGGCTAATAGTAATGTGCCATGTTGGCTGAGGATGCTGCAGGTTGCATTTCCAACACATCTAGAGGGACCCAATCTTGGAGAAAGCTGATCTAATGTGTCCTCTCACAAAGGAATGATCTGAATGATAGCCTGACTAATGAACTAGTTTAAAAGCTGTCATCAAGTGAATAATGGAGGAAGGGGGCTGAAATCAGAAGATGTTTAGAGAACATAATCTTTTTTTTTTGCCTTCTGTTTGTTTTTGGAAATTATGTCTGTGGATACTTATTGAAGTTGCTATTATAATGCTGGCACAAGGATGAAAAGGAAAAAAAATGCTAATAGTGACTCAGAACTAATATTTAAATGGAAATCATATTCATCTTCATTACATTTTAATAACATAAAGAACATATTTTTTCTGAACTTCTATGGAAAGTAGGGAAAGTTTTTGGAGGAGTATGCAGTTCATTATTGTTTTTATGTCACCACCATTCCATTTGAGACGTTCGTACCTGTTTGATTGTCCTCTGTCCTTTTCTCAGGGTAGAAATAGGACTGCAAATAATGTTTGCCAATTTACAATATCTAATATTGAATGGTAGAGTCAGGCAGAGGAAGAGATACCCATTTTTTTTGGATCATAAGACACACTTGACCATAAGACACAGTTTTCAGAGCAGGAAAACAAAAATATATATATTTAGTTCTGTATTTTGCACCACCAACCAGTGGTGGCGCTGTAGGGGAAATGGGCAGGCAGGCCAATTGCACTGAGGAAGGAAGTGATACTCTAGCCTAGCCTCTTGCTCTCCTTTCAACCAGGAAGCATGTTTTCACCCTCCATTTTGTCCATGTGGAGTAGAGACAAAGGCATTGAAGGTAATAGTAAGTGAAACCCTTTCTTTTTAAGCACAGGTTTGGTTTCCCACTTAAATGCATTGAGAACATACAAACAGAAAACTTGTATACAAGAAATTTATTTCCAATGCATTTAAATGGGATTTCGCCCTCTAGTGGCCACTTGTTTTTCATATGTTTTTCTTTTCCCTGCCCCAGAACAGCTGAGAGGCGGCAGTAGAGGTCTTCGGCCAGTTGATGCTCTTATAAAATATCCTTTTTTAACAGCCACAGCTGGCTGAAGACCAGCATTTGGACTATAAGACGCATCCTCATTTTTCTCCCACTTTTGGGGGAGAAAAAGTGTGTCTTATGGTCCAAAAATAAGGTACTTTTGCAGGACAGATAAATTTTAAAGTTCTAAACACTTGATAGTTTCTAGGATTATTTTTTAAATTATCTGATTTATGCAAGCCACAAATCTCTATGTGTTCCCTCAGTAAAATAACAGAAAGAGAATGATAGACCTTGCATTTTTTTTTCCTGATGCATGTTATAAAGGTGTACTTCCTACAGTTCTGACAATTCGCTCTCTCTTTCTAGTTTCTTTCATAGGCCTCATGATAAACAAATTCTGATTGCAGTTTATATTACAGATTATTGGAGATAAGAGTCATTTGATAGAAATATAGTGGGTTTTTTAGTCTGGCCAGGTTATCCTGCAGTGATAATAGAGTCGGCCATGCTGCCAGAGAATCAGTGAGCTAAATGTGGTTCTCAGTATAGGGGAGGTTGGGACTAATAGACAGAGAAGGATTTTGCTGAATTCTGCAGTTCAGGTGGATGTAATGTTTTCACAACTCCTGAGACTTGTTGCATTAAGAAATGCCATTTGCCTGGAAAAAATTGCAAATTTACAACTGTTGCAAATTTCAGAAAAATAAAAGCGTGCACACATTTTAAAATGCAAATAGCTGAAATGCATGGAATTTTAAAAATGCACGCACAATTGAGAATGAAGGAGATTTGTAAATTAGGAAAAATGTAAATTGATGTACATACAGTATTATGTAAAATTTGTCAACATTGTACAAATATATTTACAAACATCAAAACAGAGCCTTGTAGTCCAGTGCAAAATAAGGACAGAAAGAAAATGGAAATGGGACTCATAGGGATATAAGAAAATAGAAACTTAATTTTTAAAATGCCCAAATAAAGAGAGAAAGCACACTAAATGTTCTATATCAGTGATGACGAACCTTGGCACTCTAGGTGTTCTGTGCCTCAATTACCAGAAGCCCAAGTCAGCGCTCCTGCTGATCAGGGTTTCTGGGAATTGAAGTTCAAGAATAGCTGGAGTGCCATGATTCACTGCTCTATATGATGTGAATTCATAATTGTTTCTGTTAAAATAATGGTTTTAACACAGCAGAAAGTGGACTCCTCTGCTTAGCATGTATGAGCTCTTAGATTTACTTTCTGGCATCTCTATTTTAAGATATTATGAATAGTACGTCTTTGACCAGGAAATATAAATTGAAGGCTTGCTGATTGACACCATTAGACTAGCCAGTTTGTTGGCTTGGGAAGATACAGTTATTATGAGGTGAAAATGGATAGTAAGTCTAGAATCAATGAGTAAGAACTCATTTGAAATATTGAGCCACTCTTTTAAATATGTTGGCTTAAATTGAGCTTTTTGCTTTTTGCATTGGAAGCTGCCAAAATTAACTGCTTCATTGTTTAATGCTCCCTTTGTTTCGTCTTGTTTTTCCTTTGATTTTAGTCATTTTTGTATACTGTATTTAATTTACAGAATCTAATTGTTGATTGCTTCCAAATCTAAATAGATACAAGATGTCTTCTCAAAATGCACACAAAATAATAAAATGTTGTAATAATTGTGTACCATGAAGTTCCTTCAGACTCATGAAAATCCTTTCCAGGGTTTTCCTAGGTAGAGAAGTGGTTTGCCATTCCTTTCTTCTGGGACTATGTAGTTTGCCATGTTTAACTGGCTGGACTTTCTCCTCGGAAACAGTGGGGAGTCAAACTCACAACCTCTGGCTCTGCAGCCAGATGCTTATTACTGCTGAGCTGTCCTTAAAATGAATAGTAGATAAAATGTTCAGTGTGTTCTAGTTTGTATCAAAAGAAATGCTGTATTTAGATCTCAAGGCATTATACTACCACACTATTGTAATTTGGTGAGGCCCCACATAGGGCTGTGTTTACTTCTGGCTACTATGATTAAACAGGGATATTAATGACATAGAAAGTATCCAAAGGATGGCAGCACAGATAGTGAAGGATCTAGAGACCAGTGAATATAAGTTGAAGAAACTACATAGGTTTAGCCTGGAGAGAACACAATCAAGTGATAATGTGAAAACAGATTTCAAATATTTGAAGGTCTGCCAGACAGATGATGGAGTAATTCTTGCCTCTTACATCTGGGATTAGGACCCAAACCTTGAAGTTTAAGTTAGAGATCCCTGCAATTGTGCTTTGGAGGTACAATGAACATACAGTGTGAAAAATTGTAGGAGTTGTAGTCTAGAAACACAAACTTGGTCATCTCTATTTTAAATTAAATGGTAAGAGATTTAAACTGAACACCAGACCTAGTTTTTGTACACCAGGAGTTCTCAACCTTTTAAAGGTGGGGACAGGGGTCACACTCCCTCAGACAGCTTCAGGGACTGGATGGCCATTTTGCCCTTCCTACACCACATGGCACTTCATGGTTTGGTGGAGGTGGTGGTGGGGCCACCTGAAATGGTGCCATTGGCTGCATCTGGCCCACAGGCTGCAGGTTGAGAATCCCTGATGTACACAGTTTGCATTCTTTTATTGTCACTACTATTCAAAGTATTCTGCAAATGCATGTTTCTTTCTAGATGCTATACTCATTTGAGTATAATTCACACATACTTTACCAGTTTCCCAAATCATGAGAATGAGTGTAAAGTGCCTGATGATCTTAAGAATGCCACCATTATCACCATCTTTAAGAAATGTGATTGTTGTATTTGTGACAGCTATTGTGGCATATCCTTGCTATCCATAGCAGCTCCCCCATGCCTCAGTGGTTAAAAGCACTGTGCTTGGAGACCGAAAACACGGGGTTCGATTCCCCGAGAGCTGCATAATATGGGACATGAAAGGAGCCTCATTCCGACATCCCCTGCAAAAATCCTTTCAACCCAGAGTAATCTCTGACACAAAAACACACAACACCAGTAAAGCCTTCCTGAGGATTTTAACTGGCAGTATAACAGTCTGTCATAGGAGTTACAGGCTTGTTTTTGGTAGTAAATTTTTAGGCAATGTTGAGGTGGCATTCTTTCAGGGTTGTGGTAGCAGTGCATTTGCTACACTTGCAGAAAACTGGACTAGATAATTCTTGAGGTCCCTTCTAGTGTTATGACTGCATGGCTTTAACTATGCTAAACAATCAGGATATAAATCTGCTATGGTCATGAGAAAAGGATGAATATCAGTACTGTATATCCAAGCAGATTTTTTTTTTTGAAAATAGAGGGAGACACGAGGTACATTACTGGGTGTTTTGCTTAATGTAGAACATCAGAGATATCTGTCACCTTCAATTCCCCAAGGAGATAACTATTCTCTCCTAATCTGGGAATAGGGGCAGTTAAAACGAAGGAATGTTTGAGCAAAGAAGGACAGAGATCTGCAAAATGAATATTTGTGTGAAAGGATTGTGAACTCAGATATCATCCTGAAGACAGATCATTCTGGGCTGCTTCATAAAACACTGTTCCTTAATTCTGCTCAGTGAATGGCAGCACTGAGTCACTGTTTTGCTCTGAATCAAATTGATGGATCTTAATGTGCAAGTAAAAAATAAAAAAGTCAAGTTTGACCACCTTTAAGGAGTTGTTTTTAAATGTTATTGATCAATGAATTTTCTGTTGGCAGTGTTATAAAAAACTTGAGATGGAGATTATGTTATGTATGGGAAGGAACAAAAATAGCTCTGTTGTGTAATATTGGCAAACATGAATCACTTGTTTTTAATCTGTTGTTGATGACAGTTTTACCTTTTAAATCAGGCATTTGCAACTTACGGCCTGCAGGCCAGACCCGGCCCCTGACACCAATTCATCCAGGCCCCCTATGCCCTTGCTACTCCTGGAAGCGGAATAAAGACACGACCCACACATGCGCAGAACGCTGCTAAATGCATTATGCACATGTGCAGGGTGTGTTTTACTTCTGCTTCCAGGTGGGAGGAACCATGTGTCCAGCCAAATCAGCTGTCCAGGAGGTGTGGTCAGACTACCAACCTGAAAGTTTTGAGAAACACTGTTTTAAATGAATAAATCTTTTTATAATTATTATTTTTCCTGTAATTCATGTTGAGATGACATTTGTCTTCTTGAAGAGACTTTGATGAACTGTACTCAAGAACACCGTGTTTAAGCAAGGTTGAAAAAGTGTCGTCGTCTCTCCCCCCCCCCCCCCCCCAGTAGAGTCAATATCATTGGAAAAGGTGGCTTTGGGATTGGGGGAGGAAGATCTGCAGTTTTCTTCTACATGATAAATACCTGATTCTTCAGCATTAAGGCTAGCTGATTCTTTTGATCTGCCTGCTTCAAAACAGGCTTGGTACTGTATGTACCAGTTCTGAACAAACCTTTTGACCTTGATTTGTGTTTTGATAGTTAACTTATCACCCTCATAAAAAGTCAGTATTTTATATTCAGTGTAATACAATGAGTAGATTTGCTGACTGGATTTTAGAGGCTGTTGTGGATAATCAGCTGTACATGACTCATCAATGTGCTCTGCCAAATGTTCTCAGATTCCCCTCACACACGCATACACACACTCTTTTACACATGCACAAACATAGATAGCCTGTCCTAAAATACTCCAAATCAGATGGGTTCTTTTGACTAGTCTAGGGGACTCCCCCCACCCCGCCACCCCGGGCCTGATCCAGTGTCTGCTCCTCCCCCCCTATATAATTGTCTGTGCACTTTTCCCAACATGGAGAGCAGCAGGTGGTGCATTTCCAGTTGTAACCAAAGCAAACCAACACATCAAAACAACAATCTCCCCACTATATCTATCTATCTATCTATCTATCTATCTATGCTGTAGAGTTAAGTGGTTTGTAAAAGAAATTTGGACACAAACCTGCCTCAGTTCAGGGGTGGACCATTATTACTCCATATGTTTTTGTAAATTATGATTCCCATATTGATCATCATTGGCTATACAGTATAAGCTAGAGCTGGTGGAAATTGTAGGCAGAGTTTAAAGGAGAGGCCACAGCTGACCATCCATGTCTTATTTGTCAGTGGTCACTAATGCAGTGATGGCGAACCTTGGCACTCCGGCTGTTCTTGAATTTCAATTTCCAGAAGCCTTGATCAGCAGGAGTGCTGACTTGGGTTTCTGGTAATTGAAGTCCAAGAACACCTGGAGTGCCAAGGTTCGCCATCAGGGTCTAATGTCTTGAATCTCTTCTGGGACTTTGATACCTTTATTTATGGTGGACTTCCATCACTTGGTGCCCTATGGATATGTTAGACTGCAACTCTCAGGATCCCCCAGCCAGCTATGCATCTGGAAGGCACCATATTAAAACAGTTGGTTTACAAATTAGGTAGCTTGTGTGGGGGGTCTGACCTCTCTCTCTCTCTCTCTCTTTTACATTGATGTTCCAAAAAAGCAAAGTGGCAAGAATGGGAGCCTGTCAGGACACACATGTTCAGTCATTGGTACAGATGGCTATTTTTTCCCCTCTTTCCAGGAGGCGGCGGTCAGAATGGCAGTGGGCAGCGGACAGAGCAGCCATTGTGAGTCACTGGAACTGGCTCCAAGCACACGTCTCAGATCTGGAGTACCGAATCCGGCAGCAAACAGATATTTACAAGCAGATTCGAGCCAACAAGGTGAGAAAATGAAAAGGGTTAATAGACATGAATCTTTTGAATGTTGCACTCTTAACACACACACACCCTCCTCCGATTTCTTTTGCAGCACATGTGTAACCAAGTAAGTACCTTCTTAACACTCTCAGGTGGTTGCTTTTGCTGCATCAATACTGTATTTTGGGTTGGTTAGTAGGACATAAGTCTTTAAAAATACTTTAAATTCTGACTAGGTAAACATGTTTGGCAGACTCCACACCTTTAAATTGCAAGGCTATATTGTTAAGAAACTAAAGCATAAGCCAGATCACACAGTTTTAACTATTGTAATGTAATGGAGCCTCTGCCAACTGTGACGGCTTGAAAAATCTAATGTTTCACGTGAAAAGTATGTTCCTGGTCCTCAGGGGTTTGAACAAAAGGTTTGTTCTTGCATCATGCTCTGTTTCTTCTTTGTACGAGACCACAAATATTGAATAGTTTTTAAAAATGTAAGCCATAAATGAAAAAAGGGAGGTGGGGGATTTGGATGGTCCTTTTGCATACAATGAATTGATGACAGGCCACAGGAAGAGCCTTAGTTTCCGTCCTGTCATTCTTAAAGGTTAGGTGAGGAGGAAACCAGGTGCACTCCATATGTTTTGAACAGCTGTCATGAATTAGCCATTAGACTGGGTGAGATTGTAGTCCAGAATATCTTCCCCTGGGTTTGTGCAAGCATGATGTTTGTTAATTGACTCTGCCCACTTGGTAATACTCTTTTATAAAAGCCAAGTCATCAGGTGTGTTCATATATTGTTTGTAAACCTGGCATTACACAAAAGTCCTATACACAGACTTGTTGCCCATTATCTTGTCCTGCTGTATATGGAGAGGATGAATTGGTGCCATGGCAAACAGCGATTTTCAACCTCCTTTATCTAACCAAACTTACTCATCCGACATAATAGAAATAAAAGGTTCAGGGTTTTTCTTTTTCCCCCTAAGAAAAGCATTTTGTGTCTATAGGCATTCTGTTATATTAATGTAACATTTACTGTAGGTTGGTGGGCAGGAAAATGGGAGATAAGGAAAAATGAATGCCCATGGTTACTCCTAGCCCATTAAAAGGTCGTGGAAAGGTAATCCATAGCTTCTGAGGTTGGTACAACAAGGTCCATATAGGAATTTAAGAAAAAAGAGAATTGTTAATAATTGTTATGGAGTCTTTGCAATCCACCTGGATTTCAAACATAACACAAAAGAAAGAAAATCAATCAACTTTAAGAAGTTGGAAAAATAATATAAGAAAAATATATATTGTAAGAAAGAAACACAATACATAAAATCAATGAATGCATATTTAAGTAAAATAGTGCATCCATCAATGAACTCATTAGAGCCGTTCTCAACCTTTTTAAACTGGGTGTTGGGTCTTCCTCCCTTCAGACAGCTTTGGGGGCTGGACAGCCATTTTGCCCTTCCTTCACCACATGGCACTTCCTGGTGTGGTGGAGGTGGTGGTGGGCCACATGAAATGGTGCCATGGGCCACATCTGGCATATGGGCCGCAAGTTGAGAATCCCTGCATTAGAGATATCATTTTTGCAACATATTATGGAGCTCCATATGCCTTCCAAAATGCATTGTTTCTTGTGCTGGTAACTTTTTCAATAATATAAATCCTTTTAACAGGTTATAGTCCCTAATTTGGCAGTGCTTCATATACAAATACTGTAATTCCTCTAAATTTTCCAAATAAAAAACATAATTAGGTATAGTGTTATGGAAGGCAGGAGAAGAGGAACAGGGAAGGGACAGAAAAATTAAAAAGCAAATTCTGAAACAGGCTGGATTTTAAAATAAATACGTTCTCAGCTTAAATCTGTCCTGCTTCTGAAACAGGATTTCAGCCATTGTGTCTGGTAGAACTATTTTGAGCAGAGATTCAAGATTGTATCCAGTGATTTCCATGCAGCCTTCAAGATCTGTTGTGTTTCAGGGTTTTTAAAAAAACATTTTTCTTCTTTCCCCACTCTCACTCTCTTGGTAACACCATGCCTGAGGGAAGGGGTGGCCATTCATATTTTGGGCGCTTTTTTCCAAGTTGTCCCAACAGAGAGATATCATCTTGATATGGAATTTTAATTTTGGACATTATTGGTCTACATGCCTTCTACATTGTCAAAGGCCCCAAACATCCCACCTGCATTGTCTGTTAATGCAGCTTTAAGGTTTCCAGCTCATGCTATGCTTATAATTTCTGTCTCATACATCTGTTTCTTCAGTTCCATAGTGTATTTCCTGTCAGTCTCCTCATATTAGTTTTTCTCCTATGGACATTCAGCTTAGTTCTATCATAGTCACGATTCTCTTGAGGACTTGGAATTGAGAATATTTTCCTCTGAACCTAGTAGGATTACTGTGGGATGAGCCTGAAAGACTTGTAACATCTGCCAAACATGGGAAAGAGGTTTCTATAATACTAGGAGAGCTTATTTGCTTCTATTATCAGCAAATGGGGAATTCACTGTGACTCTTCCATACTTTCCTACTACACTATTGGAAACTATACCCGAGTTTACTTTTGCCAGCTAGTTTCTCCTTTTTGGATTTGAATAGGGAGATCACTTTCATTGTAGTTACCCTTCTCCATCACTAAATCAGATAACTTAGTGGGCTTAAAAGGCACTGGGATGGCTTTTTGTGATGTAATGCACAGTTTGACCATTTTCTACTTCACCACAGGGGTGAGTGAGGGGACTGCTGCATTTAACTTGCAGCCTGACTAAAATAATAGGGATTTTGTTGCAAGTCACATATAGGTGAAAAGAAAATGGTAGACTACCTAAGCCAGGGGTGGCCAACCTTTACATGCCGCAGGCCGGATTCCGCTCCCTTGAGCAGATGAGCAGGCCGGAGGTGTGATTTCCCCCCGCCACTTCCGCTGGCGACGGTGGGTTTAATCCCAGCGCATTTTCTGCTGTTTTCCCTGCTTCTACTGCTTCCCATGGCGAGAGCAAGGGTGGTGTGCTTTCACCATATTTATGGCTGTTTTCGCCATGTTTGCAGCGCTTCCGTTGCGTTTTTGGAGCTTCTGGTGACGTTGGTGGGATCCTCACTGCAAACCGGATTAATAGGCACTGTGGGTTGTAAACTGGGAACCCCTGACCTAAACCTTTGGTCTAATCTGCCACTTCTCTTCTTGTGAGCTGGGTCATTGGTTCATCTGTTCCTGTAATATCCACAAGCAGTATGGAGAGGATGTCAACATTTCACCTGCTGTTAAAGGTGGAGTTAGTAATCCTCCTATGGAGTAGCTTTGCTGGTCATAGGGAACGGCAGGACTGATTGTGTGAGTCAATGAAAATGAGTATATTGGAATTCAAAGGAAGATGACAGTAGGCAGGCTGCTGAGGTGGAATCACACAGCAGTGTTTACATTTTACTTTGAGGAACAAGGAAGGGCATGTTGTCTGTCTACAGATCTTCACAAGCAACATGTCTTTTATATCAAACTTCGTAATCAGTTGTGCCACAAAATAAAAGTTCTGATAGAAATACATTGAACAGGACAAGTTAGAATGTGTGCTTCTATTACCATTGTAGCAGTTCAATGAAATTAATATAAATCATTTATACAGTTCCTGAAGGTGTTACATTACACTATGGGACAGTGGTTTCTTTGAAACAAAACAGTAAAATTAGGAATTTATATTTTTGGAGCATTTTAAAACGAGACAAATTCAGTAATGTAATGTTATGCCATGTAAAGATCCCATTGGCAGCTATTTTTGGACATTAAAGGCTCCTTACCCACTCCATGCCCCCACCCAAAGGAGCCTGTAAGGTGGGGAGGAATTGAATACTTTAAATTCCCCCAAAATGAGGTCATCAGTTTTCTGCTGCTGAAACAGGATTTCAGTCATTGTGTCTGGTAGAACTATTTTGAGCAGATGCAAGATTGCATCCATGACTTCCCTCGCTCTCAGTGATACCCATGGATTTAATCTGAGTATGAATAAGTCTGGATAAAACTAATATTGTTTTCCTCAGTGCAGAAATGGAAGAGCAGAAATATGTTATATAGTCCTTGTTGACAATAGTAGGATTGGCTGGTTTAACAAAAGAAACTGTTTTGTAAAGTCTGCTTTCACATCCCCCACCCACCAAAAACAAACAAACACTCCTATTGATTTCCTTGTCAGAATGGGAAAACGAAATGCTAGTCCACAGAATTTATATTTTATTCCACTTTGGAAGAAGGTAGCAGCCAGAAATGTGATTCTGTTCTATTCCTGTGAGGCCCTGAGCAGAAATGCTGAACTTGGAATTGGGTGAGGTGTGGCGATGGGAGAGTAACTTACTTGGTTGATCCTTGTTTCACATGTCAGTTTGATGTGGTGGATCTAAGCATCGTCTTCAAGATTTTAGCAGCCTCTCACCATTGGGAGGTCCTACCACTACCGTAACAGGGTCCAATGGCCCATGGGGTACCAAGGCCCATGTTTTCAATACTCTTTAAGCCATTTTAAATATGACAACACAGTTGGCTGGGCTCATGTTGAAGTTGGCCATATTAGAGCAATGCATTGGCCAGGTGCATTGCCCGAATACCTGACCACACTTAGCTGACCTGCAGTTGCAGAATGGAGAACTCCCCATTCTGGACTGCTAGCCAACACCTTTGTGGCATGGTTGAACCTACCGAGGAATACACCCTCACCACCATAGCTCTCGGACAGCCAGGGTCATCGCTGTGCCACGTTGTGGCATGAGGTGGGATTTGCAGTGAATGGAATAGTAGAGGCGGATTATCAGACCCTAGTTCCTGTTCTGTTTTACAGTGTTACTCTTGTGAGATAAAAAAGATGGCTAAATTTTGGGAAGATTTAGAGTACAGTATATTGTGCCTCTATACAGGTGAAACTCGGAAAATTAGAATATCGTGCAAATGTTCATTCAGTTCAGTAATGCAACTTAAAAGATGAAACAAATATATGAGATAGACTCATTACATGCAAAGCGATATAGTTCAAGCCTTACTTTGTTATAATATTGATGCTTATGGTTTACAGCTTATGAAAACCCCAACCCCCCCAATCTCATGTACCCCATAATCATCACATAATCTCATGTACGCTGTATGCCATGATCATCACAATTATCATGAATTAAGGCATGACATCTCTCGCTTTGCATGTAGTGTGTCTTATCTCATATATTTGTTTCACCTTTTAAGTGAAATGAATGAACATTTGCACAATATTCTAATTTTCCGAGTTTCACCTGTATGTGACTGCATCTTTAATTAATTTTTAAAAATTATATTTACTTTTTTTATTTAATACATTGATATGCCACTTGTCTGGAGAACCAAAGTTTCCCACTCTGGACAGGTCACAACATTAAAATACTAAGATAGTATAAAACAGTGGCCCATCCCAGCAGTGATGTGCTATAATACATAAGATTATGGAGGGTAAGATACTATGGTATCTTAGTGCTTAAAATGCTGAACTTGATGACTGTAAGATTGGCCGGTTAATGGTTCGAGACCCGAGTGCTACATGATGGAGTGAGCTCCCATCATCTGTCCCAGCGCCTGCAAAGCTAGCAGTTTGAAAGTAAGAAATTGCAAGTAGATAAACAGGTACCACTTCAGCTGGAAAGATAACAGCATTCTATGTTTTCTGGTGTCTAGTCATGCCTACCTCATGACCACAGAAACATTTGCAGATGCAGACAGCACTGGCTGGCTCTTTGAGTGTAAACGGAGATGAGCACTCATATAACAGACCCATATAAAGTACATTATAGCAGTTGTTTAAAAAACCCATTGTAAATCAGGGTTGTTGTTGATTTTTTACAAAATGTAAAAAAAAAAGTCTCCTATAAATGAGTCTCAAAGGCAGAGTACAGTAGTTTAGATCTGTTTTCCAAAGCTAAATACTGAACAAAACCAAGTACAGTAATACCCCGGTTAACGAGCGCACTGCACAATGGTAAAACCGGATTAGGTCGGGAAATTTGAGGAAAACATTTGCACCGCACAACGTTAAGTCAACGTTGTGCGATGTAAAAGTTTCCCTTGAATTTCCCAACGTTGATCTCTGCCCCAAGGCCGGCAGGGCTGGTCTCCACCTTAGCGATCCAGGAGGGGTGTTTCTGAAGAGAGGTTGGGGAAAAGTTTCCCCAGCCTCTCTTCAGAAACAACCCCCCCCCCTCCTGTCTGGATCCCTGAGAGGCTTAGCGATCTAGGCTTGGGGGGGGGGGGGTTCTGAAGTGTGGCTGGGAAAAGGGTCCCACCCCCACCTGGATTCCATTATAGTACATGGAATATTTCCCTCATAGTGATATACTGAGGGGTAAAATGGTATTTAAAAAGTGCTAATAAGTACTATGGAAAATTGTGATTTAAAAGGCAGAGTAATACGTCTTCAGCTTCGCTTCACTTGGCTTCAGTTACCTGTAATTCTCACTGCTGGCAAGAAAATCAAGGTAGCTTTACAGCTAGTGACAATTCTGCTAACGCTAGATAAACATGAAAGTAAAAGCCATCCTTTTAAGTTTTTCATTTGTTGTTGTAAACAGACTGTATATATTGAACAATAAATGTGATGAAGATCAGCTGGAAGACAAAAAAAGGCTTCAATACCATATAATAGGGTAGCGAACCTATGGCACATGTGCTAGAGTTGGCACTCAGAGCCCTCTCTATGGGTACTCGTGCCATCGCCCCAGCACAGAGTTTGCTCTGCCCAGCAGCCAAGTGGGAGTGCTTCCTCCCTCCGCCCAGCATAAAGTTTACTCTGCCCCGCAGCCTAATGGGAGCACTTCCTCCCTTCTCCCAGCGCACAGTTTGCTCTGCCCTTCTGTGGTGCGGATGGCAGCCTGTTGAGTTTGGGCACTCTGTTTCTAAAAGGTTCACCACCACAAGGTTAGAGAACGCCTTGATTCTTTCCCCTGTAACCCCCATCTTTTCTAGACTTCCATTGTACATCCATGTATATTGGTTGTTACTTGGTTTTGATAACAGAGGGGATAGATAACACTCCTTTAACCACAGGGCTGTGTGATTAACACATGGAAAGTGGAGGAACTATCAGGATATCAGAAGAGTCATGTGGGATAAAGCCAAAGGTTTCTTCTGTTCATCAGCCTGTTTTGCTACCACCTATTCAGATATGACCTACAGATATGACTTACACAACATCCCTAAAGAATACACGGTGGAGGTCATGAACAGATTTAATGTCCTGTACCTGATAGACAGAGTACCAGAAGAATTATGGACAGAGACGCGGGACATCATGCAGGAGGCAGCAAGAGAAACCATACCAAAAGAAAAGAAGTGTAAGAAAGCAAAGTGGTTGTCTGATGAGGCCCTTAAAATAGCAGAGGAAAGAAGGAATGCAAAAGTCCAAGGAGAAAGAAAAAAATACAATCACCTGAATACAGAATTTCAAAGAAAAGCAAGGAGAGATAAGGAAAACTACCTGAATGAACAGTGCAAAGAGATGTAGGAAAACAACAAAAGAGGCAGGACTAGTGATCTTTTCAAAAAAAAATATGGGGAAATCAAGGGAACGTTTAAAGGAAAAATGACCATGATAAGGGACAAAGATGGAAAGGGGTTAGCTGAAGCAGAAGAGATCAAAAAAAGATGGCAAGAGTACACAGAGGAACTCTATAAAAAGGAACTCAACACTCCTGATAATAACAATAATGAGAAATGTAAACTTGAACCAGACATTCTGGAGAGTGAAGTCAGAAAGGCCCTAAAAAGCATTGCAAACAATAAAGCTAGTGGAAATGATGGTATTCCAGTTGAATTGTTCAAAGCTCTAAAAGATGATGGAATCAAACTACTGCATTCAATATGCCAGCAAATTTGGAAAACAAAACAGTAGCCACAGGATTGGAAAAGATCAGTGTACGTTCCAATCCCCAAAAAAGGCAATGCCAAAGAATGCTCAAATTATCGAACAATTGCGCTCATCCCACATGCCAGCAAGGTGATGCTCAAGACAATACAGGATAGACTTCAGCAACATGTGGAGAGAGAACTACCAGAGGTGCAGGCCGGTTTCAGAAGAGGCAGGGGGACTAGAGACCACATTGCCAACATACGTTGGATCATGGAGAAAACAAAGGAATACCAGAAACAAGTCTACTTTTGTTTTATTGACTACACAACAAAATCTGGCAAGTAATTAAAGAAATGGGAATACCAGAACACCTCATATGCCTCATGAGAAATCTGTACATGAACCAAGAAGCAACAGTTAGGACAGAACACAGAATGACAGAGTGGTTTGGAATAGGAAAGGGAGTAAGACAAGGCTGCATTTTATCACCCTGCTTATTCAATCTATACACAGAGCACATAATGTGCAATGAAGGGATGGAGGAATCACAATATGGGATCAAAATTGCTGGGAGAAACATCAACAATTTGAGATATGCAGACGATACCACCCTAATGGCAGAAAGTAAGGAAGAACTAAAGAGCCTCTTGATTGAATTGAAGGAGGAGAGTGCAAAGCTGGCTTGAGACTTAATATCAAGAAAATCAAGATAATGGCAACAGGTCCGATCAGTCCCTGGAAAATAGATGGGGAAGTAGAAGCAGTAACAGATTTTACTTTCCTAGGATCTAAGATGATTGCAGATGGCGACTGTAGCCATGAAATAAAAAGACGACTGATTATGGGGAGACAAGCTATGAGAAACCTGGGGAATATAGTGAAAAGCAGAGACATCACCTTAAAAGCAATGGTATTCCCAGTGGTAATGTATGGGTGTGAGAGCTGGACCATTAGGAAAGCTGAGTGCAGAAGAATAGATGCCTTTGAAATGTGGTGTTGGAGGAGAGTCCTGAGAGTCCCCTGGACAGCAAAGAGAACAAATAGGTCAATATTTGAAGAAATCAACCCTGACTGTTCATTGGAGGGACAAATAGTGAAGATGAAGCTAAAGTACTTTGGACATCAAATGAGAAGGGAGGACTCACTTGAGAAGGCCTTAATTCTGGGAAAGGTGAAGAGCAAGAGAAGAAGGGGGCATCCAAAGATGAGATGGATAGATGGTATTGTGGATGCAATGGGCACAGAGCTGGGGGGGGGGGGGCTGAGGAGGATGGTGGAGGACTGAGGTGGCTGGAGGAAAATGGTCCAAGGGGTCGCAAAGGGTTGGAATCGAGTGTGCGACTGAACAACAATTCATGTATTGGTCAGTGAGTTGCCGGTAACTATCAGCTTCATCTGCTATGCAAGTTGACAACTATCCTTTCTACTTGTGGGATCAAAGTCCTATTTAACTATGAGCCCTGTGAGCTGAACTGCTTTCAAACTTTGTAACATTCATTAATACGAAGATTGCATTAGTCTATTGATCGTTTTGTCTGTGTTTTCCTGTACTCTTCCATTGTTAGTGAGAAGCTACCCAGATAAAATCAAGATTTAAAGGAAGCAGTAGAAAAATAACATGTAGAAAAGTTCATGTGGGTTTAAATCTTGTCTGGAGAACCTAGCCTGACAACCTCTTTTCCTGTGCCTTTCAGGGTTTAATATTGCTCGGTGAAGCACCTCCCTCTGACCCCATATTAAGTGACTCGTCGCATACTATTAGTGCTGAGGTCAAGCTGGAGCCTGGGACGGAGAGACTGGTAAGTACCAAGGGCAGAAGTACTGATCAACTATCACTGCTTTCATCCAATCTGTGGTGATGTTATTGTTGCTTATTTTGAATGGGCACATGTTTTCCTTTTACCGAACTAGTTGTATTTTGAAATAATTAACATATTTCATCATTTCGAGCTAATCACTTGTTAATTCCTAACTTATGTTTGGCAGAGTCAAATGCAGTTTTCAATTGTTTACAATAATAAAATTCATGCATTTATATCTTTCATCACTCCTTCCCAGCTTTCAGATTGACGTCATATTGCTCTGTTCCTTTATTTGATTTCCTGCTGCCACTGCTGTGCCTGAAAGCAGCAGTACAGGAACTGTCCTGAAAAACATGAGTATTTTTATATTTAAAAACCTAAAATAAAACCTCTGCTGTTTGGCTCTCTGTCCTGTTTTTGCCCCAGTATTCCAGGAAATAAGTTTTCTTGTTTTGATGTCTTTAATAGAGAACCGCGTGAGCCATCAAAACTGGCAGGTGAATTGCTTAGGTTCCTGTACAGAGGCAAGCATAGACATATCGATGGTGCCTTCTTTTCAGTAGCTCCAGGTCTATGTATAGGGATTGTATAATATGCAAAGTGCCACATTTGAACCATAGGAAAGAAGAGCGTACTATTTACAAATTTTGAAGTTACAACCAAGAATTTGTCTTTGAACTTTTTTTGAAAAGAGACATTTGGACATATTATTGTAGACTTTCAATATTAATTTTGATTGCATCCTTCAGACTCTATAGCAGTGGTGGAGAACCTATGGCACGTGTGCCAGAAGGGGCATGCAGACCCCTCCCTGTTGGCACGCACATTGTCACCCCATCACAGAGTTCGCCCTTCCCCTCTGCCCAGCAGCCCAATGGGAGCGCTTCCTCCCTCCCCCCAGCTCAGAGTTTGCCCCACCCTTCTGTTTGGGCACTTGGTCTCTAAAAGGTTCGCCATCACTGCTCTATAGTATTACATACTTAGACTTCATATGGATCACAGAGTTGGATTACACGTCCCATATTCTGTGATCATCCTGAGATGCCAAAACATTATCAACTGTGGTGGAACAGATTCCTCATGTCCCCAGAAGATTATTTTTAATTAAATTGCTAAATGAAACTAGTTTTTAGTTTTGGTTTGCTCTTTGTGGAGAAGATCAAAACGTTTGTTTTATTCCAGCTTGCTTTCTTCTGGGACTTCATAGCTGAACAATTCAGAAATAATAATTCATTTCTCACTAGGTATGAATCACCTGGTATTTAGGATTCATACTTCCATTTGTGGCTGAATCAACCCTCATCTCATCAAGGGGTTGGAGAATTGTTCGTTATCGTGAGCTAGATGCTAGCTTTTAACATGTCACAGTGGTGGAGTGCAGTTTTCAAGTTCTTAATAGCTGCAATCATTTTAGATATTGCTCAAATGCTAGGTATTTTTTATTTTGGCAAAGACTGGATTTAACATTTCCAGTCTTTGTAAAAAAAATATACAGTGGTACCTCATACAACGATTTTAATCCATCCCATGGGGCTCGTTGTTGTACGAAACAATTGCTATACCATAAATGCATCGTATAGCGATTTTCCCTATGGGATGCATCATACGACTTTTTTTTAAAATTTTGCTAAGTGATTTTTCCCATTGAAAAAAATTTGTACGCTTTTTTCCATAGGGAAAATTGTTATGCGGGACACCATTTCCCTCCAAAAACCTAATTGTTATGCGATTTCGTTGCTATATGGGGCGATTGTTGTATGAGGTTCCACTGTACCTGGCATTCGAGTAAGGCTTCAAAAAGTTCATTAAGATGAACATTAAAATGCATTGTAGTATTAGCAGTAGCTGACAAGGCATTTTGCAGCATTAGTGCAATGGATTGTAGAGAAGCAGCCAAAACAAACAAACCAAAAGCTAAATAGTGATTTTGATGATGAGAACAAGGGCATTTGAGGTATAAACTATAAATTTATAGTCATTAGCCTTTGAGTAGTACATGTGAGTGAATTCCAAACTTGGTATGGGCCAGAGCAATTTCATTTGAGACTTAAGAATAGAACTACATCATATGCTTTCAAATTAATCTCTGCTTTTAGAGCAGGGATTCTCAACTTTATTAGGGTTTGCTTTCCACTTGCAGACAACTAAATGTGGTGGCACCTGTTCTCTGCCCTTGCTGTGAGATGTGGATTGTATTGTTGTTTCTACTATAGAACCCATTGCTTAAAGGTAATGCAAAATGCCTCAACCAGATTAACTGGGACTGGTACCAAGGATTACACAACTCCCTTGTTATGAGAGCTTCACTGGCTGCCGATCTGTTTCAGGGCACAATTCAGAGTGTTGGTTTTGACGTTTAGAGCCTAAATAACTTGAGTCTAAGCAACTTGAAAGACCGCATGAATGAACCTGCCTGGGTTTTTAAATCATCCGGGGAATTTTCTCTCTCCACCTCAAGTGTGTTTGGTAAGGACCCAAGAGAGCGCTTTCTCTGTCACTGCTGTGGCCCCCATTCCAAAGGTGATCAGGTTGGCCCCTTTTTGCTATATTTCCAGAAGGAGGCAAAGATTATGCTCTTTAGCAGGGGTTCCCAACCTTTTCAATCTGGGAGTCAGATCATGCTCTCTCAGTCAGCTTCAAGGGCCGGATGGCCATTTTGCCCTGCATGCAAGATGGGGTGGCCATTTTGTCTCAACAGTGTCAAAGGGATGGCCATTTTGTTTCTTGAATGTCCTTGGGGGGATGGGAGTACATGAAATGGTGCTGTGGGCTGAATCCGGCCCACGGGCCTTAGGTTGGGAACCCCTGCTCTTTAGGCTGGCTTTCTTTCAGTGACTGGATACCAAAGAGTTGGGCAGCTGTTTTAGTTTGTTTATTTTATTTTTATTTTTCTCTCCCTCTTCCAGTTTTTACATTGTTTGTTTTTAATAGTGTAAGCTGCCTTGAGTCCTCTTGAGAAATAAGGTGAGGTATAAATATTTTGAATAATAAAACAATTACTCGTCATGCATGGGAGACCTCTTCAGTCAAGCTGGCAGAGGCAGGGAGGGTGATAGAAGTTGTAATCCAGAACTTTGGAAAGCTATTACGTTGTCTAACCCTGGAGTAGGTAACCCTGTTTCTAATATGTCTGTAACAACATCTGTAAAAACTACAGTAAAACCTCGGTTTATGACCTTAGTCCGTTCTGACAGCCTTCTTCGTAAACTAAAAAATTAATAAAAATAAGATGCGATTTCCCATAGGAATGCACTGAAAATAAAAAAACCTGTCCCAAACCTACAAAAAATAATACAAAAAATAGAAAATATAATCAAAAGATTCCCAAAAGAAAAAAGCAGAAAACATAGTAAAATGGAATGAAAGACGAAGCTAAGCTCCCCTGCCTATCTCCCCCCCCCCCCTTTTCCTGGGCTTCGAGTAGGGCTGCCGACAGCCAGGGTTCTCTTAAGAGCTGATTTTTTTAATTTCCAAGGATATTCGTCACATTTCTGTCAGTGCCATCTATTGGCCAGCCCTGGTAAACCTATGACCAACAGCTGATTGGGGCCAGGGGAATTTCTACCACTTCCTAGTTGTGAGGAGAGCTTCTACAGCAGCCAAAAAGCGATGAAAATTTTCAAAAATGGAGCAGAAATGCTCTAAACACCCTTCCACCGCAGTGGTAAGTGATGAATCGCAACTTCCAGCGGTGGGAGGTGGGCTCCATTTTAGAATAAAAAATAGCGGCTGGTGGTCTAATTCTCAGTCATAAAGCGAAAAATCGTCGTACACCAGGACGTTATTTTAAAGGAATTTACCATTGTAAACTGGCAAGCGTAAAACACTGCATTCATAAGCTGGAGTTTTACTGTATCTGCCCAGGTTGGTTGCCAGATTGCAACCATTTTACATTGGTCAGTGTACCTCTTTCCTTAAATCAGGCCCAACTGGTTTACTGTTCTAAAGCTCCTACTGATTGTAGCTAATTTTCATTCTTTTAATCCTACATGATTAACATGTAAATAACAATTTTCACCTTAATGTGTGTGTGTAACTGCTTCATACATATACAGGGCAGATTGCAAATTTAAATTTGGCTGCAGCGTTTGCCATAATCTGCAAGTAATCTGATATTGTCGACCTGATCTTCAAAGAAAATGCTAGTAAGCATTAAATGTCAAGCTGTCTTAGAATATAGGGAAGAGGGGAAGACTGGGGATCGCACTGAGAATAGCATGAAGAAGGACTTTGCTGTCTTGCATGCTATTCCAGAATGCAGTGGCAAATTTTGGATAAATTGGTGGAAGTTGGAGGGCGCATTTCATTAAGGTCTATCTTTAATTTAAGAACATCTGGAAATATTGTTATTTACAGGTAGAGCTGGATTATGGGTTCTTATAGGACCACATTTATTTATTTATATTTTTAGGATTTCTATTGTCGCCCCCTCGCCAAAACAACTCCGGGCGGTTCACAATCACCATAAAAACATTCAATATAAAACATCCCCACGACAATAAAAAGACAAAAACATTTAGCGTTTAAAAAACATAGCCTAGTTTGGGTGATAATAAACTTCCAGAAATTCAGGCAGTGATTTGCCATTTTTAAAAAAGTTGAACAAGGATAGACTTTGTTATTTAATATGTGCAAATCACACAAAGTGACAGTCCATCCCTTTTGAAGATATAGGTTTCTCCCTGTATCCGCAGGTTTAATATCAACAGTTTCAGTTATCCATGGGTCCGCTGGTGGCAGGTTTGCACCAGTTCACCAGAACCGGTAGCAGAAATTCTGGCTGGCTCTGCCCATCCAGGTTTTAAAATAAAGTACCGTATTTTCCGGCGTATAAGATGACTGGGTGTATAAGACAACCCCCAACTTTTGCAGTTAAAATATAGAGTTTGGAATATACTTGCCGTATAAGACTACCTCTCTTCCAATGCACACCAAATAAAAATTAACCCACACTCAACCCGAAGACGCACAGCCCTCCAAGTCGAATGGGCAGGTTCTGGTGGAGAGCCAATCCACGCTCACGTTCTCCTCCTCGAGGTACAGGAAGATGTGTGCAGCTTGCTTCCCCTTGCTTCATACTCCCCGCACAGAGCAGGGACTCGGCCGTGGCACCCCCCACCATATGCGCCAGACATATGAAGCAAGGGGAAACAAGCTGCAGTTAAGTACCTGTCCTATAAGACGACCCCCGACTTTGGCACAGATTTTTCGGGGTTAAAAAGTAGTCTTATACGCCAGAAAATACAGTAGTCCTAATTCGGGTGCAACACAGGGCTTTCCCCCTGGCCACGGCCACCATACCACACCCACAGTGTGGTAGCAATTTTTTTTGGAGTACACCACTGCATGGGTCCAAAAATATTCAGTAAAATGTCCTTGAAATACATATGTATTTTGAGGTTACATTACCTGACTTGGCCACTAGAGACCACTATCCAAAATGTTATGTTGAGAAGGGACAGATTATTTTCAAGGTAATGCGCTACGGTGTCTAGTCATGCCTGCCACATGACCATGAAAATGTCTGCACAGAAGCTGACAACGCTGGCTCTTCGGCTTTGAAACAGAGATGAACACTGCACCCTAGAGTCGGATACGACTGGCTTTCGAGCAAGGGAAACCTTTACCTTTACCTTGAATCATTCCTTGAGTGGACCTAAAAGCGCAACAGAGGCATTTGCAACATCTCCAGCTTGTATGACTCAGGCATGAGGTCTGTAATGCATGCTTCACTGCTTTCTGCAGTTTCAGGTACCTGTGGAAAATCTTGGAATGGTATCCCCCATTGGGGGTGTGGGGAGAGGAGTGACCTGTGCTGCAAGAATGAATGCTGCTGGGTATTAAGATTTCCCTACTGCTTGGAAGTCTCACTTGATGCCATAAGTTGATTGATGTTCCTTCCTTTTGGAGGAATGTGTTCCTCATCCTATTAAGTACCATTTAAAGAAGCTAGCCTCTCTGCTTCCTTACTTGCTTTAGAAGCCAAAAAATACTCTAGTCTGCATAGAACGTGCTTGTGCAGGAAATCATAGTGAGCAGAAATTAACAGAACAGATCCAGCCATATCTAGATATCCCTTGTAGAAGCCTGTCATGGATTTGTATTGCTTAAAAATATATTTTGTGTTAAGAGCATCCATGATTGTGTGCTAGAAATGCAGGCTTGTGTTTTTTGAATCTGTAATGGAGATTTCTGTGAGTTGCTCACTGAAGGAGAGGTGGCTGTGATGCATTCTGGGTTGTTACTAGGGAAGAAGTGTCTTGTAGACTAAACAAAACCTCGTGTTCTGTGAGAAATTAAACCTAATTTTTGAGGGACATGGAGGACTGTGTAGTGATTGGCTGGAGTCATTCAAGGGAAGGGCCAAATTGTCTAAGGGGATAAACGAAGTGGGAGACGTCGCCATGCTTGGTATGTAGTTCTCTGGAGTCCGCTTAGAATTTAGCAAACATGTAGTCACTTTTAAGCTAAGAGGGGGCCCTCAGGGCTCCCACACTTACGTAGGTTTTCATTGTTTTAAATGTGTTTTCTGAACTGAAAAAGCTTAATTTGCCTAGAATTGTTTTGCTTCCTGAAACTAAGAAATCTGTAACTGGTTTTGCTACAATATATCTTTAAGAGAGATGAAGATAACTGCAGTTTTATTTTTCTATCCGCTACGTTACTAACAGCCCGACTCAGGTCAGGACATGTGGGAAGGCAAGCTAAAATCCTGGATTGCTTAGCTACAGGGTGTCAATTCAGGTGTGGTTCCACTTACTTACAGGCCCAAGGGTCTACTCGGGAGCAACGGAATCATCACAAAGCATGTTCATTGCTCACTGTGTATCAAAAGCTCAACAGTTCACTTGTTAGGCATAGGATCTTCTGAAGGACTGGGGGAAATTTATTATACAATTGTTTGTATAGAGTAGACTTGTCTTCATCAGATAATTCTAGTTTTGTGATAGTTGATAGTTTTATTATTTTTGCACCTTATTTCTGTTTGACCTCACTGCTCACATTGTTTTTTCTTCACACTTGTGTACATAAATGTGCATATACCTAAAGATGATTTATGAAGATGCTGAAGTGGATTGTAATCTGCAGAATTTTATGCTATTACAAATATCATCATTTAAGTATCACAAATTCTCTACAAAGCGTCCTGTAGCAAATAAACACAACTGCCTTTGCTAAACATTAGAGGTCTGAATTGGTACTTAGATTGTTTTGTCTACCTTTACCATTTTTAATTTGCCCTGCTTGAATATGTTTAGATTTACCCTGTGATTTTGTTGAATTTTATTACATTCTTTTAAAGGGTCTGGGATACATAAATGTGTTCTTTTTTTCCGTGATTTGTTGTGTTATTCATTAAAAATGAATACATTGCTGTAGAGCAAATGTGCATATAAACTCAGCCATTGGAATCAAAATAGATCAGCCTGAACAGCCTCAAAACATTTATAAACTATTGCTTCATTTCAGTTCATTTAAATATGTAATTATAATGCTGTTTGAGAGAGCTGGTCTCCACATTTCTTTGTAGACATGAGAACCAGCAAAATAGTTTTTCTTTTAAAGGAGAGCAAAAATATGGTTGGGGGGTACTAATGCATGGAGAGTGTGCATCAGTTGCCTTCTTAACAGTTATAAAATGTGTGAAAAAAATTAATGGAAAAGTAACACATTTGTTTTCAAGAAGAGGTATATGCCCTTGGAATTGTTTTTAGTGGTTTATGTTTTTTTTTTTGAAGTTTCAAGGTGTATTCTGTCACAGTCTTCCTTTTTAGTATGGCTATCTTCAGAAATTAAAGGTGCCTTCAGCCATGAAGCTCTCTGCTATGTGATGTCAAGGTCTGGAACTTTTCTTCTCAGGAACCATATAACTATGTGATGTCAAGGTCTGGAACTTTACTTCTCAGGAACCATATAATTTCTGATGAGGGGTTTTCCTTTCTCCTCTGTCACAGGGTACGTGCATCTCCCAGTCATCAGAGAGCCTTTGTACACCCATTGGCAATACCCAAGAGTCCCTACCTGCCAAAACCTGCGGAGTGCTGAGACCTGTCAATGGAGTCATAAACACGTAAGGCTTTCTCTTGAGAGAAATGTATGGTTTAAAATAATGGTTCCTAATCTTTTGTTCCCTATATGTTGCTGGGGTGCAACTCCCAGAATCTTTGAATATGGCATGCTACCTGGGATTTCTATTTATTTATTTATTGCATTTTTATACTTTCCATATGGGATATTTCCCACTCTGGACTTAATATAACCATCAACTACAACTCGTATCCGAGAATGCATTTTTCCCCCTGAAGCAGGAAAAATGTCACTGGCATGAATTTGTTTAAGGTGGATCCCATCTTGCCATGAAGTGACCCCACACACTGTGATCTCGGAGCCATCTCCCATGGCACACTTGAAGTACGACATGCAGGATTTAACACTGGGACTGCAATGGACTGCCACAGCCTTGAAGCTATGGACAAGGTGTGCCTTCAGAGCCAGTCCATCTGGCATGGCCTCTTCCACCTCCATGACCGTTGGAAATCAGAGTTCCTCCTCTGCTCATTTTGCTGTTAGGCCCAAATGATGGTTCTCCTTCGTATAGTTTGTGAATCCCCACTATTGGATTATGTGCCTGTGCAGAACATAGATCGGAGCCTTTAAAGCTAATTGGCTAAAAGTTTTGACGGTAAGACCACCCTTAGACGCCAGTCCGCCATTTTACCGCAGTTCTCTTCTTTCCGCCTCAGCAGCAGGACGATTGTTGAGAGCTTCCTCAATTTTTTGGTTGAATCCTTGTGAAAAGACACTAATTCTCTCAATTTCCTCCACTGAGGGGGACCATCACCCCAAATAAAGGGGCTCATCCTCCTGTAGCCATTGGCCCCTTTAGGAAGTCAGGTTAGTTAACTGGTTCCTGACCACTGGCATTGAGTCGCTGGTTGTACAGTCTACTCCCATTACTGTAGCGGGATGTTCGGCCAGACATTGATTGATTAATATAACATAATAAAACAAACAAGAAAATAAAATGATACCACCAAATAAGTACATCATAATACAAAATAAACAAAATACTTGGAGTCTGTGGGCACAGAGGGTAAATTGACCAGCTAGTTTATTTCTAGGAGTTGCCTGTCAATTTCTGTGGAACCAAGTTTTAGAGCTGCATTCTCTAGAACAGGGGTGCCTAAACTTTTCGAGCAGTGGTCTGGTCACGTGGTTGAGCGGGCCAGTCATGTTGTTCCTCCCACTGGAAGCGGCAGCAAAACGTCACGCATGCACAGAATGCTGCTGTAAATGCACCTGCAAGCCCGTTTTACTTCTGCTTCTGGGAGTGGCGAGGGCAGGGTGGGGTGGATGATTTGGTGCCATGGACCAGATTCAGCCTGTGGGCTGTAGTTTGGGCACCCCTGCTCTAGAACAATAGGTTGTCAAAGTGTTGCATTGTGTCTCCCAAATTCCCTAGCCCAAGGTTTGCTGTTTGGGGAATTCTGATACAGTAAAGCCCCAATTTGCATATACATTGATTTACGTAAAAAGTGACTTATGTAACGATTTTTTTTGCGAAAAACGTGTCCCCTTTTAGGCAAATAAATTGTTTTACGTAAGGGGTTTACTTCTTGCAATTCTAAAATAGTGTGACCGCCATTTTAAACTCTAAAATCGTGGCCCCACACCATTTTAGAATTAAAAATTCCACCCCACGCACCCCTACTGCCGGAAGTTGCAAGACATCACTTACCATGGCAGTGGCGGAGGCAGCACCACGATTGCAGCTGTTTTGCCGTGTTTTCCAAAGTCCCCGCCGCGTCTAGCGGCACTGGTGGAGCGTAGGGGGCATGTCCGCTCAGTTGCGCTCTTCATCCAAGGTTTCTCTGCTGTGTGCTTTGGCTGGGAGGCGCATTGGGTGAAGACCTCTCCATCCTGCTCTTCCTCCGATGCGCAGTTCCCATCTTGGGCATGGCGTGGGGGACCTTGGACAAACAGCACAACCAAGCAGTCTTCGCCCTACGTGCGGGAGCATGCGGTGGGAAGGTCTTGGATGGGGAGTGGAACTGAGAGGTCTTTGCGTAACGTGTGTTCCTGGCTGGAGTGTGCGGCAGGGAGGCCTTGGATGGGGAGTGTAGCTGAGCGGATGTGACCCCTGCGCTCTACCGGTGCTGGTAGAAGCAGCACTGGTGGCGGTGGCGGTTCCCGCTCCCCCGACGGGCATGGAAAAGATATGCAGATCACTTCATCATTCCCTTTGTACTGGATCAGCTCCCGGTCGGGACCATTTTTTAATTTTTTCAATGCATCCCTATGGTAACATCAGTTTACGTAAAAAACCATATTATGTAAAAAGCTTTATCTAAATTGGGGTTTTACTGTACAGTCAAACCTTAAGATAAGAACAGTTCGATTTAAGAAAAACTCAAGATACATTCAGAAATCTGAGAAAAATATCAGGTTCAAGATACAGTACAAATTTGTAATAGGATTTTTTTGAGATACAAAATTCAATGCATTCCTATGGGAAGTTGCATTCAATGTATTCCTATGGGGAATTCAAGATAAGAATTTTTCAAGATACAACCAACCTGAGGAATAAATTAAATTCGTTAAATTTTTACTCCATGAAAGTGATAATTCTGGTCTGTATAGTTTTAAACATAGTCTTGTGGTCCACATAGAATAGTAGACATGTCCGTTTTCATTTTTTGAACGGCAACACACACAAATTGACCAGGAAATCACCAGACAGAATTTTGGGTGGTCCAGCAAAGAAGCATAAGTCTGAAGACTAGCTATCTAATTATTAGCCTCTGTCACTGCCTTTCCTGACCTATTACTTCCTTGAAAACAAGGAAGCTGTTGTGATACCTGGGCATCGTAGATCTTCTCAGGAATTGTAGGCCTTTCAGGGGGCAGAATTGCTTAGAAATTTAGGAAGGAAGGATAGGGTGAAAGATAGCAGGTAGAATAACTTTTCCCATCCATGAAGAGGTGTTGGGTTTCTGCATCCAGCCCCACTGACTGTACTGGGAAGCATAATCTGACACAACCATAGGGTATCAGGTGGAAGAAGACTACAACAGAAAAGATTGAGGGCAGGAAGGTGAGGTAGTGTTAAGCAGACATTTTGCAGAGTGCGGAGTCTGCATGTGACAGATGGTTCTCAGGTTTGCAGTAGAAATCTTTGGATCAGTCATTTAAAGGTGACTTTCTGAGACCTCAAAAGGGACCAAACGCCGTAACATGTCAGGCAAAGAATAGTAACTAAGCATGTCCAGTTTTAGGCTTTGGTTTGAGTTCCTCACTACACCCATGGATTTACTGGTTGGCCTGAAGCAAGTTAGTCTCTTTTTAAAATTAGTGGATACAATAAAACCCCAGATAACGCTAAAACTTGGTTCCACAAGTCTTAGTGTTATCTGATTTTTAACGTTATCCGTTATCGGATAACGTTAAAATCCTGTGGGACAACGTTAAAACTCCATAGAGATACATTGTAACCGGCACAGGCTTTAGCAAACGTTATCCGATGCATCCCATAGGATTTTAATGTTATGCGATGCAAAACCCCCCCCCCCCCCAATTGCTTAATGTTATGCGGTTTTAGCATTATCTGATGCAAACGTTATCCGAGGTATTACTCTGAGGTTGTGAGGATGAGGTTTAAAATGCCTAATGCACTGTCTTTCTTCCCCTTTGCAGTCTACAGCCAGGCTTGACAGAACATGCTCAGGGAGACAGCTCTGATACAGAAGAGTTGTTGCGTAAAAAACAGAGACTAAACATTGTGTCTTCATCTCCTGATGGAACCTGTGTAGCAGCCCGCACACGTCCTATCCTCAGCTGCAAGAAGCGACGTCTTGTTCGACCCAGCAGCTTAGTACCACTCTCCAAAAAGGTCAGTATTGAAGAGTTAGAAACAGCCATCTTCCTGTATTTAACTGACTATTGAGAATTGTAGTTGATTTATTTTATTTTATTTTGGGATGTATTTGGTTGGTCTGTTTTGAATTTGTTGTGTGTTTTGTTGTGTTATTTGGTATTTGCATGTACACCGCCCAGAGTGGGAAATTTCCCAAATGTGTGGTATAGAAATGTAATCAGCAAACAAACAAATAAGTAAATGGTTCAGATGGTAGAGAACTTTGACCAAGAGTGAAAAGTAACTTATTTAAGAGGGAACCAGGTGAGGATTTTCCCATGCTATACTTTGGTTTGCTTAGCCAGCAGGTGATGTGATATCCAAATGGCTAAAAAAACGAATGCAGATGGACTTGATTTCTTGGGTCCATTTGCATGTGTGGAATGTCGTTGCAGAGACGTCCTCGCTGAATAACGACTCCAAGGTATACAGTACTTTGGTTATTGCTCCTAATTCACACTAAAATCTGCACACATTTTCCTTGTGATATCCAGGCCTGGCAAAGGCAACCAGCTTTTGAGGTGATGGGTCTCCTTTAGGACTTCCTTCTCAGTTAGTTCACTATATCCCTACTTAGTTACACCGAGTGAGAGGCTGTTTTGTGTTTTCTATAGATGTCCTGGAGAGTAAAGAAAATAAAAAGCTTTTATCTCTATTCACATTTCTCTAGAGAAGTGGACCACCAAACTTTGAAATTCTTCATACTTTAAGACAGGAATAAACACATCTCTGTTTCAGGTTTATTGAGAAAATAAGTCAGCCAGGATTGTAAAATGTGTTGTAGAATCTTTAAAAGTAGTCTTGTGGTCCGCGTAGAATAGTATGGATTGTTAAGTACATTGCAAACAAAAATGTATTGTGTTAAGCAGATAAAGGGTTTATTTTCCCAGGAGTTTTAAGAAACTGGCTTGCAGTATTGTGGGAATGAACCCAGCATCCAGAGTTGATACTACTATTTGGCAGCACCCCAGAGGCTGACTTTTGGGTGGTAGTGGCAACAGAGAAGCAGTTCTTGGGCTATGTTTTTTCAGACTCTGGCAGTTTAGAGCCGTGTGTTAAGTCAGGGCCGGCATCAGAAATTTCCGGGCCTGGTACGCCCCCCCTCCCCCCCACACACACACATTTTGGCCATGCCCCTGTGGTTTCCTGCACATGCGTCATTTGTTTAAACATGCGCACATCAGTGGTTTCCCGGCGCTGCTGGGCCCTCGTAATCTCCGAGATGGGAGTCCTGATGGTCCACCCCTGATGGCGGCCATGTGTTCTGTTACCCTAAATTGGCTTCCTTCTAGTGTGGTAGAGGAATCTTTTCCATTACAGTGATACGTCATACAACGTCCAAACTTGGTTCCACAAGTTTGGACTTTATACGGATTTGGACTTTGTATGAGGCATCATTGAAATCATTGTCTGAAGGCTAAAAACATTACAAAAACTTGTCAAACAACCCTGATTGTCCAAGAACCTGAAGAATGCTGCAAAAATCCCAGGAATGCTTTTAAAAATTCTGACGAAAAAATCCGAAAAAATCCAAAATCGTGCTCAAAACCACTCCTAAACACTCTTCACCTCATGGAAAACCCACAAGAGCAATGCACGCATGTGTCCTGCATTTTATACTGCCCAGGCACAATGCAACCTGGGAAAACACCAATGCCTCATACAAAGTCACACGACTTTGTATGAGGCAACTTTTTTCAAGGAATTAGGCGATGTTGTATGAATCCGATGTTGTATGAAGCGGACTTTGTATGAGGTATTACTTACTGTACTACTATTTAACCAGTATTCTGGTCAGTTTCTGTATGTGGAACTGGAGAAGGATGAAATTTCTCCAGACATAAATCTTGAGGTTCTACTAATGAGGGCTGATGACTTACTCACTTATTGTGTACATCTATTTGTATGAGCAGATGCAAATTTAGAGGTAGATCTTACTGACTGGAGAAGAAATAATTTTGCCATAAGTTGCTGGCCAATCAGATTGTTCAAATTAAACCACCTAGACTTTGAGGGACTGTTACTCCAACTTTTTGTTCATGGTCGAAGAGAAATAGGATGTTAAGGAGAATATGTTCACTTGTTATGCTGTCAATGCTGATTAAGGGATTTTTCCTTAAGAGTATGAAAATATCTTCCCAAATCCCCCTGGTCTCCATTTAGTATTTGGTGATCTTAATGAGTCTATAACGGAGACTAGGGAGATTTTGGAGTGGTGGTGGTTTAAAAATGAAACTTTGATGGTGGTGAAATAGTCAGAGTGTTACTTGCTATTCCCACAGCTTCTGTTGTATTACTGCAGATTAATTTTTCTGTAATTAGATGTAGTCACCACATCATTTAGTCCAGTTTTGTTGTTGCTCATGGAACAAAGAGATTTTCCCAGCCTTTGGGGAAAACTCCAGATATTTTTGGGCCTTTACCTTTGGCTATGCTAGCCAAGATTTCTGGGAGTTGTAGTCCAAGAATGGGACCACTGGTCTACAGTGGTAAGGAATATAAAACTTCTCAGCCCACTTTTGAGTATGGCAAACTATTATTATGAGCCCTGGTGGCGCAGTAGTTAAACCGCTGTACTGCAACCAAAAGGTTGTGAGTTGGATCCTGACCAGAGATCAAGGTTGACTCAGCCTTCCATCCTTCCAAGGTCGGTAAAATGAGTACCCAGCATGTTGGGGGGGGCAAAATGCTAATTAACTAGCGAACCGCTCAGAGAGCACACTAAGCGCTATGGGGTGGTATATAAATGTGATTGCTTTGCTTTAGTTCACCAGCACTGATAGCAGTTGGCCTGCACAGTGCAGGCCTTCCACTGACTCACTTTTTTGCACTTTTTCTCACGTTAGTCCACTTTTCTCACTTATTTAAAAAAATGCTCAGTTTTCTCACTTTTCTTGTAAAAATATGCCTCAAAAACCTTCAATTGTGCTAGTTTATCATGATTTTAACCCCCCTCCCCCCCAAATAAAGCCCCAGCCAGTGCTCTCCCAGAAAAAGGCCCAGCAAGGGCGAAAAGCCTAGAAAGGCTTCTTGGCTCCTACTTAGATTTTTCCTTTACCTTTGTCCTTTTTTTATTAATCTCACATAACATACTTGTAGGTAGTATGTACCTTGTAAATTGTATATCTACCCTAGTCAAGTCAAGAATTCTTTATTTTGTTCTGTTCTTTTAAGTTAAATTTTAAAAGGTGTGAGCCTATTAAATTTTGAAATAAATGTTTCAATATGCTATTTTTTGTGTTGTTATTGACTTCCCACTGTCACTACACCTATTTTATGAATATAAAACTACAGCTTTGAGTATTTTAATTTGAATTTTGGTGGAAAATCAAAGGCAGACCTCGAGGATTTGCCCGCAATTTTGTCACTTTTTGCTCACTTTTTAAATGAAAAACACTCACTGTTTCACTTATTTTAAAAAAAAGTGAGTGGAAGGCCTGGCACAGTGCCCACCTCCTGAGGCAATGGCTCAGCTTCTGTTCAAAGGCAGTACAGTACTTGAAATAAACTATGGAGATGGGCCCCTTTTCCTACTTAGTGTGTTAGTTTTATATCCTGCCTTTCTACTATGGGGGCTACTGTGGCTTAGTCGTTAAGATGCTGAAACTGACAACCAGCAAGTCAGCAGTTTGAGACCCGAGTGCTGCATGATGGAGTGAGCATCCGTCATCTGTCCCAACTCCTTCCATCCTAGCAGTTCAAAAGCAAAAAAATTGCAAGTAGATAAATAGGTATCACAAAAATGGCTGCAAATGCAGACTGGCTCTTTGTTTATAAAAGGAGATGAGCACCAAACCCTAGAGTTGGTTATGTGGCTTTTGACCAAAGGCGACCTTTACCTTTCCACTATGAGGTCACAGACATCCTGTATGATTTGCTTTTCTTGCTTTAACCCTGTGAGATAAATCAGGCTGACAGAGCATGTGTGTCTCAAAGACACCCAGTGAATTACATGACTTAATGGGGGGTTTGAACCAGGATCTTCCAGGCTTTACACCAGGGGTTCTCCAAACTTTTCATGCCATGGGCCAGTCACATGGTTCCTCGTGCCATAAAATGCATCCGCGGCTCTCATAAAAGGCATTTACAGCAGGTGCATTTGCACATACATGGATATGTTTTACAGCAGGAGGAACCACGTGGCTGCTTTCTGGAGCAGTGAGGGCGTCGCGGGCCACATGAAATGGTGCTGTGTGCCGTAGATTGGCCATCCCTGCTTTACACCAAAGAGCTATACAAAGGCAGCTGTCAGTGTTTCTAGTCCTCCAGGTACTCAAATCATTTTCCTATCTTTTATTTCTCTCCTAGGTTCATCGCAGCAACATGGGGCGATGCAGCTGTGACGTGAACCCCTCGTGTGCTCTCTGTGGCACTCGGAACTCAGTGCCTCCAGAAATCCAGTATGAAGCCCCTTTGATGGAGCGTCTCTCCCAGCT
Source organism: Bradypodion ventrale (assembly GCA_035047345.1). Taxonomy (NCBI): domain Eukaryota; kingdom Metazoa; phylum Chordata; class Lepidosauria; order Squamata; family Chamaeleonidae; genus Bradypodion; species Bradypodion ventrale. The sequence goes on from JAWDJE010000006.1 coordinate 33,591,171, forward strand.
GGACTCCTGCATCCACCCTGTTCTCTCATTCCCAGATGGTAAGACACCCCACCCCATACCACTGATCCAGTTCCGTGAGTCACTTTCTGGTCCTGAACCCTTTTAGCACACAAAGTCCTCATCCTCCCCAGGGCAGTATTGATGGAGCTGCTGCCCTCCATCAAGATGGAGTCAAGTGAGATTTAATCCACTTGGGGACCATCACCCTTCCCTGTGGACTTTGGCACCCAAGGCCATTAGTCCTCAGGGTGGTCAGGTTAGTTAACTGCCACCTGACGATTGGTGTTGAGTTGCTGGCAGTATGTTCTACTCTACCATAGCAGAATAATATGGCCAGACAAAAAGGAAGCATAGTCAAGACTAATAGAGAGACCTTCTATTATCCAGTCATGCATACAGGTTGCTGATCCCAGGCAGTATTCCTTTAGAAATAGTCTTGGTTCACCCTACCTGGTGCACGTACTTTCATTTTGAATCTACTGAGATTGGCAGCCAGCTGCCTAAGTTATAGTATTTCAACAGTTCAGGCGCAGGATGAATGAGAGACATCCTGGGGGAAATGTTGGCTTTTCTAGGGTACTGATCTCCCTTGGAACCAGTTTCTGGGCTTTCCAGACCTAGTTTGCTGACTGCTGTGTTTCATGGTCTGCACAGTCAGGAAGCTTAGGTGGGTATCATTTATACAGCTAAGCAAGCAGACATCTTTTCCTTCCACTCCTCTCTCTGCCTCTCTATCCCCCCCCCCCCCTCCCCTGATTTCTTCCTCCAGTCTGTGTGAGTTGGTTCATTAGGTGCTCTGCCCTCCTCTGGACAACCTGATAGTTGACTGGAAATTTCCAGATGACGTAATAATATCATAACAACCTTGGTGGAAAGGATGTTAATCAGGCCTTTAAAAACTGCTAAAAGAGCGCCATCTGGGGACTCTGGAAAGACCTTCTCCTCTTGAAGCGTTTGGCTGGACAGGAAATTGCCTGTTTTTTCCTGTGTGTGTGTGTGTCTCAGCAAGTCACAATGCTGTTTTGGCGCAGTCGTATGTTGGCTGACAGTACAGCAGGGAGCTTGAGGGAGAGTGAGACTATCTGGTTTCATTTACAGATCACAGGGAATTACTGGTTTTTAATCAACAGAGTGCTAGCTCTCTTGCTCTCATACACATGTAGAAAATTATAACACACCTTTAGAGGCAACCCTTTTGGATACCTCTTTCCCGTTCCCTTGTTTCTCAACACATAACATCAGATAAGGCGGAAGCCATAATTGTCAGATCATATTGAACACACGTACTCTCTGTATATGTGTATGAGTGTGATCTCTTTCTCAGCCTGACACCTAAGCTTGTTTCTATTAATATCTCCTGCTCACACCCTCTCATCAGCTGCTCTCTTGTTGTTCTTACCTTACTAAGCTTCTGCCCTTAGTAACCATTTTTATTTATTTTATTGGTAGTACTTGCATGGGGACTGCGGTGGCTTAGTGGTTAAGACGCTGGACTTGATTACTGGAAGGTCAGCAGTTTGAGACTCGAGTGCTGCATGACGGAGTGAGCTTCCATCTCTGTCCCAGCTCCTGCCAACCTAGCAGTTCGAAAGCAAAAAAATTGCAAGTAGATAAATAGGTACTACTTCGGTGGGAAGGTAAACAACATTCCAGTGTCTAGACATGCCTGTCACATGACCATGGAATATCTGCAAACACAAATAGCACTGGCTCTTCGGCTATAAATAGAGATGAGCACCGAACCCTAGAGTTGGATATGACTGGCTTTCGAGCAAGGGTGACCTTTACCTTTACTTGCATATTGAAATCAACTGTCCTGCCCTGGATGGTTATCAATGATAAAACTTAAATAAACATGAAATATACGGAATAAGCAAAATACAGCACAGCAGAACACTGAAATAAATAATAGCAGTAGCCAAATTCTGCTGTATTAAGACTTAAAATCATAGCAAAATGAAGAAATAGGAAATTGCTTACCTGGCAAATGAAGAAAGTAGGTGTCCCATAAGTCTCTATAAAACTTCCTTTCTCTAGTAGTTCAAAGCTTCCAGGAGTGATGAGGGCTGGATGAATCGCAGTAAACCCATTCGTGTGGATTCACAGGGTGCTTGGGCTTCTGGGAATTGAAGTCCAAGAACATGTGGAATGCCAAGGTTCGCCATCACAGCCCTAGATAGGAGTGGGAGACAGTTTTGGCAGTATATATTCGATGAGGCAGCACAAACAGATAAAGTCTGTTGCTGAACTAAATTACATTCTTAAATGAATAGGTCCTATATAATAGATAAATATTACTGAGAAACTGCAGCAGATACAGAGCTGTAAGCAAGAAGCAAATCACGCATTGTGTTTTACCTTTTAAAATCATTTCAAAAATGGGAGTTTAATAGAGTATTAGCACAGATGGAAAATTGTTTCATTTTTAAAAAGTTGCTTGTTTCAGCTTTATTGTCCCTGTGAAACCTGTAGATTGTACACCAGCGCAGTAGTGAACAGCCATGGATCAGCCCCTTGATTGGACATATGTATGTGCGCTCACACATTATCCTTCACAGTATAAATCAATTCAATTTACAGTCATTCCTCTTACACTCGCTTAGGGGTTGATATAAAGAACTGGGCCCTAAGGCTGGTTAGATGGTTTGCTAACATGCCTGCATGTTTGAATGTTGAGAATCAGTTTCCCTAGTGCATGAGTGAGCTTTTTACACTGGAGGCCTAATCTTTGCATCTGGCTAGCATATTTTCTTATAATAGTGATGATGATTGTTGTTGTTCAGTCACACAGTTGGTTCTGACCCTTCGCGACTCCATGGACCACCTCACGCCAGGCACCCCTATCCCCCACCATCCTCCTCAACCCACCCAGCTTTGTGCCCATTGCATTTAAGATATTGTCTCACAGGTATTGTTAGACTGCATCTCCCTCATTGCTTACCAATAGTTATGCAAGTTAGGACTGATGGGAATTGCATTCTAACAGCACTTGAAAGGCCGTGCATTCCTCAAGCTAGATTTTAGAAAAACATTGAAGGAGGGAAAGTTGACTGATTGGTTGGTTTCCTCCTGCTTTGCCAATAAACATCCTTGGCTTGCTTAAACAATCTGATATGATGCCTCTAGTACAGTGATGGCGAACCTTGGCACTGCAAATGTTCTTGAACTTTAATTCCCAGAAGCCCTGGAAACCCTGATCAGCAGGAGTGCTGACTTGGGCTTCTGGTAATTAGAGTGCAAGAACACTTGGTGTGCCAAGGTATTCTGTATTGTTTAGCATTATTATTGTAAACCGCTTCGAGTTCCCTTTACGGGAAGTAAAGCGGTGTAGACATCTAAACAATAAATAAATAAATAAATTCACTATCACGGCTCTAGTAGAAAGAAGATTTTGTTTCTAGGGGACTGGTTGCAGGGAGAGTTTTAGTTAGATTATTACCAAATAATTATCTGATGCACTAACCTGCCAGCAAAGCCAAACACTATGGGACCTCAAAGGTCACTCCTGAGTCATCAAATCAATGGAATAAGACACATTTGGAGATGATTTCTGTGTGGAACCTCTTTGTAGTAACTGCCTAAAGATTTCACGTGTCTCTCTATGTGTTGCTTTCCTGCAGACGTACCAATGAATTTGCATTTCCAGAGCATGTTGAAATCCCAGCTGCAGAACAAGACCTGCGAGAAAATCAAACCTCCCAAAAAGCTCACACTGAAACACCGACCAACCATGCCTCCCAGCAGCCTGTCTGACTCTGTGCGCAAGGATCGTCACAAGCTAGTTAACACCTTCTTAGCTGCAGCTAGTAAGTACTCCCCTATCTTGCTTGTGGTCTTGATTTGTGAAGCATGATGCAAATGGTTCTTCTCTCATGTTTTGTAATAGACAGGGCTCTATGTGTGGCTTCAGTCATACAGTGGAACACACTTGAATGCCAGAAATAAAGCCTGGAATAATAAATGAGTGTCAGATACTTTTGCCTGTCCTAATAACCACAGGCAGGCTGTATGTATTGCTCAATGTAAACAGTATGCCCTATGCAACCTGGAGTCTTTACATTTCACTCAATAAAAACTAAAAGAGAAGAAGATTAACAAAAACAACAAACATTAGAATTCCTTAACACTTCTTGAATAAATGTTGTCAGGTTAGTTAACCACCGCCTGATGATCAGTGTTGAGTTGCAGCAGTATGGTCTACTCTAATACCATAGCAGGATAACCTGCCAAAATCTTTTTATTTATTCCACAGCTTTCTATTTCCTGATTTAGAACAGTGTTTCCCCCTGTTTGCTGTGGTTTTAGCAAGGATTGGCCTGTGTCTTTGCAGTGGACATGTGTTCCTCTCATTCTCCCTACAAGAAAAGAGCTGATCAAGTCTCAAAAGATGTTCTGATGCAGCCTTCCCCAGTCTAGCATAATTCTTGTGGTTGGACACAAATCCCAGAATCTCACAGTTAGCTATCCTAGCTGTAAGAGTCTGGGAGTTCCTGCCCAAAATATCCAGAGGTCCTCAAGCTGGTCAAGACCAGTATAAGTAGATCAGTCTGACCTGCAAGCCATTTTGGCCCTAATCCCTGATATGTGGTGGAACATGAGTGAACTACATAGAGTTTGTTAGTGATGTAGGAATGGTGTGCATCCAGCTACTCTGCGTGTAATGGAGTGCACACTAATTCTTGCGGGTTTAGTTCTGGTATTACAAAGTTGATTCCGTTGAAATGGCATTAAGTTCCCAGTTTTTCATGAGTTTATTTATACATAGATAAAATGTACGTGTATCACCATTTTGTAGGAATGCTCATTTCTGAGCATCAGGAACATTGTGTATGTAATTGAGACACCTGGAAAGGTAGGTCATGACTTAAAATATAGCAGAAGTAAGGTTGTGTTTGTAGTCTGCCATAAAGTTTTACCATGGTCAAGAAATATGAACAATTAACAGGAACCTTCTCAGCCTAGCTAGAGAATACATCTAATAAAGTGTTCCACATTTATGAGCCAGAAGTGAACTGTTACATATATAATGTATTGGCACCAGGAGGTTGCCAATAATTAAAGAGTTACTGCTTTGACTAAAAAAATTCTGCAGTGAGACTGATAGTGAGCTGATCTGGCAATCCCCAAGATCAAAATAGGAGTTCTTTAATTACTAGCAACCCTTCCCTACCAGTAAAGGAATCTCCCTTAGGCAGGCATAATTTATGGAATGAAATGTTGCCTAATGGCTGCTTACTTTCCTCCTTGCATTTGGTAATGTGCTTTCCTATTCTGTTGCCACCAGAATCCTATGCATTCTGGTGGAATAAAGGATATTTGAGTGCCTCATATCCACTTGTTAAAATGTATGAATTGCAGCTAGATTCAGGTTCTGATCCATGAAATTCATATGGCCAAAATCCTCATGTAAGTTATGCGTTTGGAGCACTGATCACGGCAGTGAGAGATTTATGATACTCAAAGACTGCCACCATCTCTCCCATGGCTTCAACTCACAGATAATCTGTTTTATAATATAGGAGTGGTAAGGTGAAAGCCTTTTAAATACGAAAAATCACAACTACCACAACCAGGTGAATGATACAGGCAGGGGAGAGGATTTTCAGTAATTTAAAATGTCCTCCTTTCTCCTGGCTCTCATACAATAAAACAGATAATTTGCTTATTTTGAGGAATGTTTGGGGGAAAAGTTTGAAATCTTTGACTATCAAAAACAATCTCCCCCTGCCAGTAATTTTGCCAGCATTCCACATATCTAACTGATACAAGAGAATCTTGGCCTGTGTGTGTTAGCTTGACCTGCTCCTTGTTGTGAGGATAAAGTGGTCAGGAGGAGAGCCATGTACAGTGCTTTGCAACAGATTGTAGGAATTGTGGGAAGTAGCTGTAGTTGATATGTATTCCACATCCAGCCCAATTATTAAAGATAGAAGATAGGCAGCTGTGAGTAATGCAGCTACATTCACATTATAGCAGATAGTCATATGCAGCAAAGAAAGGGGTAGATCGGTATGGGTTGAAACTTGTTTTTTCACTTGGGAGGCATTTGTGGCAAGTGGCAGTGCCCTGCATTGTTGCAGCAGTAACGCACAATAAAGCTTTTTGAAGGCTCCCCAGTTTTTTGTTCAGGGCTCAGCAGCAAGGCTTTGGGCATTGAGGGCTGTGCCCTACAGGCCAGGAAAGAGAGGGTCGAAAGCAGGCCAATCTTCATGGCTCTCTTTCTGTTCCACTCCTCAGCTTGCTCGCATCACAAAACCAAGCCAGACAAGGCACACAGGCAATCCTTAGACGATCTAAGGGCTGCTCCCAAGGCCGAGAGAGCGCCTGAGCGCTCACTTATCCTGACTCCAGTTCATGAGAGAAAGCGATTGCGGGACAGCTCTTCCGAGAGAAGTGAAGGTAGGCTGGCTACAGCCAGGTCTCTCCAGGGGAGAACATGGGTTTTGTATTCTCCTTCCCCCCCACGCTTCTAGCTTTGGAGGAAGGGCGTTTGCTGCTTTGGGGGAAGCCAAGGTGGCAGTGGTGCAAGATGCCTCTGTCCTTCCCGGTGTGCACTTTTGAACAGCTTTCTGCTTTAGGGTCGTAGGTCTTGCTCAAGGAGATTCCCCTTTCTCTTTCGCGCGCTCTGGTTCTTTTATGCAGATGGTTTGATTTGCAGGTGGGTGCTAAGTCATAGGACAGTACCAGCATTATTATTCATTCTGTCATGGTCTTCTCTCTCTCTCTTTTTGCTCCCTTTCTGTTTAGTGTTGAAGCATCATACAGATACAGGAGGGCCAAGCTATCTATCCAGCTCCTTGACCTCCACAGTCCACAGTCCCCTTGTGCGGCAGCTGTCCGCTTCCTCGGAAAACTCCATTCCGCTGGCCAGCACAAGTTCACTGGGCACCTCGGTTGCATCTGTAAGTACCCTTCTGTGCAGGGCAGGGCTTTACCACAAAAGGAGTATTCAGTGAGATAAAGTGTTATTTATTTAGAACCTTCACTATTCACAGTGTAATGTGGAATACAGGAGACCAAGTCTGTCCCCCAAGAACATTTAACCTGAGATTTGGCACAAGGATGTACCAAGAGGCCGAAGAAGAGGGGGAGGCTGCTGTAGCGAGAAGTGCATTTGTTAGAATTGTGCGCCTCTAGCCTGGGTTGGGATAGCAGTAGGTTAGTGGTTAAGATGCTGAACTTGACGACTGGAAGGTCAGCAGTTCGAGACCCAAGTGCCATCTCTGCCCCAGCTCCTTCCAATCTAGCAGTTCAAAAACAAGACATTGCAAGTAGATAAATAGGTACCGTTTCTGTGGAAAAGTAACAGCGTTCCATGCCATCTGATGTCTAGCCATGCCTGTCAGATGACCACAGAACCATATGCAGATGCAGACAGTGCTGCCTCTTTTACTGTAAATGGAGATGAGCACTGTACCTTAGAGTTGGATATGACTGGCGTTCGAGCAAGGGTGACCTTTACCTACAGGTGAAACTCGGAAAATTAGAATATCGGGCAAATATCCATTCACTTCACTTAAAATATGAAACAAATATATGAGATAGACTCACTACATGCAAAGCGAGAGATGTCATGCCTTAATTCATTATAATTGTTATGATCATGGCGTACAGTGTACATGAGATTATGTGATGATTATGGGATACATGAGATTGGGGTGTTGCCATAAGCATTAATATTATAACAAGGTTTGAACTCTCGCTTTGCATATAATGAGTCTATCTCATATATTTGTTTCACCTTTTAAGTTGCATTACTGAACTGAATGAACATTTGCACAATATTCTAATTTTCCGAGTTTCACCTGTAGCTTGGGTCATAGGAATTAGGCCAGAGGTGATCAGTTTCCAGGAGTCCTGGGAGCATAAATGGTCCCTTCCAGACCTCAGCAGGCTACTTCTGACTTCCCCTTCTCCGTTTTTCCCCTCTTGCCTTAAACAAGCCTCTTTTTGCCCTCTTGAGAGATGTAGGGAGAAACTGTTCAAAAATCTTAGTCTTCATAGATCTGTTTTTACTCCATGCAAAGTACTGTTTTCAAAAATAGAATTTACCAGAAATTTTGGACTTTTCTTACTGAAAAGAATGGGAATCCGTATGCAACCTTTGGGCAGTGCTTTGGCCACCAGGAAAAGTTGTCTTCTCCCTGATTTTGGTTGTTAGTCTTAAATTTTATTTATTTATTTACATTCATACAGCACCCTTTTGATGCAAGCACCACGCAGGGTTGATTTCTATCTATATATCAGATTAAAATCATACAGTGATAACCAAGAAAAACACATAAAAAACAAAATCAGATGGCATCAGAAATCTTAAAACCATAACAATATTCATAGTAAACGCTATCAGTAGCAATAAATGGAGGTTGATGATGATAATAATAAATGCAGGGCCAACACTATGCAGTTCTCCTGATCTTATAAGCCTTGAAAGGTTTGCTGACAAACTAAGTCTTTATCTTTAGTGACTTATGGAATGTTAATAAAGTAGGAGCAGTTGTTCTTTCCACTGGCAATTCATTTGAGAGGGTGGGGGCTATGGCAGAGAAACCTCTTGATGTGTTTATTGCTCACCCCCCCTTCCTCTAGGTGTGACCATCAGCGCTTACATGCCTGGATGCTTCAGGTATAACTCCTGAGGAAGAGGTGCTCCCTTAGATAGCTAGGTCCCAAATTGTTAAAACAAGCAGCATTGTCTGCAAACAAATAATAAAAGGCAGCACTGGAGAGGAACAAATGTTTCAAAGTCCAGGGTGAAAGCATATTTTGGGTTTGTGGCTTGGCTCTCTTATGCCAGGGAAGCATACCAATGGGAAATAGTGGCTAAAATCCTGTTATTCAATGTAGTAAGCCAGTGATGGCCAACCTTGGTGCTCCAGATGTTCTTGAACTTCAATTCCCAGAAGCCCTGATCAGGTGTGTTGACTTGGTATTCTGGGAATTGAAGTCCAAAAACACCAGGATTGCCAAGGTTGGCTATCACTGTAGTAAGCTGTAACTGGAATAGACTCATTTGAATTGATGGCACATATTGGGGGGGGGGGGGGGGTTGACTCACGAAATCTCCAATGATTCAGTGGGCCTACTCTAGTTTGACTAACTACACTAAACAACAAGGTTTCAGCTAATGTTTGGTTATAGAGGTGAGCTCTACATGTTTTATAGATGTATCTGTCTGATGAGGTACTTACAGACTCCACAGGCATTCCCAGAAGGAATCAGGGAAGTTTGGGATGGTCTAGAGCAGGGGTCAGCAAAATTAGCTCTCCAGTTCTGGGACTTCCAATTACCAGATGCCCAAGTCAGTACACCTGCTGATCAGGGCTTCTGGGAATTGAAGTCCAAGAACACCTGGCAAGTCACGTTTGCTAACCCCTAGTTTAGAGCAGTAGTTCCTTAGCCTTGGGTCCCCAGATGTTCTTGGAGTAAAACTTCCAGATACCTTCACCATTGGCTATGCTGGCCAAGATTTCTGGGAGCTGTAGACTAAGAATATTTGAGGACCCATGGTTGGGAAACACTGGTCTAGTGTGTTGTATATTTTGAGTATGGTCATTGCCTCTGACGTGGAAAGACCCACATAGAGGACAGCCACCATTTTCCTGACAGCAGTGATGCTTATCCTTTGGCCCTCCAGATGTTTTAGTCTTTAACTTATAGAATCTGATAAAAAAACAGACTGACTGAGGCTGATAGGAGCTGTAGAGTAACACATCTGGAGGGCATCTGAATGGGAATGGGACCACTCCTTCACCTCTGTTTTGTTTATGGACATTACATTTAGGAGAGTCACTTTGATATAAATAAATAAAGATTGATTCACCTGATGGTGTAGGATCAGTTATTCTTGGCTGCTCTTCATCTTGAAGGGCTTTTCCTTGGGGTCTTGGCTTGCCAGAGACAGAATCTTCAGGACATTTCTCATTTGCTTTTTGGAGGAGGCAGTTTATTGGCTTTGGTTATGTATTCCTTCACATTTTATTTGTGAAATGCTCCGTGTATTGGGCTTGAGGAACATAGTCCTTCAGATGTGATTGCACTGGAGCCATCCTCCCTTTTCTTCGGTTACATTGACTAAGTGTAATGAGATTTACAGTCCAGCTAAACCAGGATAGAGTGGGGTGTCACATCTTCTACACTCTGAAGGTAATCCTTCAGAAGATAGGATATAAAGGGGGGATACCTGAAGTTAGGCAAGTTTCCGTAATTGTTGCTCATTTTAGGCTGGTGTTAAAAGCAGAGTTGTCCACTATGATTTATAGGGTTATTGCGTTCTGTATAAAATTACTCCATTATTAGATTAGGCATATTTAAAGGACAGAGAAGTGAGGGGAAAAACAACTGAAATGGTTTACAACTCCTTCCTCATTAGCTCCTGTTGATGCATAACTTCATTGGACCTTTTGAGTATCCAAATAATAGAGACCCTGCTGATGCATATCAGGTGACTTGTGCTTAGCCAATCAGTGCCCAGATTTGTGTGGGTGTAACAATCCTATCTACAACATTAGCAGGTTACACTGAGGTCCATTAAATCCCCTGGTGTATTAACCAGCCCCTCTTCTACCTTAAAGTGCAGTTTTAACCATAGTAGATACATATGTTCATCCAGCTTTATCCACTTGATTCTTATTGGGGGTGGGGGTCAAAGACAATGAGAAAATGGTAACTATTTTCGTTACTGGTTTTGGTTTTGGTGATAGTGGTTGTACTTTCATAACATTGTTATGAAAGTTAGCTCAAAATTTAATAGTTTAACAAGTTAATCCTGTTCACGTTTCCCTGTATAACAGATAGTTTTGTCTGCATTATGTTGGGCAAATCATAACATAAAACCATCCCTTCTTAACATCATTGAGATTAAAATATCTGAATATACAGTAATCTTTACTGACCTTTGAATATGAAATAAAAATAATTCTGCTTTCGTTCTAAATGAACAGGACATTCATTTAATATAAAATGTTCAGCAGTAGAAGAACAAACCTGTACATTTTACTTAGGAGGCACATGTGGATGAGAATCCTGTTAATTAAAATACATTTGAAAAGGATTGGCAAATAGCATATCTTTATGACCCTTCAAAAGGTTGCTTAGCATTGGGCATGGGAGAGAAGAAGCTTCAAGGCATGCCTCCCTACAAGCCTTTCCTACAGAAAACGGTTACATGAATTATTTTATTTTAGTTCAGTTTGTGATGTATTTGTCAGTTGTTTATTTGATTTGCTGTGTGTTGTTATTTGTTTGTTCATTGCCCAGAGTGGAATACCACCAGATGGGCGGTATAGAAATACAATAAATAAATAGAATATAAATAAATATAAACATGTGTTGGCTTCATCAACATCTTCTTGGCAGTGGTGTGTAATGGAACTTTAGGGAAGAGGCAGCTTACCCTGGTAGGTAGGGAGTTAAGAGATAATGCATACTGTATGTTGGTGAGGTGAGATGAGATGTGCAGAATACCTAAAAGCTCTTTGTTGCTATGGATATTAGGAGGCTATATAGGGAAACATCCACATATGTTAAGGTTTAGGAGGGTGGGTTGCGCAAAGGAGGCAGTAGGATCTGTACTTTTAGAAATGTATAGTTTGCACGCTTGTCACAATATCAGGTGTTTTTTTTTTAAAAAAAAAAAGGTAAAGTAAAATGGGACAATGCCTTGGTTATGACAAATGTACAGTGAGGGGAAAAATCTAGAAGTTTTTCAGCTATTGTTCCTCTAGGTCAGGGGTGGAAAACCTGTGGCCTTGAGGGAAGCCTGGGCTTTTGGGAATTGAGGTTCCAGAACACCTAGAGGACTAACCTGTTTCCTTACGGGAGGGGGTATTTCCTGCACCATTAAAACATGCTTTGGTGCGCCCCCTCCTGAAGAAAATATCCCTTGACCCAGCTGTCCTTAACAATTACAGGCCGGTTTTCAACCTGCCCTTTTTGGGTAAGGTTTTGGAGAAGGCGGTGGCGCGCCAGCTGCAGAGTGTCCTGGAGGAAGCGGATTATCTAGACCCCTTTCAATCAGGATTCAGGCCCGGGTATGGTACGGAGACGGCATTGGTCGCACTAATGGATGATCTCTGGCGGGAGCGGGACGGGGGTTATCCATCCGTCCTTGCTCTTCTTGACCTCTCAGCGGCCTTCGATACCGTCGACCACGGCATCCTTCTGGAACGGCTCAAAGGATTGGGGATCCAGGGCACTGTGTTGTCCTGGTTTTCCTCTTTTCTGGAGGGCCGTACCCAGTCGGTGTGGTTAGAGAGTGGGAGGTCCAGCCCTAGGTCCTTCAAGTATGGGGTTCCTCAGGGCTCGGTGCTTTCTCCCCTCTTATTTAACATCTACATGAAGCCACTGGGTGAGATCATTCGTTCCCACGGGGTGCGGTACCATCAGTACGCGGATGACACCCAGTTGTATATCTCGGCCCGTGGGGACCCCAGTGATGCTGTTGAAATCCTATCCGGATGCCTGGAGGCCATTGGGGTCTGGATGGGGGACAATGGGCTTCGGCTGAATCCCAGCAAGACAGAGTGGCTGTGGATAAGGGGCCCCGTGTTATCCAGGGAGTTACCACCTTTGGTACTGGATGGGGCGGTTTTGCCCCAGACAGACCCAGTGCGCAACTTGGGGGTCCTTCTGGATTCACGGCTGCTGCTGGAAGAACAAGTGGCGGCTGTGGCCAGGAGGGCTTTTGCCCAACTTCGGGTGATTCGCCAATTGTGCACGCTCCTGGACCGGGGCTCCTTGCTTATGGTCACCCATGCTCTGGTTACTTCCCGACTAGATTATTGTAATGCGCTCTACATGGGGCTGCCCTTGACGACCATTCGGAGGCTGCAGCTGGTCCAGAATGCGGCAGCCCGGGTGGTGATGGGATGTGGGCGATATGCCCATGCCTCACCGCTACTTCGGGAGCTGCACTGGTTACCAGTTTGTCTCCGGGTGCAATTCAAGGTGCTGGTTTTGACCTTTAAAGCCCTATATGGCAGTGGGCCAGGATACCTTAGAGACCGCATTGTCCCAAGAGTGTCTGCCCGTCCAACCAGAGTGGACCGGAGGGGCTCTCTAATGGTGCCATCAGTTAGGGGTGCACATCTGTCTAGCACCCGAAGGAGGGCCTTCTCCGTGGCCGCACCAACTCTCTGGAACCTCCTGCCAACAGATCTAAGACTTCAAAGAGAATTGCTGCCCTTCAGGAAAGGATTGAAGACCTGGCTGGAATGGGATCACGGTCCCCGCCTGCTGGCTTACGTAAAGAATTAAGAACTCTCTCTTCCTTTTTTAGAGTGGGTGGGATGGATGGGTGGGATAAGGGGTTTTTTTTTTAAGTGGGTGGGATATGGGGTTTTTAAAGTGTTTTTATATGTTTTTAGAATTTGTTGTAATGCCGCCCTGAGTCGGGTTCTGCCTGAGTGGGCGGCATATATAAATACGACTAAATAAATAAATAAATAGGTCAGGGATTCTCAGCATTGGGCCTCCAGGTATACTTGGACTTCAATTCCCAGAAGCCCAGGCTCCCCTCAAGACTGCAGGTTCTTCACCCCTGCTCTAGGTCGATCCACCCTCCCCCAATGCATACTTGATGCTCCCTCCAAATTGATGCTCCCAGACAACTCCAAAAGTCTCTATTCTCCCTGCTGCTGGTAAAATGGGATCACAGCCCTACTCCAAAATGTTAGACTGCAGTGTCCATCATCCTTGGCTAGAACAATTTATGAACCTTACTGCCTCGAGATGGTAACTCTTGTATGCCTCTCTCCTGTGCCCATTGCTAAACAGCCTTCTGAAGTGACATAAAGCATTTCATCAACACAGATGCTTATCGTAGAATGAAAAAAAGTCAGCCAGGAGTCCTGAGTTTGTGTACAATGGCTAACCCTCATTTCCTCTGGATATTTAAAACAAAGAAAGAGGCCAGGTGAATTCAGGGGGCTGCTGTTTCAAGACAAGCAGTTATGTAAGCAGACAGAGAAGAGCAGACCTGGGTTAAATGGAACTGACAGATGGTAATAGGTTTTTTTTTTACACATCTTGAATGTGTTGCTTTTGTGTAGCTTGGAAAATGTGGGAACTAGAGTCCAAAAAGAGTTATATTTTTGTTTGTTTTGGTGTAGACTGGTATCTAAAGACATCAGCCTAGGTTCCCTGGAATATGATAGAATACAAATCCCAGTGTAAGAAAGAAATGTTCTAATTTCATAGAGAAGGACTGATGGGTGTCATTCTTGGTATTCTAAGCAGAATTGCTCCCTTTACTTGTCTTGAAAACAGCATGGTTCAAAATCTCCTCTAGTGTTTTTTTCCTGGTTTATATCTTGGTAACAGCTGCTTGATGCACTTCCCCCAGGCCTAGTATCACTGTCTAGCCCCATGATGGGGAACCTTGGCACTCCAGATGTTCTTGGACTTCAGTTCCCAGAAGCCCAAGCACCCTGTAAATCCACACAAATGGGTTTACTGCGATTCATCCGGCCTGCACTGCCCTCGTTGCTCCCTGGAAGCAGAATTAAAACACGCCCGTACGGGAGCGATGAGGGCAGCACGGGGCCAGATGAATCGCAGTAAACCCATCCGTGTGGATTCACAGGGTGCTTGGGCTTCTGGGAATTGAAGTCCATGAACATCTGGAGTGCCAAGGTTCGCCATCACAGGTCTAGCCTTAGAATGGCTTCCCGTTTCATCCCACCTTTTTACTCATTAGCCTGTTTTGTGTTTGCTTTGCAGCAGCAACCAAGAAGGCGGAGAGGAGAAAGCTCTTTTGACATTAACAACATTGTCATCCCTATGTCAGTCGCTGCAACCACCCGGGTAGAAAAGCTTCAGTACAAGGAAATCATCACACCAAGGTACCGCTGGAGCTGGAGCATCTCCAGCCTCCCTGATTTCCTTTTTGCTCCAAATCCAGCTGGGTGGGTTAACACAGCAGTTCTCTGTCCATGCATAAGGAGTCATCCAGTAATGGATTAATTGTTGCATAGCACAGCAGAAATTACAGTATCTACAAACCATAGCTATATCATCTTCTTGGCTCCTTTCCTCATTTCTTTCATCTGTTTAAAGCTAGGCAAAGTGGACAACACTAGATAATATTGAGTATGGGGCATGTGGAACGTGAGGTGTTGAGGGGAGCCTGGGCTTCTGGGAATTGAAGTTCCAGAACACCTGGAGGACTAGCCTGTTTCCTCTAGGCCAGGGTTTCTCAACTTTGGGCCTCCAGGTGCACTTGGACTTCAATTCCTTGAAGCCCAGGCTCCCTTCAAGGTTGCAAGTTTCCCATCCCTAAAAGGGGGGTGGGGGAGTGGGACAACAATGGGTGATATAGGGTCTTGGATAGTGTGGAATATAGGATATTGTCAGAGAGGGCACTCAGCCCACTCTGTGGGCACATGCGCTGTCGCCCCAGCACAGAGTTCACTCTGCCCAGCAGCCCAATGGGAGTGCTTCCTCGCTCCCCCCAGCAGGGAGTTTGCCCTGTTTCTCTGCCCAGCAGCCCAATGGGAGCACTTCCTCCCTCCCCCCAGCACAGAGTTTGCCCTACCCCTCTGTTTGGGCACTCAGTCTCTAAAAAATTCTCCATCACTGATATAAGACAGTGATGGCGAACCTTGGCACTCCAGCTGTTTTTGAACTTCAATTCCCAGAAGCCCTGATCAGCAGGAGTGCTGACTTGAGCTTCTGGTAATTGAAGTCCAAGAACACCTGGAGGTCCAGATAAGGTTGCTGAGAAGATTTGTGGCTTTCAGAACAGGCAAAAAAGTTTAGGAGCAGTCAGAAGGTGTAGTTTTGTTGGAGCTGAGAAACCTGAAAAGCACTTCCAGACTGAGGAAGTGAAGGAGACATTCAGAATCAGATTAGGCTCTCTAAGGAGCCAGTGAGATTAGCTTGGAGAAGATTTAGCACTCAGGAGGCCTGGACATTGAAAGCTTGCACTTGCCTGGCTAAGCCTCTTTCATGGCCCTGAAGCCCACTTGGGTGGTTTTGAGTAAAACATTGTTTAGATCTTATCCTACTTTCTAGATTAAATGGAAGTACAGTATTCCCAGTGGTCCTATGATGAAGGGAAAGGTAAAAAGATGATAAAATATCCTCGCCCCTCCTACCAGATCTTGGAAGCAACATGTCACAATAACAGTGTTGCCAGTAAATGTGTTCCTTTTGGGGGCATCCTAATGACAGGTATGTTTGTGAACTAATGGGATAACCTATAATTATGGCAATTTTAAAAAATGCATAGCAAATAATGTTTACTTATTACTTCTACAATACTGATTTTGCAGGGGAGCAAGCCATTCCCCCTCTATTATTTTTTTAAAATGAAAACTTGGTTTCTTTTTAAAAAATGAAAGTGTAATGTACATATTACCTATTTCTGAAGCAATGGCTGATTTGAAACTTCATTAAAAACAAATGCAAAACATTCCCAGCTATGCCCATAAAGGGCAGGCGTTTCTGGGGGTGTTTCTCTAAATCAGGGGTGCCCAAACTTTTCAGGTTGCGGGCCGGTCACATCATTCCTCCCACTAGAAGTGGAAGCAAAACACGTGGGTGCATTATGTCCTCGTGCATGCATAATAATGCTGCCATAAATGATCCGCGGCTGTCGTAAACGCACGTTTTACCTCCGCTTCCAGGAGCGTCACAGGCTGGATGATTTGGCTCCGCAGGCTGGATCTGGCCCATGGGCCATAGTTTGGGCACCCCTGCTCTAAACCACTTGTTGAATACAAAACTGTTCCTGCTGTTTAGGATGCACACTCTAAGAAATTTTTTCACCTAGTTCTTTATTAACCGTACTGATGGCTGTATATTGCAGCTGGCGTGTTGTGGATATCAGTGTCCTGAAGGTGAACCCAGATGAAGACAACGAAGAGGTAATCATGCTAATTCTCTTTGTGGCCTCTGTTTTGTTCTCAGTGCATCACCTTTGATTGTTCTTTCATTCTTTCATTTTATTTTTCCTTGGCTCTTCTAAATCTTGAGAGGACAAGTCATTCTTTCCCCCTCCTCTCATCGTAGAACACTTCACCAAAGGAGGATGGCAGGAACCAGCATGTCATTGACATTCTCTTCAAACAATCACTTGGCCAACTCAAACTTTCTCCCTTTCCTAGGAAGAGTTCTTTATCAAGTAGCCCTAGCTAGGGTAATTCCCTTGTTGGAATTGTAAGCACATTTAGTGGCTGTCTGGCATTCATTGCAGTGATTGAATGTAAAGTGGAATTGAACATCCAGTGTCTGCTCTTGGTTTTAGAAAGAGCATAGCATTTGGATGCTGTTCTATTTTGTTTGGGTCATCTTTGGGACAGCCCACCATGCAAGCATTTGTTCAGCTATGTCACAGATTCATTTGCTAGAGCAGTCTTTTCTCAACATTTTCGCCCCTGGACAGCTGAGCGAGCCAGTCACGTGGTTCCTCCCACCTGGATGTGTAAGTAAAATGCATTCTAAACATGTGTGGAGCGTGTTTTTCTTCCACTTCAGGGAGTGGCGAGGGGGCCGAAAGAAATGGCATCTGGGGCCGGGTCTGGCCTACAGACCGTAGGTTAAGAATGCCTGTGCTAGAGCATGTAAGCAGTTAGAAATGAAACTCCAGTGTGAAAGTCCCAGCCGTGTGTTTGGTAGCTTTCCTTCCAGGTCTTACAAAAGGAAAAGCTGATGACTCATATACTGCTGATTTTGGGCGAGGTCTGGTGAGGCATCACATCATAGGATTCACACCCCATAATTGTTCTTTGTTACATTTATGTCCTCCCCTTCCATTGAGTTCAAGGTGGCATAAACATCTCCCCTCATTAATTGCTTTTGTTTTGAAAAACTCAAGCAATTAAGGTATTCTTGCCTTTATTAGAGGACTTAATGCAGGAAGTTATTTTAGATTCTGAAGACCATGGAAGAGCTAAAATCCCAAAGTCATTTGTATGCAGCAATGCTGACAGTTATTAACAGTTAGGCTACTAAGGGCTGAAAGGCACCCAGAAACAATACGCCATCCTTTTTTGAGTTATACAAGAAGCCAAAGAAATAGGGATTGGAGCCCTACACCTGTCCATCCATGTTAATAAAGTCCAAATGCTCTTTAATCATGGTCAGATTTCCATTAGCCTGCCATCCATTTGCTTGTGGATGGTACAAGATGGTTCTGTTTGAAAATTCCCATTGATGGATCAGTTCTGATGACTCACATATATTCAACACATAGGCCTCTCTTTTCATAAAATCCCGCAACCTGTTGATGTCCCTGAGGGACTGTAACAGGCCATGTTTGAAATCTTACAGAATTTTTTTTAGACAGAAACAAAATAGTGAAACATTCCTATATACATTTGCACACACCTCTGTTTCTTCTCCATTTTTATATTTCAAACATCACTCAGCATTCCCTGATGACTAAACATTCTTAGTACTAAGCACGCTTTGAAGGAGTAGTCATGTGTTGAGTGGTTAGCTGGCCGGTTTGTAAAAAGTGTGGGTGTTTTCTGCTTTAAATATTAAGGTTCGTACACACATTTTGTTATATCACTTTTATTTCTCCATGCCCTCATTTTGCCCAGAACTGTGATAGTAGCCTTTATCACTTCACCTCACTCTAAAACAAGAAAAATGGCATATGGAAGAGTGACTAAAACATGTTTTTGAGTTGAAAAAAAAGCAGGCAACATAACACTGCAGTCTGAAAATAAGCGGATACAGTTTGTTGGTTTCTGCTGTTCTGAAATGTCATACATTGACTGTAGAATATGCATCCCTAGAATTCATCCATAGATACTGTATATACTCGAGTATAATCCGAGTTTTTTAGCCCCAAAATTGAGCCCCCAAAAGGGAACACGGCTTATACTCGGGTCAATGACCACGAGGGTCCCAAGACCATGCTGGATTGAGACACGCAAACAATTTAATTAATTTTACCATATTTTCATGAATTTTGATTATTGAAACTAGTAGCTGCTGCATTTCCCACCCTCAGCTTATATTCGGATCAATCTATTTTCCTGGTTTTTCGGGTCAGAATTATATTCTCAGCTTATATTCGGGTCGTCTTATACTTGAGTACGGCTATGTGGAAAAAGCATTGGAACATAATATACATGTGTTAGAATTAGTTACTGTCTGTATTTAATCCTCTGAGATGAACACCATAGGATCTGTATTATTGATTTGTCACCCATGAAGCTGTCCATGATACAAGTGTCTCCAGAGAAGATACAGCTATCCGCCATGTCTTCTTCATGGTCCCTATGAAATCACACAAATGCAGTTAAATCCTGCGTGTGGGCAGACAACTTGGAATAATCCAGAGCTATGAGGGAACCACATGCTCCACCTACCCTTCTCAGCACATGTGATTCCCACGCAGTGACCCTTCCATTCTTTTCTCACCACCACAGCATTCAGACTTCTGTTCTGGAGCATCTCCCAGCAATCTATGTGAATATTTCTGTCTTTTTTACTGTTTATAATTTACGCTTACTTCACACAATCTTTGAGTATCACCCCTATCAAAATTTCTTCACAATTGGGTCCACATAACATCGGACAGCTGGATCCTTACCATCATCGCGGTTTGCGATGCAATAGAGTTTCAGTCTCTCCCTCCAGTTGGACACCTTTGGTCTACAAGGTCAACCAAAATATTTGGAGAAGTCTCTGCTCCTATAGAATTGTCCTCTTCAGACAGACTATCAGGGCTTCTATTCCCGATATTTTACAATGCTAAAGAAGGATGGAGGAATTCATTCTATTCTAGATGTGAGAGGCATCAACTGATACATCTACAAAGAAACTCAAGATGATAACTTTGCAGGCCATCCTTCCTCTTCTCAGACAAGATCACTGGTTTACTATAATAAACGTGAAGGACACTATTTCCATATAACCCTCAGTGAGAACCACCATTGCTACCTCCACTTGATGATAAGTACTGATGCCTTCGAGTTTGAAGTCCTTCCTTTCAGTTTGTTCATTCATTCATTTCATTCATTCATTCATTTATTTATTAGATTTGTATGCCACCCCACTCAACAAATGTGACTCAGGGCGGCTCACAGAACCACAACGTCAGATACTACAGTACAGCAAAATACAGAGGCATACAATAAAATACAATAGCATACAGTAAAATACCACAGTCCCACAGGTGTTTACGAAATGAATGGCACCAGTGGCAATGTTCTTGAAGACCAAAGGCATCTTTTGGACTGCAGTGGCTCAGTGGTTAAGAAGCTCACCTTGTTAGCTCGAAGACTGGCACGTTGGCAATTTGAGACCCAAGTACTGCATGACGGAATGAGTGCCTGTCTCTGTCCCTGCTTCTGCCTACTTAGATCAAAAACAAGAAATTGCAAGTAGATAAATAGGGACCACTTTGGTGGGAAAATATCTTAGGGGCATGAAAGGAGCCTCATCTGGGCATCCTCTGAGCTGAGTCTCTCCACCAAAAATCATTTCAAGCCAGAATAATTTCTGACTGTCTCTTTAATTATTTCAGAGTCTGAACACCAAGCTGAGAGGGACGTACTTCTTACCAAGAATCTATTACTGAATTTCATCCTCAGAATAAACTACTCAAAATCTCATCTCCAGCCCACACAATGAATCAAGTTCATAGGAGCCATTCTCAATTCGACAAAGGGGGGGAGTATTCCTTCCAAAAGAGAGTGGATAAGATAAGGAATTACACAAAGTATCTTCTCTCGACAAACGCCATTTCAGCCTTTATGGTACACAAGGTCCTAGGTCACATGGTCTCTGTGATAGCCCTTCTTCTCCATGCCAAATTGCGCATGAGATCCCATCAGGTAGATACCCAATGCAAACTTCTCTCCATCACACCAGAATTTTCCCTGAATTGCTATGTGGGTGACATGGAGAAATCTTCCATTTCTTTTGTCTTTGTGCAGGCATCTACATAACTAGTCCAGTTCAACTAATCATTCAACTCTGTGAGTTTGTTTCTGTATAAATATTGGATAAAAAACAATCTCTTGTTGCTCTCCACAAGGAAAATCAAAGCAGTTGATAGATGAGGAAGATATTTGATCATTTAAGAATGTTAGATACTGACATTTTCAGCTTAAATGTCCTTTATCCTGTGTTCAGTATCTTCACCCAAATAGCTTTTGAACTTAAATGGTGTTGCCAGTGGTGGGAGGCCTTGTGAAATCCTGAGGGAAGCAGCTTTTGCCACCTCATAAACTAGAGCAAATAATGTGGTCATAGGAGGTAGACGTCCCCATTTCTTTCCATGGAAACATCTAGTTTTCTAATGGAGGAAGAGTCACCATTGAGAAAGCATCAAAACATGAACAGTGCCCTCAAGTGTAAAAGAGGGATTTTTGGGTGCAAAATCTCTTCCTCTCTATTTCCAGACTACAGATCACTAAGATCCCGGAAGTTTTGCTCTGAAAGGGTCTTTGGTACAAGACGAGGAAGAAGACAGATTTGTGTGCTGTGCAAGTGAACCAGTCAGCAAATAAGAGCAATATAAGCACCTTACAGGCTGTAAAACCTCATTATACTTGGTGATGTTTATTCGCCTTTCTTACAAATCAGAGCTAAATTTGAAGAGGCAACTCCAAAAGAGATAGTTATCTTCCAGTCAGTGGACCCATGTCTGTTGTGAATGAAGGCAGCTAAAATAGCTGCGCATTCCTTAGTTGTTGCTGCCACCTCACTAACCTTTTAAATTAAGTTCTCAAAGCCTGCTGTGTCCAGTTTAAAAAAAGGAAGACCGTTGGCAGGATTAAGGACCAAGATTCTGGCAATCCCTCAGTGGTAATGCTCAGAAAGACTGCCTTGCCTGTTTGAAGACTCATTCATTAGGTAGAGACTGGCAGAGAGATGCTAAAATGCCCCAGAGTTGATTCAAGACATGTTCACAGTGAAAAATAGCATTATTATTTTTAAAAAATTGCAAACACGATCAGGTAAAAATAGCTGAATTACTAGATCCTTATTAAAGCACAGAAATTATCTCCCTCTGCATCCCCAAATACAAATGTGTGCTTCTGTTGTTTTTCTGTGAATGGATGATGTTTGGAATTGATGTGCTGAAGTTCTAGGAAGGAGATTTTAATTCTGGGTGTCCACAGCTAGTTCAGTTTTAGAACATTCCTCATGAGCATACCTGTCAAGCATGGCTCCGGACAGTATGGGACCTGCGCAGAAGCCTTCTGCACATGCGTAGAAGGCTTCTATGCATGCGCAGAAGGGGATGTGCAGTAATTACTTTCCCCTGCCGTCAAATTTATTTATTTATTTATTTATTTTTCACGCTTATATACCACCCACTCAGGTACAACCCAACTCAGGGCGGTTTACATAGCAGACAGTAAATACATAAAAAGACACATGATAAAACAAAGTTTTGTTGTTGTTCAGTCGCACAGTCGGTTCCGACCCTTTGCGACCCTATGGACCATTGTTCTCCAGGCACCTCTGTCCTCCACCATCCCCCTCAGCACTCCCAGTTCTGTGCCCATTGTGTCTACAATACCATCTAGCCATCTCATCTTTGGCCTCCCCCTTCTTCTTTTGCCCTCCACCTTTCCCAACATCAGGGCCTTCTCAAGTGAATCCTCCCTTCTCATTTGATGTCCAAAATACTTTAGCTTCGTCTTTACTATTAGCCCTTCCAATGAGCAGTCAGTGTTGATTTCTTCTAAGATTGACCTATTTGTTCTCCTCGCTGTCCAGGGTACTCTCAAAACTCTCCTCCAACACCACATTTCAAAGGCATCTATTCTTCTGCGTTCAGCTTTCCTAATTGTCCAGCTCTCACATCCGTACATTACCACTGGGAATACCATTGCTTTGACTATTCTAATTTTTGTTTGCAATGTGATGTCTCTGCTTTTCACTATGTTCCCCAGATTTCTCATGGCTTGTCTCCCAAGAATCAGTCGCCTTTTTATTTCATGGCTGCAATCCCCATCTGCCGTGATCTTTGATCCCAGGAAAGTAAAATCTGTCACTGCTTCTACTTCTTCCCCATCTATTTTCCAGGAACTGATTGGGCCTGTTGCCATTACCTTGGTTTTCTTGATATTGAGTCTCAAACCAGCTTTTGCACTCTCCTCCTTCAGCCCAATCAAGAGGTTCTTTAGGTCTTCCTCACTTTCTGCCATTAGGGTGGTATCGTCTGCATATCTCAGATTGTTTATGTTTCTCCCAGCAATTTTAATCCCATATTGTGATTCCTCCATCCCTGCATTTCGCATTATGTGCTCTGTGTATAGATTGAATAAGCAGGGTGATAAAATGCAGCCTTGTCTTACTCCTTTTCCTATTCCAAACCACTCTGTCATTCCATGTTCTGTCCTAACTGTTGCTTCTTGGTTCATGTACAGATTTCTCAGGAGGCATATGATGTGCTCTGGTATTCCCATCTCTTTAATTACTTGCCACATCTTGTTGTGGTCCACACAGTCAAATGCCTTAGTGTAATCAATGAAACAAACCTTTAGGAAGGAACTAAAGACCTGGCTGGTGGGCCAAGTTTGGGGTGCGGGTGGGGATGGAGGTACCGTTAGGTGGTTGGTATAGATAAGTGTGTCTTCCGCCAAGGTCCCTTCGGTACTTGCGCACCTTTTAGGGGTGGGTTTTTTAACTTTTAACTTAAATTACGGGATGGCAGTGGGAAAGTAGATAGTGGCGCTAAATTAAGGGAAATCATGGCCAATCCAGGATACTTGACAGGTATGCTCATGAACCACATAATGTGGAGGGTAGATGGGTTGGGCACATTGATTGATTGATTGATGGAAGGGATCTTAAATGTCTAATTAAGCTCATCTCGAAAGCTAGACGAGAGATTTCTGTAGAGAGCCATTGTGGATCTGCGCTGGTTGGAATGGACTGATACCATAAACCAGGGGTTCCCAACCTTTTTAAACCAAGGGCTGGGTCACGCTCTTTCATTCAGCTTTGAGGACCGGACGGCCATTTTGCCCTGCCTGCACGATGAGGGTGGTCACTTTAACCCAACAGCGTCAAAGGGTGTGGCCATTTCTTCCTTGAATGCTCTTGGAGGGGTGGGAGGCCACATGAAATGGTGCTGTGGGCCGGATCCAGCCCACGGGCCTTAGGCTGGGAACCCCTGCCATAAACATTCTCACTGAAAGGCATCTCACATTACTTGTAAAGCTATGGCATACTCTCTTTTTTTCAACACTGCGCTATGGCTGTTGATGACATGGGAGAAACCTGGCATAGGGGCTACAAAGTTGATCTTGCAGAGCATTTTTGCCTGAAGGAATCTCTATATCTCTTCCAGGCCAGAACTTCCTGTGCTCCCCCCCATATGTGAGACCACAAGGTGGTCATAAAAGAACAAATTGTCTCATCTGTCAGCAAATCATTTTCTTCAAGGGTCTTTGCCAGTACATAACTTACTAACCACCTTCACCATAGAAGCTTCTAGAATTAACTGAATAGGCTTCTGTCCAGGCTAAAAGGTCTCTTAAGTGTTTAACTGAAGCAGTTGCTTACAAAACGGTGACACTGGGCTGTTTGAAGGAAAACATCCTGGCTAATTATGAGAAATTTGTTTTGACCACAAATCAATTTTTTTAAATGGCTCATCTACATGCTGATTTTTTGTCATACCCCTTTGGTGAAGTTTCTAATGAGTGTGTCCCCATGATGGGGCAAGGTTTAATCTAATCCTTTTTAAAAATGAAATCACCATTCAATTTGTGGTTGAATAGAAGCGGAATCATATAAGAGGTGCGTTAATTAGTACAGAATGGCTTATTAAAAGTGATTATATTCATTAGTTGTTATTGATTAATATGCTCATGCACTTTTCTTCTTACTGTGCCCATAAACAAAAAGTGATTCCTGTACAAGATACAAGAAAATCTCAATTCTTCGTTAGGAAAAAAAAAGAGAAGGAAAGTTTGTTGTACTCCTATGTTTCTAGTTCTCATACAGAAACGTGAAAAGATTTCCAAAATGCTGAAAGTCTCCTTATGAAGGACTGACAACATTTTGATTGGTTTTTTTTATTAAAGCCTAGGCCCCTTCTCTCATTTACTCACTCTTCATTTGCCATTCATTTAATGCTGTTCTTCACCAAGAAATTCCCTTTCTGGATTCCAAAAAATGACTAGTGAAACTGTATTAGGCAGTATTTTAGAATCAAAAGCACCTAATTCAGGAGAATACCTGGAAAGGACTCCACTAACCTGGGAAAATGTATGACCTTCCAGATGTTGTTAGACCCCAGATCCCCAGGTGTGAGAGATTATGTTGTCAGAGTTCATTAGCATTGGAAAGGTGATGGTCCCCCAAGCTCTGCTCTGAATGCTTAGCAATACGCATATGTCTGAGGCATCATAGACCATTGATGGCGAACCTACGACACACGTGCCAGAGGTAGCACCCAGAGCCCTCTGTGGGCACCCGTGGGGTCGCCCTAGCACAAAGTTTGTCTTGCCCTTCTGCCCAGCAGTCCAATGGGAGCATTTCCTCCCTTCACTGTTGCTGTGTTGGCACTTTGTGATAAATAAGTGGGTTTGGGGGTTGCAGTTTGGGCACTTGGTCTTTAAAAGGTTCGCCATCACTGTCATAGACATTGTCTTCAGCAAAAGCAACATGAGTCTTGGCTTCTAGTTTGTTTGAAAATATTGTTTTGACCAGAGTAGGTCAAAGAGTCAAACTGGTTGTGCCTAAAAGTATCACTGAAGGAGACGTTCCAAATGTTTGGAATGTTGCACATGATACACTGGGAAACATATTTCTTGTGTTGCATTTGGGTTTCCTTTGGTCAGTTTTGTTTTGTTTCTTTCATATATTGTCAAACAAGTGATTCAGTGCAGCATCTGAGGTTTTGTTGTGTTCTTTCTTTATTCATGTCAGACGCACCACCAGCATATAATAACATACAAAGCTAAATAACATACAAAATAGAATTAAAAAGAGCTAGATGACATCTGCTCAATATCGGGCCACTTTGTTGTATTGAATGGTTATAAGCAAACCCTGTGACTAAAATATATGGGTTAGGTGTCACAAGTACAACCACATCTGAATATGTCATGTGCTTTGCACTCACAACCTCCTTGCTACATAAAGTGGAGGCAGGGAATCCCCTTTTTAAAGCTGGATCCTTCTGTAAGAGAAAAATGAGAAGATTGTTTCATGGCCAAACTGCATCATGGTATGGAGGTTAATTGTATGGCCAGGAGGGGTTTTGATTTAGGCAAATCAGCATGAATTCAAGCTCACTTGTCCCAGAAGTATCAACACACAGAGATGATTAGATTGTCCAATCAAAGAGCAATAGCTGCTCTTAAAGAGAAAAAAATCTAATGATTTTCCTGAAATGTTGTATAGTGCTTTAATTCTACCCTGTGAATGATTGCACTTTGGATGCTATTTCAGTGCTAACCTTATACACATTGCTGTTGCAGATAGAGGATCTATCTGACACAGCCTTTGCCAGTCTCCACGCCAAATGTGAGGAGATGGAGCGGGCGAGATGGCTGTGGAGCACAAGCATCCCACCTCAGCGCCGGGGCAGCAGGTAAGGCCAGGTGGCTCTTTAGGAAGAGGGTATCTAGAAGTCCACATGCCAAAAGTGTAGAGAAGGGGCCATTCAACAATTACATGATCCTCGAGGCGGGGTGTCTGCCATCTGAATTAGGGAAAATTACGTGGACGGGGGGGGGGGGGTGTCAGGTCAAAGGTTACATAATCCATTTGGAGCTGTTGTGGTTTCGAAACATGGCACTTTTTTAGGTTTAAAAATTATCTCTGGGAATTTTGATCTGATTTGATATTATTGAATTGCTTGTGCAGTCTATTTCTAACCGACAGAAATTTATAATCCTTATAAAGAAGATAGAAGAAGAACACTATCGGAACTTACCTGACATCCTCATTCCTCCCTGCAAAAAATAAAAATAAAAATCTCTTCACGAAGGGTGTGATGCATCGAGAATCCTCACCGATACGTTCTGCATTAGGCACCAATAGTGAAAAGCTCTAAAAATTAGTTTCGGTACAAAAAGCTCTGGATTATGTAATTTTTTTTTAAAAAGGGGGGGGTTTCAAAGCAAAAATTACAGTCAGATTACACGGGGGGAAGGTGTAAATTTCCCCCCAAAAAATGGATCACGTAATTGTTGAATGACCCCAAAGAGCCATTTGTTGCTGTTCCTACATAATGTTTTCAGATGCCTAGTAAAACTTAGGCTCATATGTGCCTGGCTAGAGGTTGGAAACTGCCGTATTTGCCAGTATATAAGACACATTGGAGTATATAGGTCACTATATACAGTTTAAAATGCACTCCATTTTTCCAGTGTATATTAAGGGGGGGGGTGTTGAGTTTTATATGCAAATAGGGTAATTAGCTTACAACTGACGACTCCTGAAATTCCCTGACATTCAGGGAACAGTCACCTTTTAAGTACCTTTTCTAACATATCTGTAACTATAAATAATAATAATAATAATAATAATAATAATAATAATAATAATAATAATAATAATAATAATAATCTAGTTACAGATATGTTAGAAAAGTTTATTGAAGCAGTAGTCAGAAGAAAATTAATTTGTTTGTCTCTGTTGCACAGTTCAGGCTCGGTAACGAGATAAAAAGGTAAAGGTCACCCTAACTCAAAAGCCAGTCTTATCTGACTCTGGAGGCAGTCCTCATCTCCATTTACAGCCAAAGAGCCAACGCTGCCTGCGTTTGCAGACGTTTCCATGGCCGGAGTGCATGGAATGCTGTTACCTTTTCCACTGAAGCGGTCCCTATTTATCTACTTGCAGTTTCTTGCTTTCAAACTGCTAGGTTGTAAGGAGCTGGGACAGATGGGAGCTCACTCCATTGTGCTGCACCCAGGGCTCGAGCTACTGACCTGCAGACCTTTCAGTCATCAAGGCATGAGGGCTAAAATGTTATGCCAAAGACCCTGATTGGGAAGATGGATTTTAGGTTTAACCCAGGGGTGCCCAAACATTTTGGGCCATGGGCCAGTCACGTTAAGGGGGGCTGGTCACTACAGCCTGGGGGCCAAATCTGACCCCCGATGCCAATTCATCCAGCCTACAAAGCCCTTGGCGCATGTTACTTCTGCTTCCGGGAGCGACAAGGGCTTTGTGGGCTGAATGAATTGGTGTCGGGGGCTGGATCTGGCCCCTGGGCCGTAGTTTGGGGGCACCCTTGGTTTAACCTACTGTCTATTAAAGGAGCAGAGGACCTACTGTTGGACAGAAGTGACACATTGCAGGCACTGATGTGTCGTAGTATGAGAGCAGACAGATGAGAGAGGGACAAAATCATGGCAGGATAAAGGGAAGAGAAAGAGGTCTTGCTCCCGGCAGATGCCAATAGAGCCACAGCTATCAGATTTGCAGCCCCTTTTTGGATCTGCCAGTACTCCGTGAGATAAGAGGTAGGTTAGTCATATTGCCACGACAAGGGATTAAATGTAACAGCCCGTGAATCCTTTTTATTCTGTACCTGCAATGCCTGTGACTGTGGCTCCCCACATCTGTAATTGGAACTCTTTAAAATACATTTGTAATGAAAATTAATTCCAGGTCTTACAGATCAACAGATGGACGGTCAACTCCACAGCTGGGGAACCCATCTACCCCGCAGCCGGCATCACCCGACGTTGGAAACTGCTACATTCATTCTGACTTTCCCCACACCCACTCTCCGCGTAGTCCCATCAGCCCTGAACTACACTCTGGCCCCTACAGCACTCTGTCCCGGGACTCCATGCGGCATCTATCTAGTGAGGATACACGATGTTCCACACCTGATTCTAGCCTTGATGAACAGGTGAGTGGGAAGTTCTTTCTCATTGTTTTAATTGACTTTGCAGGGAAGGTGTTAATGGGCTGTGTGGATTACTTGCATGCCTTTCATTTTACTGCCTGATCTTCTTGTAGAGCAACGGTTGATTTCAGGAGGTGAACAGAAAGAGAAGGGTTTCTTCTCCAAATTATTTAGGCTTTATCATTTCTTGCAGTTAAGCATGTGGACTTGCTTTCTAGATAGAAAGGGCCATCTTTGTAACCAAAACACTAGGAACCGTATCTCTGAAGAATCGACCTGAATGTTCAGGTGTATGTGTTAACATTTATGGTTTGTATGTTGCATCGTAAGCCACTCTGAAAAAAGGTTGCCATAAAACAGAATTGGCTTTATAGCACAGAGTTATTTATTATTACAGTATGTTGTATTTTACTAATTTGCACAGTGCCCTGTCAGTTTTTTGGTATGTGGTGGTCTAAAAGTACAGTAAAGGAATTACAATGATACTAGAAGCTTCCAAGTTGAAAATGGTGAACTTATTGAGGACAAGAACATAGAGTGAAACCTGGTATAATAGTGAAATATGTTTAGGCCTGCATGGAATAACTGGAAAGTACTGGAAATGGCATATTGGTGGTGGTGGTCTATATCTCAGGAGACACAAAATCCAATAAACTAGAAGACCTGAGAGGACACAAAAATTTTATGTGTGGTAATACCGGAAATGAAACGTAATTTAGTATTCAAAACATATAAAGAAGAGAGGCATCCAGAGGGGGTAGTACTGTATTGTACTTTATAGGTGGTTTCAGCTATCTTTACATAGATTGGAATTTTGCATGTTTAGGTCATGACAGAGAAGTGTCTGGATACCCAAAATAGCAATTTGGTTGGAGGGGAGATAATCCTGGCTGAAATCTGAACATACACCCAGGATATTGTGCAAGATATAATCATAATACTATTAAATTGAGTGTATATTTTATATGTCAAATTGCCAAGAGAGTTCAACACAGCTTAACATTTAACTTTGTGAGAGGGATTTTATTTTTTTAGAAAAGAGCCTGGTTAAAAGTAAGCTGAAAAGAGGGACTTAAAGAGGATCAAACCTTTATGGAACTCTTAGGGGTTATTTTAAACTACAATTTTAGACACTGGGTGGATTAGAGAAGAGAATGAAAATTAACACAAACTCTGTCCCACTAAGTTGGTGGGCTCATGTAGTAGTTTTATAAGTTTTTTTTCTCTTTTTTCTCCCCTTTCTTTTTTTGTTACTATTTCTTGTATTTGTTAATTGTGGAGTTTTTTTTCTGTTTACTGTTTTAAAGTTAAATATATATTTAAAATAAAGCACATTGGTAAGACAAAACAAAAAATAGATGGAAAAAATAGACGGGGAAAAAAATTCGGAGCATATTTCTGAAAAGTCTCTCCGAAGAGCCTCACAAGGAGAAAATTAGGTTAGGAAGGCTGTTGGGGAAAGCAAGGGGATAAAAAGTATGCTATCATCTGTTTTCTAGATCGTACAACCTTGGGAACGTCGTACCTTCCCACTGTCCTTCAATCCCAAGACAGAGTGTGAGGACCCGTCGGATCCACAGGACCGGTCATCGCGAAGCACACGGCGCACATCTGGCAGCAGTAAACCTTCCCGTGAAACAGACGGAGCCCCCGCCTCCCCGACCCCTGCTTGCCTCAAGAACCGGCATCCCGGTGCAGCGGCCACAGTGCAGCGGCCGGCCCACAGATAAGAAGAGATGGACACACGGTGAAATGAGAGCAAAAAGCAATCCACCAAACTAACTTTTTTTGGCATTAAAGCTTCTGAAATCTGCGTTTGATATTCAAACATCCTGCCGGGAATTTTCACAGTTTTTAGTGAATTTAAGGAGTTTAGAAACTGTTTTATTTCCTCCTCGCCCTTTTTTCCATGTTTTCTTGTCATGCATACCTCCAGTGTTGTGTGGTCTGTTGAGGAGAGCAAACTTCTTTCCACCTCCCCACCCCAATGCTTAGGCATAGACCCCTGATGGCGAACCTTGGCACTCCAGATGTTCTTGGACTTCAATTCCCAGAAGCCCAAGCACCCTGTGAATCCACATGAATGGGTTTGTTGCGATTCATCCAGCCCACGCTGCCCTCGTCGCTCCCGGAAGCAGAAGTAAAACACTCCCGTATGGGAGTGACAAGGGCAGCGTGGGCCAGATGAATCGCAGTAAACTCATTTGTGTGGATTCACAGGGTGCTTGGGTTTCTGGGAATTGAAGTCCAAGAACATCTGGAGTGCCAAGGTTCGCCATCATGGGCATAGACAAGACCCTTCTTGAACAAGGAAGGATCAAGCAGCTAATTAACCCTAGGATTAGTTTTCCCATGAAAAAGGGGTTTCCCCCTCCTCTTTTTCTTTTGCTGTTGTTCAGTGTCTGTTCTCCTCACTCACCACCAAGCACTATGTTCCCCCCTCCCCTCCCCTAAGATTTTAGTGGAGTGAAATAAGTGGTGAAAAGTGATGTCTTCTGAATGCAACTTCCTTCACTGTCTGTCCTGCTCATCGGCCACCCACCCTGGCACTAGAAAGCACTTGCAATGCAAAACCTTCTGTCACTTGGTTCCCAAAAGGATAGCTTTCGTTCACTCATGTGAGTTCAGCGGAGTTCCTCCCCCTCCGTAAACCTCACTTGAATCCATCCCTTTTTTTTTTTGCTGTCTGTCTAGCTGCTTTTGAGTCCATCTCTGGGATTTAAAGAAGCGCGTTCTTGGTTATGCAAGGCAGTTTCTCATCGTCAACCTGGATGTGATTCCCCCTTTTCCTATAGGAGCAGTTCTTTTCTGGTCATCCTGTTTGGGTTATTATTTTCACATAGCAAGTTAAGAGTGGAGGGGGAGAAAGATGCACGCCAACATTTCAAAGAGAGCAACTTTCCATGGCAGAACGCTGGAGATGTGCTTTGCTTTTCGTTGCAATCTGTAATTCTCTTCCCTTGACCTGCTGTTAACTATATGAATACTCGTGTGCTTCTTTTTTAGTTTTGCACTCTGCCCACGGTTTGAAAGTTGCAGTAGATGATTATGCGTCTGCTGTTGCTAGATTGCAATACAGTAACATTGAGCCTTAAAAAGTACTGGGAGAAATTTCACAGGAATCCAACAACTTACTACCCCTAGATCCACAAGCCATATTTTTAACGAGTGGTATTATTTCAGTATTGTTTCCTCCAGCCCTCTGTAAAAATATTATAGTCTATGCATTGCTTGAGATTGCATCCTATATGGTAAGGTACATTGGAGTACCTACACGTTGTGTTTCTTGTTTTCAGGGAAAGGTAGGACTTTGTTTTTCACCACTACTATGTAACTCCACTTCCACATAAAGCATATTTGAAGGCAAACCTCTCAACCAGGCATCGCTTTTATTTTATTTTCCTTCCGAGAACATATTGGGCTGATAGTCACCAAGCTCAACAGGTTTGTATTTTAATTTAAAGAGGCCGCTGCCATCACCTCCCCACCTTCTGTGACTCCCAGATTCTGCACACCAATCCATCTGTAATGTTTTTCTGACCCTAGCGGTGTGGCTGTTGGTCCCTATCCTGTTGTTAGCATTGCGCCTGTCTTATGTATTAATCACATCACCAAAAAAGGAAAAAAAAGACATTTTTTCTCATTTTGTAATTGTAACGAAATAGTAGCTAAACTGCTTAATGGTTGGGTTTTTTTCACAATTTTCAACATTACCTAATGTTTTTTTTTGTTCTGTTCTAGTTTAATTTCTTTTTTAAAAAAGGAAAAACCCAATGCTACCATATCCCTCTGCATTAAGTGCTTTTCTATTTATAAGGTTGAAAATTCTGAATAACCCTCTTAGCATTATAAAGGAAAAATCCACAAAAAAACCACCTTGTATTTTGTAAATATTTCTTTTCCTGCTTCAAGCTGTGTAATGTCCTTGTTATATAGAATGCTTTTCTTCAGAGAAGCTGATCTTTGTTTAATGTCTTGATTCTGTTGGCCAAAGCACAAATATGTGCTTATAAAAAAAAGATTAAAAAAATTAAAAAGTTAAGAAAAAGTTGTACTTAATCTCTTTCTTTGGGAAATGATGGCAGGAAAGATTTTCCGTATAACATTCTAGCAAAGTACGTTGGGGTGATCTGAGCGTATTTAGAGATATGAATTACTGTAACATTGTTACTGCTTTAAATGTGGAAAATACCAGAAGGAAGTATATGGATAAGGGGGATCCAGTCAACATTGTTTATCTGGACTTTCAGAAGGCTTTTGACAAGGTCCTACACCAAAGGCTCTTGAATACACTTACCAGTCATGGAATAAAGGGACAGGAAACAGAGGGTAGCATTAAATGGACACTTCTCCAAATGGAGGGAAGTAAAGAGTGGGGTCCCCCAAGGTTCAGTACTGGGACCCCTGCTTTTCAACCTCTTCATAAATGATCTAGAAGTAGGAGTAAATAGCAAGGTAGCCAAATTTGCTGACGACACTAAATTATACAGGGTAGTGAAAACAGAGATTGTGAGGAGCTCCCGAGTGATCTCTCGACACTGGGGGAGTGGGCAAAACAGTGGCAAATGAGCTTCAACACTAGTAAGTGCAGAGTGATGCATGTTGGGGCAAAAAAACCCAATTATATTTATAAACTGATGGGGTCTGAACTATCTGTGACAAACCAGGAAAGGGACCTTGGTGTCCTGGTGGACAGCTCAATGAAGGTGTCAACCCAGTATGCCTCAGCAGTGAAAAAAGCAAACTCAATGCTAGGGATCATTATGAAGGGTACAGAAAATAAGTCAGCAAGTGTCATTTTGCCTCTCTATAAATCTATGATGATGCACCATCTGGAATACTGCATACAGTTCTGGTCGCCATACCTCCAGAAGGATATTATGGAACTGGAAAAAGTGCAGAGGAGGGCAACCAAAATGATTAGGGGACTGGAACACCTTCCTTACCATCTGAGGCTGCAACGGTTGGGCCTCTTCACTCTTGAACGACGGTGTCTAAGAGGTGACCTGATTGAAGTTTATAAAATCATGCACGGTGTGGACAAAGTAGATAAGGAAAAACTGTTTTCCCTATCGCACAAAACTAGAACTAGGGGGCACTCCATGGAACTTTTGGGTACTAGTTCTCAAACAAATAAGAGAAAGTACTTTTTCACCCAGAGGATCACTGGTCTATGGAACTCCCTGCCAGAAGAATTGGTGACAGCTGTCAGTTTTGACAGCTTTAAGAAAGGATTAGACAAGTTCATGGAGGACAAGGGTATCAATGGTTATAATTATGGATACTTAAGGACAACCTCCGGGTTGGAGAGCTAGGCAGGATATCTCTCAATGCCATTTCCAGGGAATCCTAAGCAGGTGAAGGCATCTCCTTGGGAATACCCTAAAGCAAATGGTGAGCCACGGTGTGAGACAGAATGCTGGACTGGATGGGCTATGGCCTGTTCCAGCAAGGCTGTTCTTATGTATGGATTTAGAAATTGCATCGTGTCCCGTCCCCCCAAAAAACGGTCAATAGCTATAGGTATACGCTATAGAATACCTCTACTTGCAGTCTGTTGGGCAGAATGTTGAAAATTTGGGAATTCTGAGTCCCAATTAATAGTAAAGTACAGTGTGTGGTAATTATATTGGGCCATTTTAGTTAATAATGGAACAAGAATTTATAGAGGAATGAGAATATGAAGCTAACATTGGTAATAATTTTAGAGTGTTTAGGAAGCCAGTAGAATGGTCTGATTTCTCAGGGCCCCCATCTCCATGCCATCCCTTTAAACAAATAATAATCCATTTAACTTGTAGTAATGACTTTTTTATTTCCAAATTCACTTTTACAGCAAGTCAGTGTAAACCAGTTGTTAAAACACACAAATACAATATGGACAGTCACAGACAGGTAGGTAGCTAAGCTAGGATGATCATACGGAGTTCTTACTCCTTCCCCACCCCCTCCCCATTGCCCACCCCCCAAAAAAAATCTTTAAAAGGAAGTTATGGGGAATCTAAGCTCCCATTATCCCTTTTTGATACTTCCAAGTTCATGTAAGAAAGCCCATTATTCTTCCTTGTTTTTAACTTGAAAACCATGATTTTCATCTGCCAAGTTTAATACTTGTTCAAACCCCTAGATATGTATATTTATATACCAAGACACGACATCAGCCAGACAGTTGGACATGGACCTAGATTGAAACCTCAAGGGTCTAACTATCTGGGGGAAAAGGATGCCTGTGTTTCCTAAAGTGAGCCATTTAGAAAAGTAATCAGACTCCCAAGTTGGGAAATCAGCTGCTATTGTTTGGGTAGATTTATTCTGGGGGGAAATAATTAAGAGTATTTAAATAAATCTGTCCTTTGCTTCAGGAAGAGGAATTGAAAAATGAACAAGTGGCTGGAAGACGAGGGTTCAACATTTGGGAAAATACTTCAATATATGGGGAAAGACATGGGGGTAATCTTGATTGCTTTTCGTTACTTTAATGTTGAAGAGGCTTGACATTGTACATACTTTACGCTAATGTAAAAAGTGACACTGATAACGCAGCCTTTTTCATGCCAAGTTGTATCCTAATACAAATAGCAAAATGCAGTTTACTTTCAAGGTAAAATGTGCAAAAGTTACTCACATATTAAAGTAAATGCAACGATAATTACAGCCTTTATTTTAAACACAGCATCATACAATCATGGGGGGGGGGGGGAGGAGCTAATTTAATTTATTGATGACCTACATTATGAAGCTCTTCTGACTTGTCATAAGGGCATAACCATCACCAAAGTTAAGGTTTCATTTGCAACCATGATATCCCATCATGTCAAATAAATCCTACAACTTTTCACTCAACTAATAAGATCCTCAGAAAGCTTATTTCTGCTGCATTATTCATAAAGCCAGAACATGCAGAGGTCACTCTATTTTTTAAAAAACTACTATGGTGCTTCATATAGCTTGGTGGCCTATATGTTCAGTGGTCTGCTATTGTGGAACTTTAGAGATCCACTACAAGAGAGACGTTTCAACATGCACTGGCCACCACTGATGCAAGTTGGGCAAGGTCAAAGCTGATGACCATTGCCGTGTTTTTAGTGCCAGCTTTCAAATGACACAACTTGCTTTCCTATTCTACTCAGGCCTAAGAGGCACGTGCTGCCACATTTCTGTGTTAAATGGACTTTTAAAAATTCCACCTACGTAGCTAGGAAGGTAGCTTTCCAAAAAGAGTGCATGCTCCTGTATATATATATATTTTATCACCGGTCAGTTTTAGAATGTGTGAAGGGGCAATACAACTGTTCTATCAGGTCGAATTTTAATAATTCACACCAGCTTAACCCAAACCGGTTGGTTGCCCCTTGGTTACATGCTACATTCCTTTTTATGGAAAAGTCATACAAATTTTAAATGAGATAGCTGTGCGCAGGTTTTATGTTCAGTTGCTTAATCTAACGCAATTGTGTGTGTTTGAGGGTGACCTGCTCTGCTTAGAAATTCATATTGGGAATACAGACAACTGGGAATGTCAAGCTGGGAGTGATGAACACGCCAGTCAACGGTAGCGATAGCTGAGAGCAACATCCCTATTCAAAAGTGGTAAGGAAAGACCCTCTTTCCCTATAAAATTATAATATTCTCACAATGCTGTGTAGTTCACCAAGACCTATGGCTTGGTGTCCCACTGCCTCTCCCCAAACCATAAACTCTAGACGCAGTGTTTCCCAACCTTTGGTTTTTGGACTTCAATGCCCAGAAGCCTAAATCAATTCCCCAAAGCACTGATCAGCCAATGTACTGACTTAGGCTTCTGGGAATTGAAGTCCACCAGTGGGGCGTGGGCCCCACGTTGGGAACGACTGCAAGAGAGGCACAATTACAGCTTGTACAAAACATTCTAAACAACAGGGATGAATTGGGCTTGCAAAAAAAGAAAAGCATGCATATCCTGATCACAGAAACAGCTGCCTTCTCAACAAAAAAAAAGAGTGCAATCGTTGAGTGAAAATGTATGTGGAATTTGCATTCAGGAAGCTGATGTTACTTTTACACAGTGTGTAATCCTGGGGCGCTTCCCCACAAGTCTGTGCAACATGAGCCTGAGAATGAACTTCTCAAAATCCCCCACAGAGCCATACACGCTTGCCTCACAAGCAACGTGTTTGATCAGCCATGCTGCTTGCAAATCCCAAGTGACAAACATGCATATTATGAAGAGGGACTCAAATTGGCACAAGAATGCACAAAATTCCCACATTTCGCTAAAGGATGCTCTCTGAATTAGTCTTCATCTGTGTCATTTGTACATACAGTACTTTTAAGCGCACCTGTGTCCTAAACACAAAATGCCCCAGGATCCACCTCTCACAAATTTCTACTCACATACACATCTTTCACATAGCAACTAAGAGAACAAGCCATTTCCACCATACACAAGAAGCAAATCCCCAATTCGGTGGCCACCTTGCTGCACCCCTCCATCACACCCAAGAATTTGTGTCAGGTTGTATTGTCACAAAAGTGCTACATCAAGAATAGAGGCATCCCTGGCGCTACAATTTAAAATGTTACTTGGGCAGGTAAAGAACAAGCTGAGGGAGGTAAAGCAGTGTTTTTGCTCTAGAAATTGCAGTGACAAGAGGTGGGGGAGAAAGGGTATAAAAAATTTAAACCAATGGATTAATATTCAGTCTATCCCACTGATTTTAATAAGGGTCAGTCACACTTTAGGTTCCTCTAGTCTTAATGGGTCGATTCGAGATGTGATTAAATATGATTCTAGCCCAATGTTCTTAAAATTTGGAAAATTAATTGCAACTGCAGCAGAAAAAGGGTGGTATACTGCTCTTAAACAATGCTTCATTTTAAAAAAGAATGGGATAGGGAGCCTGCAACATGGAAGATTCAAATGCAGCTACACCTTATTATGCCTTTTAATTGCAAGAGGAAAATATTGACCCTTCTATGTAATGACAGTTACAGGCAAACACCGGGGAAATGCCCAACATAAAAATAAAGATGCGTGCTTGTATTACAACTGAGTGTTTCAGTGTGGAAAAGCTCCCCTTCTTCAAAAGTAAAATACTGAAAAATTCATTTTCCCCCAGGATGTCATTTAGCACTGAATGTTGTGATTGTGTATTTAAATTGAACTCTAGCCATACAAGCATGTACCGCTACAAGAAAGCATCTCTTGGGCAAGTTTGCTAGACAATCACAACGGGAGATTTCCTTTTCTGTGTCTAAAGGGACAAAGCTTGGCTCACTTATGCACAGGTATAAGTACCAGAAAACCAATTCTTTCTCACAACTGAGCTTTAAAGCAGTGATAAAAGTTTCCCCAGGAACCAATTCCCTTTGTTTTGGGGGCAAGGAATTAAAAGATGTGTTTCTCTAGATTGAGACCTCTGGAAACAAGGAGGGGAAATCTTTCCTTCCCAAAGCGAAACTAAATGTGGAGTCTCATGGCTAGAGACAATGAATAAATGGCAAGTTGAGGAGCAGATTAAAAGAGTTAAGCCCATAAGTGGGAGGGGGGAAAGAATGGCGAGGGATGCAGATGTAAAAAGGAACAGAGGAAGAAAGGCCAGAGTGGATACTTTTCTTCTTATCCACCCACTTAAACACAATCACAAGCCCTGCTTGGCCAGGGAAGCAGATACTTCATCAGCCAATGTGGCCAGCTGGGGGGAGTCCACCATGTTGATGCTTCCAGTGGAGGAGACGTTGCTAAGGCGGCGTGGAGAGGCATCTCCAGAAACAGTGGGCGATTTGTAGACAATTTCAGCTCCATGGTCAGTCTTGGCTTTGGCGTTCTCACGAAAACTCAGCTTGTGGCTCTCAATCTGGAACGAGACAAAACTACCAGGTGAGGATAATAAGAGTAAAGGAAGGCAAATGTGGAAGGAGTTAACATCCCTTCCCACTAATCCACCTCAGCTATACCATGTTTGACTGATGTGCCAAAGAGGGTCACTTGAATGCAGTTTCTCTTCTCCCCATCACTTCGGTTTTAGCCAATGTGCTAATGGGTGCTCAGAGACAGGAAAACATAGGTTCTGAAATTTTGATGTGCGAGTATAAAGAAAAGTTCCCACAACTGAAAAAGGGACCCTTTGTGTCTGTTATTGGGAAAGGGGGGATGATAGGTGTTCCCTTGATCTAGAGCAGTTTCTCAACCTTGGGCCTCCAGGTATTCTTGGACTTCAATTTCCAGAAACCCGTCAGTACACTTGTTGATCAGGACTTCTGGGAATTGAATTCCAAGAACACCTGGAAGCCCAAGGTTGAGAAACCTTGATCTAGAGTTGATTCAAGTACATACTTAACAGACTACATGATAGTAGTCTATGTGCTATACATCTATGAAGAACCCCAAAGAGCTTCCAGTTAATTACAGCATTGAGAGTATGGGAGAAGATGACAAAATGTTAAAGGACTAACAATAATCTTTTAGAGGACATTTTTTTAAAATATGCCATTTTTGTGAAGCTGTTAGTACAGATTCATACGGTGTAGACTTGGGATGGCCAACCTTGGCACTCCAGGTGTTCTTGGCCTTCATTTACTAGAAGCCCAAGTCAGCACTCCTGCTGATCAGGGCTTCTGGAAATTGAAGTTCAAGAACAGCTGGAGTGCCAAAGTTGGCCATCACTGGTGTAGACCATCCAGGGTTCCTCACACTTGGCTCTCCAGATGTTCTTGGACTTCAGTCCACAGAAGCTCTGATCAGCAGGTGTGCAGACTTGGGCTTTTGGTAAATAAAGTTCACAAACACCTGGAGGCCCAAGGTTGAGAAACCCTGATCTCTACCATAAAAAAAACCGAAGGCAGGTAATATGCTGCATTCCCTCCCAACGCCCTCCATGCTTTGGGAACCCTTCTTGCTCTCAGAAAGCTCAGGACAAAGGGTAACTACTTACTGGCATCACATGGGTGCAAGTCGGGGAGTGGGCTCTCCTCAGGCATGGAGGGCTCCGTGATGGGGGAAGGAAGCCCAGTCTTACTGGGGGAGTTTTGGGCACCGTTCGTGTCTTCCTTGCCCTTCTCTCTCTGCATGTGGGTGGAGAAGGTCAGTGGGATGCAGAAAAGCATCATCAAACAAGATGACATGAAACCAAAAAATCCAATGGGGAAGGAGGGACATATGGAATTGGAAGAAGATAGAGAATCAGGAACACAACTGCAGTGTATAGAAGCCACAGGAGCAAGAGATGGAGAATGTGAAGCCAAGGAAGAAAGACTCCATAGCACTGCTTTGACTTGGACTATTACAACAAGAAGTGCCTAATACTATTAAGTCCTGTTCAAAAGATGCTTGATAGTCTCTTTAGCAGCTATTTAGCCTCCAGTTGCATTTGCAATGAGCTAGAACAGGGGTGGCCAATCTTTTTTTGACAGGGCCTGACCACATCCCCGGACAGCTGAGCGGGCCTGCCCACACACCCCAGAAGCAGAAGCAGGCACATTTACGGCTGTCTTAAATGTGCCCACGTCCGTGTTTATGACAGCTGCAGGTGTATTTACGCATGCACAGGTAATTTTGCAGCTGACGTAAACGCGCCCGCTTCCACTTTCGGGTGCGGTGACGATAGTGGTAGGCTGGATGGAATGGCAGTGTGGGCCGGACCCAGCCTGTGGGCCGTAGGTTGAGAATCCCTGAGCTAGAATGTCTATATGGGTGAATTTGCAATCTAATCTAATAAATCATCTCAGGGTTTTTATAAGGGTATAATACAGCAACGTTTTCCAAACTGTTCTGTGGAACACTGTTGTTCCATAGAGGACTGTAGCTCCCAGAAGCCTTAGCCTGTATAGGCAATACTGAAGATCTCTGGGAATTGCAGTCCAAGAATAAATAGGGACCCAAGTTTGCGAACCACTGGCCTACAGGATCTCCTTGTCATATTTTATTTAGAAATGAGCTCTTTCTCACCTGAAGCAGATGTTATTTTGTGCCCTTCTCATAGACCCGTATCCTATAGCCAACCTATTATCCTTCCTGACATTCAAATGGTTACATCTCATCTATGATGCAAGACTTACTAAGTTTCACTGATTTCAGTGGATGTATTCTGATTAACTTTCAATCCAGTAACAGTATATTGCTATACATACTGGCCTCCCTACAGGGTTGTTTCAAAGTCTATCATTCCCTTTCTTTACAAATTGCTGAAATGGAAATTAAATCACCTATTTCCTTCAATTTGTCATACCATTCTTTCTCCACGTGATTTTCTCAGAGATACTTCAGTCGTCAGAGT
Source organism: Bradypodion ventrale (assembly GCA_035047345.1). Taxonomy (NCBI): domain Eukaryota; kingdom Metazoa; phylum Chordata; class Lepidosauria; order Squamata; family Chamaeleonidae; genus Bradypodion; species Bradypodion ventrale. The sequence goes on from JAWDJE010000006.1 coordinate 33,632,223, forward strand.
TACGGTATCTGGCTATAGCCGTGATGGTGAACCTTGGCACTCCAGATGTTCTTGGACTTCAATTCCCAGAAGCCCAAGCACCCTGTGAATCCACACGAATGGGTTTACTGCAATTCATCCGGCGTGCACTGCCCTTGTCGCTTCCTGGAAGCGGAAGCAAAACACGCCCGTACGGGAGCGATGAGGGCAGCACGGGCTGGATGAATAGCAGTAAACACATTTGTGTGGATTCACAGGGTGCTTGGGCTTCTGGGAATTGAAGTCCATGAACATCTGGAGTGCCAAGGTTCACTATCATGGGGCTATAGCATTAAAGATCAGTGTGCCACTGCATCGCAGGACAAAAGACAAGTTGTGTAGCCTTGTGCAGGCTGCTGAGGACCAATAGAAGAAACTACTTCTGAGTACTCGTATCTAGAAACCCCTGGAAAGGATTGCTATACTGTAAGTCAGAATTGACTTGATAGCACATTATTATTACGAGTTAAAATGAAGCCTGCTGGAATGCAAATGAACTACATATATCTAACTTGACTCTATCCCAGTTTTCCCCAACCTTTGGTTTTTGGACTTCAATTCCCAGAAGCCTAAGTCAATTAATTCCCCAAAGCACTGATCAGCCAGTGTACTGACTTAGGTTTCTGGGAATTAAAGTCCTGCTGTGGGGCATGGGCCCCATGTTGGGAACCGCTGGCCTAGTCTAAGCTGACTGAGAGTATAATCCATGTCAGATTCATCATCTCTTTTAAAAAGATGAATAATAATTAGCAATGGAATTGTTCTGAAGTGTTTGCTTCTCTCAGACAAAATATGTTGGTGAAACATTATTCTATTTACCTTGAACCACACCGCCCTCATTTAATTCTCCCCTTAATTTTATTTTTATATTTCTTGATGCTGCTACTCATTCTTTTCTTCCTAAGCCTGCAACACGGAGTGCCGTACGTCAGTCCAAAGTCATACTTCTGTTTGCTTCCGTTCACAGTGCCTCCATAACTTTCACTTCCAGATATCCCAAGAAAGATCAACTGTGGCTCGGAAAATGTAGAAAGGAGAGAGGTGAGAAGAGAGGCAGGATAGGTTCAAGACAAACTCTGACAATGGCAACGAGAGAAGGATAAGGAAGCAGAGAAGTTCTCCCATCAGAAGCCAGTGCGCTGGCTGGAAGGAGCCAATGAGAGCTAGAAAGTTTCACGAGGTTATTAAAAATGAGATGTGTCTGTGAGAGGAAAGAGCTGAAATGCACGTGAGCAGAGCCTCCCTCCCCAAGACAGGAACAACAGATAAAAGAAACATAAAAGAAAAAAGAATGACTTGTATTGCCGGATCACTCCCAGCATGAGCTCCCAACAAAACGTATGGTGCGTCTCTTCTGCTAAGGCCTAAAATGCCCATGGTTTTAACAATGCTTGTTACACAGGTATCAGTAGGCAAACCTTTCACAGCCACAGACAGGTATCTGCTAATACAAGGGTTCCCAACCTAAGCCCCGTGGGCCAGATTCAGCCCCTGACACCAAGTGGCCCCACCCCTCCAAGGGCTTTTGAGAAACAAAATGGCTGCCCCTTTGAAATTGTTGGAACAAAATGGCCACCCCCCACCCCCCATCATGTAGGCAGGGCAAAATGGCCGTCTGGCCCTTGAAGCTGACAGAGAGTGTGACCCAGCCCCCAGCTTGAAAAGGTTGGGAACCCCTGTGTTAATACATCAAGTTGCTATTTAAGGTATACTTACGGCATCCAGCTGAAAAGTTGACAACCCTAGTGATTGAAGGGCTCAATGCTGCCAGCGACATTGTTTTTTAAAAGCCTGGTCTAAAGCTAAGTGCACTTTTTAATTTCTCAAGCACATTCCCCCTGATACTGCTGACACAGTGTGTTGTCCAAGCCGCTTATCCATCTCCGTGAGAAGGAGGTGGTTTTGGTTTGCATTTGTACCTTACACAGAAAGGAACAGAATGAGCTATTCTGACGCTCTCAGCCACCTGTAATCCAGATTACAACCAAATTTTCACAGAGAGCAACGTGGGGCTTTGTGAAATTTGATATAGTCCTTAAATGTAATCATTGTATAACAACTGCATCAGTCATTCATCTTGATATCAGAGAAAGAGAGAAATAGAAACTGTCACCTCTCTCAGTAAAGGTCACCCTTGGTTGTATCCGACTCTAGGGTTCAGTGCTCATCTCTGTTTATAGTCGAAGAGCCAGCGCTGTATGCATCTGCAGACATTTCCGTGGGCATGTGGCAGGCAGGCCTAGACACCGAAGTGCATGGAACACTGTTTACCTTCCCACCGAAGTGGGACCTACGGGGCGGGGGGGGAGAGACTCTGGCGCTGGCACCCTACAGCCATAAGGACTTTGCTATTGCCGAGGCGGTGCCGAGACACGGAGCTTCTTTCCCTGGTCTGGCGTGGGGAGTGGAAGCACATGTGCTGGCACCCCATGGCCCAGATGCTCACCCGCCCTCGCAGTTTCGGCGGGAGAGTAGAGGCAAGACCAGCTAGTTGGGGCTTGAGATGAGAAAGGTTGACAGTTTGTGTGGGGCTCGAGCGGCTTTAAGAACTACCACCATCGCTCCGCCATTGGAGACTGGACCCTCCTCTCGGCCAGTTGGGTTTCGAGAGAAGGACTTTTCGCCACCGTCGCCCATGGACTTGGCCTGGTTGGGGCTCTATGTGCCAGGACTTTAACACCTCCTGGCGCTTTCGGAATTTGTTCCCACCCCACCCCTATTTTTGGGCTTTGAAGGGTTTGTGCTATGATACATTGTTATTTTATGTTATTATATTGTATGCTGTTTTAGGTACTTGGATTTTTTGTATAGGAACTGTATTTGATTATTCTGTATCTTCACATATTTTGTGGTGTGGGCGTTTGGACTCCCCCCCCCCCCCGGACTTGCTGTGGTTGGGGTGGGGAGGCTACGGCAGCGTTGTGATATATGATATTGTTTTGTATTGACATGTTCCTTAATTGATTACTGTATTCTATTGCATTGTTATTTTATTGTATTGCTATTTTATGTTATATTTAGGATTATTGTATTTTACTGTATTTATTTTATGCTTTGTATTATTCATATGTAATTTTGGTTGTGAAGCGCTTTGGGCTGTCTTAGGACAAGAAAAACGGTATACAAATACACCTACTTGCAATTTCTTGCTTTCGAACTGCTAGGTTGGCAGGAGATGGGACAAAGACGGATGGTCATTCTGTTATGCAGTACTCGGGTTTTGAACTGCTGACCTTCTGCCTCCCAGTCAGTGTCTTAACACTAGAGCCATGCAGTTCCTCACCACTCTCAGTATCCCATGTTAGACATGAGAGCTTAAATCCATCTTCAGGTGCATACAGACTTACCTAAAATAAGGGGCTCATATATGTTTCTTTCTTAAACTGCCTAAAACTCATTTTTCTCTTCTTTTGTGCTGCAAATCAAAATGCATACTCCACTTTAGTTGAAGGTCCCTGTCCAGGCTGCAAACTGTCTGCTCTTTTTTTTAAAAAAAAGTCATTTAAATACAAATTGAAGGTATATGTGACTACAAGAAGAGCCGGATGGATCATGGAATTCCCTTGTCTTAGTGAGCTAGGAAGTTTAACTCTGCTATGTCTTGAAACTAAACTTAAACCAACAAACAGCTCTTGAGAGAGAGAAAAATCCAGACAGTCTGATAAAAGACTGCAAGATAATAAAAGGATTTTCTGGGGGGAAATCTGGAAACACCAAAAAATGGGGGAACTAGCAAATATGTAGAGCAGGTGGTCTTTCTGACCTAAAATACAAAAGCATGAAGCAAATATTCTGCTACACATTTTAACTCCCTGACCATAATTCCTGTAGGTTTGCCAATTCCCCTATCAAATTAAAAGAGAGGACTTTAAATCCTATTACACTGTGCAACAACAATTTTGCTACTAGGAATAGCACATGTGATATTGATACTTTTTGATACTGTGATTTGTGATGATATGCTGAAATGTTTTTGTATTGTGAACCTTATAATTCTACCTGTATATTTTGTGTCTTTGTGAGCTGCCCAGAGTCGCTCTGTGAGTGGGGCAGCATAATAATAATAATAATAATAATAATAATAATAATAATAATAATAATAATAATAATAATAATAATAATAATAATAATAATAATAATAATAATAATAACAACAACAACAACAACAACAACAACAACAATACCGTATTTTCCGGCGTCTAAGACAACTGTGTGTATAAGACGACCCCCAACTTTTCCAGTTAAAATATAGAGTTTGGAATAGACTTGCTGCAGTTAAGTACCTGTCCTATAAGACGACCCCCGACTTTGGCACAGATTTTTCGGGGTTAAAAAGTAGTCTTATACGCCAGAAAATACAATAATAATAATAATAATAATAATAATAATAATAATAATAATAATAATAATAATAATAATAATAATAATAATAATAATAATAATAATAATAATAATAATAATAATAATAATATCTAGAGAATTTTATAGAATTTGAAATAAATAAATAGGATTGGATTGGATTGGATTGGATTGGAAGGGCGTTAGAGAAGGGTAAGTGCAGAAGTAAGGGAAATTCCTAGGCAAAGAAAGGGCTAGAGGTCAGAGCTTGGTCCACAGCGGTACTAAAGCTCCTAACAGGAAAGAAATGAGGGGAAGGCGATATCTATTTTCATCTTAGCATATTTCTGCTTTGTTGGTGATGCTTCATGGCTGACAGGGTTTTCAGGACAATGCTCTGAATTGCAGATTTACTGCTCCTTTGGGCCCACAGCCAAAAAGTGAGAAGGAACTCACACACGACCCAGCTGGGAATCTACGTTAAATTGGCTCTGTCTCAATAAAGTTAACCTTTCTGGCATCTTGTTCTGCCACTAAACAAAAACAGTTTCAATAATATCTTTAAATGCACACACACAAGCGCACACACAGAGCTTCGATTCTGTTGTTTTAGGAATGTAGGATTGCTCTGAAGAAGAGGAAACAGGGAACGGGATAGCCATGTTCAAGCTACCAGCTAAACCACAGCCATTTTCAACTCACAACTAGTTTTCTCAAAAATCAGTTCAGGACAAAAGGGCAGCCACCTCACACCGCATACATGATGGGTAAGTTTCCAGAGCACGTTGGCTCTCGCTTACAGGTATGTCTGTATACACCTTTCAGATGTCTCTTGATGTGTTTGATAGGAAAAAGCAGGGTCCTTCTGAAGGGCAAATTATTTAAAAATATCAAATGACAATTCTGTTCTAGCCTGCTTCAGCCATTGTATGGGCAAATTCCTCTGCTTAGGACAAATTATCATGTGCCAACAGTTATCATATTTGCTGGCATATAAGACACACTTCTTCCCCTTAACATACACAGGGAGAAACGGAGTGTGTCTTATACAGTAGACCCTCGCATAACGACGTTACTTGGTTCCCCAAGTAGCATTGCTAAGTGATTTTTGTTGTTTTGCAGGTTTGTATGGAGTTTCCCGCATAATGACGTTTTTGTCCAGATAATGACGGTTACTTTAGCGTTGTTGTCCAGACGACACTAAAAACGTTATTATGCGGGGGGAACACATGGTGCATAACGATGTGTTAAGCAAAAATGATGCTATCCGAACGTGTTATGTGAGGGTTGACTGTACTCCGGTGTGTCTTGTGCACCAGCAAATACAGTATTTACTAGTGTATAAGATGCACACACACACCCCTAAAATACACCGGGAAACGAGTGTGTTTTATAATCTGATGCATCTTGTATGCCAGAAAATATGGTATTTTAAACTTACTGGGGAATAGAAAGAGGCATTTGTGCAAACAATTAAGCACCCCTTCCCTGCTTCTTCTCTGCTTTTATTACCCTTGTTTGCGTGAGGTAGAAAATCCACGTTGGCACTCTAATATGTGATTCTGCAAATAACATGCAGCCCCACAGGCAGACCAGTTTTCAAATTTAAGTGGGGAAAGCAAATTCCCTTTCACTGCTAATTTGGCAAACATCATAATGGTCTTTGAGAGGCATTAGCGGTATTTACAGGCAATGCGCAGTGAAAAGTGGGGAGATGGCAAGGGTAATGGCCGCCTATTAGAAAAAAGGAGGTTCAAAATAGCAACGTAACAGGCACGAGGAGAAAACTTTGTGGGGCTCTTATTCAGCAAGCTAATGCAATTATGGTCTTAACAAGACTTTGTTTTTGTACCTAGAGAATAGTTTGACACACAATTTTTACCTTTTTAGTTCCTCCTCCAGGGACATGGGTAATGTTATCTAATGAACCGATTTTAGACTGCACTTTATCTTTGAAATCCAGTTTCTCAGATTTCACCTCTACTTGCCCACCACCTAAAGAAAAATATATAAATAAAGATAGGGTCAACAGACAGCGAAAAGTGCAGACAATGCCTCCTTAAAAACATGTTTCATATACAAAATGCAGAATATATCACAGACAAGGCACATTTGCCCCATAAGCAATACTCAAGCATGAGATAGTCTATGAATTCAGTATTTTATTTTTTAACAATTTTCTAACAAATATTTTAAAGTTGGAAGGCCACAGGACAGCAAGGATTCTAGGGAACAGGTTATCTTAATATGCTGTAAACGGCTTCTCTCCATTAAAGAACATCTGGAGCAATTCCTGAGTAAGGCATACATCACATGTGACATTAAGTATTTATTAATTATTCATCGACATATTAAATTGAAAATGACATAGGCTACCATATGTCTCATATCAGTTTTGCACACAGGCTTTTCCTATGAACCAGAATTGATCTGAATCACCTTGACAAGGAAATTTAGTGTTTTTCAAGTGTGTACGTCTTACACAGATAACACGGATACCATTAATGTCACATCTCATAGTTACACCCTTTTCCTCCATACTCCTTGGCCAAAATCCAACTGGCTAAAAACCATTTTGTGGAAAGGCAATCATGCATTTGTTTTTCTCTTCCTGTGGACTACCCATTGCACAACTTGTGTGCCTGATTACACAACCATGGCAAGATCAAGTGTGCAAATGATAGTCTGTTAGATGGGTGTGAAATGTTTACGTGATGGCCCTTATGCAAACAACTAGGATTCTCATTTCTTCAATTCCAATGGCTCAGATCCAAGAAAAGCTTTATGGCAAGAACAAACATTCTTGAGGGTATGAAAGAGCAAAACTAAATTAGAAGATGGAGGAAGGAGCTTACTGGACAAGGAATAACATTAAAGTAGATGAGGAGCTCAGTCTCCTCTAGGTCACTTGAAGGACCCTGAATAGGCTGAGAGTCTTGAGACCAAAATGCTCAAGTGGAGCTGCTGGCAGACAACAACATGCTGTGTGAATGTGGAGATACAGAATCCAGCTCATTTACTGGTCTGCCGATTCGTGCCAGAAACATGCACCAACGAGGACTTAAGTTTGGCCACAGACAAAGCCAAGAAAGTGGCTTAATTTTGGCAGTCCAGGGTTTGATCAGGACATCAAAGAAGATGTAGGATTCTGGCCCTTGTACTTAATCCTTGCTTTTCCCCTTTCAGTTTTTACAACAAAAAAGCCAAAAATTCTACCTGAATGATGTGTCTAGCAAGATGCATAGTACAACTTTTAAAAATAATGTAAAATATAAAAATAAAATGACATATACTTTTTAAAAAGATCAACAGTACACATCAACCTCACCTGGTTTATGATGAATATTGCCCAAGGAGCCACATTTGGATGTTACATGGCTGAGATCCACTGGCTTATAAACAATTTGTATCTGTGAGAACAAAATGGAAAAGTATGCATAGTGTTCTGAGGCCAGAAATTATTTTAGTCTGAAAAAGAATTTCTACTTAAAGAGAAGCAAAGGAAGTGAGAAAGATGACACACAGGAACCCAGCTGGAGAAGAAATTTAGTTTGAAAAGCCATCTGAAAGACTGATCAACCAAGCACAGGCAGAAGAAAAGCTCTCCACCAGAAACTGTGAAACCAAAGCATGTGTTTTAGCAAAGTTTCCTACCACAAGCAAGCATGCACAACCTTTTTATTTGATGGACTGTTTTTATAGCATCAAAAAAAAAGTAGCAAGGGTTACTATAACATAGTAAAATAAGTATATCATTAGAATATATCAGGGGTTCCCAACCTAAGGCCCATGGGCCAGATCCGGCCCACAGTGCCATTTCATGTGGTCCCCCCACCCCTCCAAGGGCATTCTAGAAACAAAATGGCCACCCATTTGATAATGTTGGGACAAAATGGCCACCCCCATCATGCAGGCAGGGCAAAATGGCCGTCCAGCCCTCAAAGCTGACTGAGAGAGAGTGACCTGGCCCCCGGTTTGAAAAGGTTGGGAACCCCTGGAATATATCATCCAAATTCCCCCAAAAGTGTGCCTACTATTAAAAAAATGTGAATAAGTATGTTTTCGTATGATCTTTACTTCTTTCCAATGTTTGTTTCTTTAATTCATGTTATTTCAAACTTCCAAGTTTGAGATTTTTATTTTTCATCACACTGCACCCCATCTGATGTTGTCATCCAACAAAAACAATCTAATTCTAATCCATATATTTACATGTAAAATATAAGAATATAATCAATAGAAAAATATGATAGCCATAATTACTTTTGTAATTGCAAGAATGTGTATTCATTAAAAACTTCCTGCAGAATCATTTTATATATGGCTTTATAGAATATTATCCTTATTGCATTTCCAAAGCATGCACTAACTTTTGACCACACCTCAAGGAGAAGAAAGTGGGAATGCTACAGTAACTGAAGGTGCTTAAGTGATAGTGAGGGAAGGGAGAGAAAGAGAGGAATCAAATAAAATATACTATAGAAAAAAGTATAAAAACAGAAGCAGAACTAAATACCTTTTCTGATGCAAAACTTAACGTTTATGTCCATAAAAACTGAAAGAACAGAAATAGTCAATATGTATTGAAAGGGTAGCTTTTTTAAAAGGATTTTTAAAATGTTGTGCCATGACAAAGGTATCTGAAACAAAATGGTGACCGTACTTCATTTATCAAAAATTAAGACACCTTCCTAACACGTGCAGTTACAACATGAATAACACTTCTGAGGAAATTTCATCCAATTCACTGTTTTCCCAACCCACAAAAAACATACACATGTGCAAATGAATTTTCAGAGCTCATAATGACCCAAGGCACCTAGACATCTTGAATACCATCACAAAATTTTGCAACCAAATTTTGGAACACAGGGTGACAGCAGACAAAACATCTGAACCACTGAATTGCATACATAAATTAAGTGTGTACATCATGCACAAAGGATACAGGTAAACGTGAAACGTAGGTTAGTGCTTATTAAGTGACAACAATTATTAACAACACTGTGGGAAAGAATACAATTTTACAAAGACACCAATTATATTCTCAGGGCTACTTTTGACGGGAACTCTACTTCTCAGTCACCAAACAAAAGAGTATCAGACCCTTGGAGCTATGCTCAATGTCTACAGAAGGCATACAGGAAATCCCTCAGCTACCAATCATTTTTATGGTGCTGAATTACTTGCTTGCTACATCATCTTACAATAGGTTAGTTATGCAGACTATATAGAAAGAAGAGGCTTCAGCACGCAACTAGATGTCCCTTAAGCTGTTCTGAGGTTCAAGCTCCTCCTTATCCCAATCTGAGGAAAGAGGAGCCAAAAAAAATGGAAAGTGTGCACACGCAGAAACAATGTTGTAAATAAGCAGAACACAAATGGTCATTCATTACTTTAAAAGACTGATTTGCCTTAGGAAAGTGCTCTAAACCTTGAGAATAGCTACTGAAAAGAGTCCCTTCCATGGTCTAAATAAAGCACATTTGAAGCAACTTTTGAAGGGCCATCAAACGGATGAAGGTAGTATTTCAGCTATCCTGATCCCAAACCATATGAGGTGTTACCAACATTTACACTGGGCCTAGAAATAAACCAAAAGCCGGTTCAGTTATTTCAACAAGGAAAACACATGTTCTCAGTTGGTATTTTTAGTTACAAACCACATTCTGGGTCCAATGGATAATGAAGTGCAGTAATTCAGATATGATATAATTTAGGTGTATGTTACATATCTGCAAGCGGAGCTAGAACATAAGCCTAAACTGGATAAAGGGTCACAGGTACTACCAGCGCTATCCTTGACTTGATTCAAACCAATAGAGATGAGTTGTTGGAAGAACTGACCGCAAGAGGAACTTTGGGGGAAAGTGACCATGTTCTGCTTGAGTTCTTGATTTCAAAGGAAACGAGAACAGACTGTAGCCACACAAAACTGAATAGTCTAAGAACTTGGGGTGACACGATGCAAAGCAAACCTAAAAAGATGGGGCTATATTGATGGTGAACAATATGAATGTGGCGAGAGATAAGACTTTGAACATCTGCTAATCTATGGCAACTTGCCTGAACCATGTGATATCAGGGATCTTTTTAAAGCAAATGGCAAGGCTATTCAAATTGCTTAATATTGGAAAAGTAGGGAAAAATATATAGTTTATGTATGCATATGTTTTCAAATAATTAGTGTGTTTTTTTAATTATGTGTGTTTTAAATTTTAATACTTCAGACTCGGATAAATAATATTGACCAGGGGTTAGACCTCATGGCCTCATAGGCCACTTTCAGTTCAATTATTCTATGATCAACTCAATTATTCTATGAATCTATGATCTAGAAAAATGGAGGCATCCTGAAGTACCAATTTTTTTGTGTGTCCTTACAAGAAAAGCTACACTATCCAACACCTTGAATTCCTATCCATTTATCAGCAGTTTTATTGGGGTGGGGCCAGACACATCTGTCTCCTCTGCATCAATCTTCAATGTGTAACCCTTCCTGGTCTACTACTGTTTCCAAGAATAGGTTCAAAGCCTTAGTGATGGGAAAGAGTGCTAGAGATGCACGTCACCCACATAGTGATGACATCATATCTCGTTAGGCATACAGCCAAAGAGATACACAGAAAGAACCTCCTTGAAGATTGTGGTACCGTATTTTTTAACCACAATCAGGTATACTCTGGGCAACGGCCCCCTTGTGCTGGTCAGGTGAAAAGAAATGCAAAATGAATTCACTAAAAGGTGGCTTCATTTTGGCAGATTCACGTCTGGCCTAGACACAAAAGACAACGACGACTACAATTCAAAGATGCCCTGTAAAAGTCGTTTCATATAGATGCTAAACTGCATAGGGCAGGGATTCTCAACATGTAGCCTGTGGCACCATTTCATGTGGGGCTCCCACTGCCTCCACCAAACCAGGAAGTACCATGTGGTGGAGGAAGGGGGAAATGGCCGTCCGTCCCCAAAGTTGTCTGAGGGAGTGTGATCCGGCCCCCAGCTTACAAAGTTTGAGAACTCCTGGCATAGGGGATAAGATACCATAGACCCCCAAAAACAAAGTATCTGATGCAGCTCTCCCTTCAAAAGGACAAGAAATAATGTAATGCCATACTGTACCTTCTAAATCTTATCCTCGATGGACATTCAGAAGGATACCATAAAGGTGCTGAAAGCCGCTGAGATGAACTAACACTATCAAGTATTAACTGGGGACTATTCAACACTGGAGAGCAACTGGATAGTCTACACTGTGGTACTGTTTAGGGATCCTCTCCCTCCCGAGGTCTTATGATTTCTTTTAAAATCAGATCTTCCCAAAAGGAGGCATTTACCATTGCTCAATAACAATTCAACTCATCCTGTTGCAAAACAGATTGCAAGGCATGTTTTACTTCCACTTCCGGTGGGAGGAACCACATGACCGGCCCATGGCCTGAAAGGTTTGGGCACCCCTGGCTTAGAGCAAGGAATAAACACAAAGAAGTAAACACAAAGGTACACGGGTGGAAGGGAAGGAATGAACATTGGGGGAAACAGCAAACACTGTTCTCTCACACATCCTACCCCCACTGGTTTAACATTGGAGGGAACTGCTCAGAATGATCTAATCAGTTTTGCCTTTTAGAACGCAATGAGGCTTCCTAGTTCAATAGACTGTAAGCAAGGAAGCGTCTAATGCAAAGGTTGCAGTTTTTTCATTTCTAGACTACAACTCCCAGAGTTCTCCAGCCAGCATAGCTACTGCACACCCCTCATCTAAAGCTCAATCATTTACTAAATGTGTGATTAGGGTTCTTGCTTCAATACATCTATAGATATTTAAAAAGTTATCTTGCGTTTATATAATTTCAATAATAAATGTGTCTTCATCTGAGTACAAGTTTACATCTTGTCTCAACAGATCAGGCTTTCTGCATATCTGAACTAAACTCAATGTTCTGTACAAAACCTAAAAAGAAGAGTTAACACCCAAAATCTGTGTCACTATTGTTTCACTTTTAATAGCTTAAAATATCACCCAAAAAATCTGATATGCCCCAAGCATCAATTTATAATGTAAATAAATCTTAAGGGGACGCCTTCCATAAAACAGAAGCAGTTTAGCTTTTCCTTGAGAAAACCCAAACTATTCATCTTTTGTTAAATAAAGATGCCTGCATTGTCCTCTGTCTGGTCTTTTAAAATGAAACATGATTTTACTTGGATGGTTTTACGGAAGTGCATTGGACTTTGTTATATAGCCTGTAGTATCAAAGCTTGGAATTTATTTATTTAATAGTTTGGTTAGTATCCTGTTGCCAAAACATCAGGCAGAAGAGAAACTGTGTAAGTATATCAGAGAGTAAACAAAACAAAAGACAAAAAAAGTGGCACCCTAAAGACTAACTCCTGTATTTAAATGTGAGCTTTCATGGAACAAGTCCACTTCATCAAACATCAGATTCTTGTGTAAGTATAGTCTCCACGCCAGCAGGCTCCTTGTTGCAGGATCAATGTTGCAACCAATATGAGAAGAGGCAAATTAAGGGGAGCCTGCCAACAGAAGGGGAAGGTTTAGGAGATTTCTCTTATTTTATTTATATCATACATTTCCCCCAAGGAAGGACTGCATGATGACGTACAACTAAAATAAATACATATGCTTAAAATAAAAATTAAGAAATAGAAGCTAAGGTGGCTCAGTAGTTAAGTAGCTTGCCTTGTTAGCTGTAAAGTTGGCAAGTTGGCAGTTCGAGACCCGGGTACTGCATGACGGATTGAGCACCCATCTCTGTCCCAACTCTTAGGGACATGAAAGGAGCTTCATTTGGGCGTTCCCTGAGTGTAGTTTCTCCCGCAAAAATCCTTTCAACCCAGAATAATTTCTGACACAAAATTATTATTAATTAAGAAATACAATTAAACCAAAAGAATGTTAAGAACTTCTCTTCTGCTCATTTTTTAGCAAACAGCATACTACTCATGCATTCCAGAGAAAGTGCTCTTTAATGTGCCTTTGATAAGTTCCATTTTTATAGCTGTCATACAGGGCCCTAGATAGTTGCCATAAAAGAACAAAATCAACTATCTTGAGAACACTGCATTTTATAAAACAAAACTCCAGTGCTCTTGGTTTTACAAAAAAGCTGGTGTCACTGCCTTGCTGGTGTCACTGCCTTGCAAAGGCTCAGTAACCAGAACTGGGCTGGGCACCAGACAACAAATGGCATAAGAGCCAGGTCCTTACTTCTTATTTTCACCACTTCTATTACTCAAGTAATGGAACATAGTCACTGAAAGAGAATGCAAGAGAAACATGCCTAGGAGAACCCAGAGATTTGTAGAAATATGAGACTTAGAAGGCATTCTCTCCTCACAACAGTCCAGGGAGGATGGAACACATTCACCATTTCAGGAACCACTTCACATGTTGCATCTTAGTTTTAAAATACACAAACACAAAAAAAACCCAGAAAGACAAAGTAGGAGAGGAATAATTAGTAGGCTTGTTTGACCCTCTAACAGCTTACAATGCCCTGGAGGAAGGCATGGAAGCCTGAAAAGGAACACTCCTATGTGCAAAAGAACTGTAATGTTGCTTTGTTCCTACTAAAAAAAATCTATTAATCTACGGTTTCTACCTGTGCTTTTACACTGATTGTTTCCTACTGCCCTTAAATTTCAAGCTTTTGCTGTGACACAAATTATTCAACCAGTCAAACTACGGTAACAGGACAAATGATGTAGAATAAACCGATGGAATCAGTTGGCTTTATTTACCAGCTTTATGTAATTTATTTTGGATACGAATAACATGGCTCACTAATGAAGTGTTTGTATCTCTCCCCTTTCTTTCTGGAACACAGCTGTGCCTAACTTCTTCAGGACACCTTCAAGACTGCAGATCTTTTCGAACTTTCTACCTGCTACACACCACTGGTAGTTTCTTCTTCTGTTGGATGAGTCAGACTGTGTTATTCCAGGACAGCTTCTATGTTGTGCACTAACAAGTGGCAGCCTTAAAAAGATACTGTTTCCAAATTGGTTGCCTTAAAAAGGTTCTGTTTCCAAATTCAGGCTCTGAGCACATCCACACACAGAGAGACATGCTGCTGGAGGTATAATCAAGCCATATCTTCACTGGGGACAGGTCAAGTCACTGCACACCACCAATAGTTGTCTGACTGTGTAGACAGCATTGGTGCTCTGGGGTTAATGCAGACGTCATGCCACTAATAATGTTATTTTATTATAGCGCATTCAACGGTGTGAAAGTACTCACACTGCCGCCTCCTGGGACATGTTTGACATTATCCTTTGATCCACACCTGGATTGGACATGGCTAAAGTTCAGCTTCTTATTAATCACCTGCACCTTTGATAGCCAAAAAAAGTGACATATGAGTGACACTTAATGCCATGCACAGGAACAAATGCAATAGACTTTTCTATTCAGAATGGTATCTGCTGCCTAGGAAGAAAGAAGGTAGAGGGAGAATTTTCTTTAGGATGAATCTTAATTTTGTGATTTGAAGATGAGGCTTCAAATTTCAGATAAAGAGAGATAAGCATGTAGCTTGCAGGGCTGAAATTAGTATTTACAGACAAATCAGAAAACAAAACCCACAGTTGCTTCATTCCTAATGTGATGCCAAATGTTTGTGGCGAACCTTTTAGAGACAGAATACCCAAACTGAAATCCAAAACTCACTTATTTATCGCTAAGTGCCAACACAACAACAGGGAGGGAGGAAGTGCTCCCATTGGGCTGCTGAGCAGAGGGGTGGGGTGAACTCTGTACTGGGGGAGGGAGGAATTGCTCCCCCATTGGGCTGCTGGGCAGAGGAGTGGGGTGAACTCTGTGCTGATGCGACTGCATGGGTGCCCACAGAAAGTGCTCTGAGTGCCACCTCTGGCACACATGTCATAGGTTCGCCACCACTGCCCTTATCCATCAAAGAACTACAAAAGTGAGTGTATACAAATTATGTAAAGGGCTGCTTGGATTAAAAAAACCATAACTAAACTGTTGGTAGGTATGTGCAGAAAGATTACTTCCACAAACAAAACTTAACACCCCAAGAGTCATAGCATTATCTGATAACCACCAGAAAAATCCTATGAACATATTATTTATACTGCCAAAGTGGCTGTGTTTTATTTACTCATCTAAGGACAGCAAGGAAAGGATTATTTTTAAATGCTACATGCAGATACAATACACATGGCCAGAAATATTTACTGATTTTTTTACCAGACTGAAAAAGGGTAAATGTGATGCTTCCAAAACAGATATTCACTATACTGTTTGAAGAGTAATCCTTCTTGATATTCATCAGAACATCTGAAACCTTGTTTGTTGTGTAGTGTATGGCACTGCTCCTTATTTTTCCATTACTTTTTAAATGAAGCGTTAATATTATGACAATGGCGTACCTTCATTTTAATTTCCGATATTACTTTTGAAAGGTAGTTATGTTACACCCTCACTTGTCAATCCAAGTAACGTGACAAGTTAACTAGGCTTCTTGTAACCTGTTAATTCCAAATTCTGCCCAGTGGGTATACCACTTTCTGTGTGTTTGCATCCTGCTACATGCCAATATGAGCAATGAACACCAGCAACAGGAAGCTCACTGCATTTGTCCATCTTCTAAAGCATAAAGAGTAATCTCAGATGAAGAAGCTACAACTATTGTGGCAGTACTATCACCACCTATTCCAGTCCCCCACATGCACGTGTCTGGAGCTGTCACACTGGGCATAAGAAGAGCAAAAGCAGCAAATAATTTTCTCTATCTCCATCATTATAGGTGGGTGGTAAGTCCAGAAGTAAGGAAGTTCTGAAAACCTTGAAAACCCTATTATAGTTGCAGTAAGGCAGTTGTGACTTGACAGCACATAATAGTAAGGCCAGAAGTGAGGAAGTGTTGTCTTTGTTTGTCTGAGCAACCAAGGAAGAGAAAACCGGAATTGGCCAACCAGATAGGAGGATATATCACCACAGGTAGAACTAATTGCAGGTCCCAATCTCTTAGGTCGCCCATGCTCAAAAGTCAGTCATATCCAACTCTAGGGCTCAGTGCTCATCTCTGTTTATAGCCAAAGAGCCAGCACTGTCTGCATCTGCAGACATTTCCGTAGACACATAGCAGGCATGACTAGACTAGGCTATTTACCTTCCCTCCAAAGTGGTACCTATTTGACTACTTACAATGTCTTACTTTCGAACTGCTAGATTGGCAGGAGCTGGGACAGACGAAGGGAGCTCACTCTGTCATGAAGCACTCGGGTCTTGAACTGCTGACCTGCCAACCTTCCAGTCATCATGTTCAGTGTCTTAACCACTAAGCCACATAAATACATATTTAAGGAGACTAATAGAATGTCAGGCGCGAGAAAAGGCTTAATTTTCCCCTCAAATGTGAATCCAACCCCACATGTGTGTGAGGAAGGTAAATTACACCAAGGTGTAGCATCTTTAAAGACAGGTTGTACTTACCAGTAACTGTCAATCTTCGAATGTGTTGTTTGTGAATTCACACTTATGGGTTCTGCGCCTGCACGGAGCCATTATCAGAGCTGTAAAGCTAACTGGACAAAAGATTTGCAATTAGGACCACCCACCATCTCTACCCGCCCTCAGCGCCATTCGGCACCTCTTTCCTCAGTTGATACTAAAGCTGTACACTGGACAAGAATAGAGACATCTAATCAGTGCAGCTGTCTGAAAGGAGGATGGGTGGGTAGTGTGAATTTACAAACAACACACTCAAAGAACGACAGTTACTGGTAAGTACAACCTGTCTTTCTCCTTCGTGTTGTTTGTGAATGTACACTTATGGGAGATTAACAAGCTCATTTACTTGGATGGTGGGCAGTTGATGACAAGATGAGAAGCGCAGCGAGATGGTTTAATGGTGGGCGGTCATCAACGAAGAAGCTCTGAGACCTGCCATCAGAATGGCTCAACCCAGGCAGGTGCCAGATGAGGCTCGTGTCCCTCCTGTAATGCCTGACGAAGGTTGAAGGTCTGGACCAAGTCGCATTGTTACAAATGTCTTCCAAGGGGATGCCTTCCAGGAATGCAGTGGAAGCAGCCAAAGACCTGGTCGAATGAGCCCGTACATGTGGAGGAGGTGTCAAGGATGCCAATTCATAGGCCAAATAAATGGTCGCTGAAATCCATTTAGCCAGTCTTTGCAAGTAGAGAGGTTTTCCTTTTGATTTTCTACATAGGCTATGAAAAGGCGGGTAGACTTCCTGAATTCACTAGTCCTTATGGTAGAGAAGAGAAGAGCTCTTCTAACATTGATGGAGTGCCATGCTCTTTCTTGTGTCGAATTCGGTTCAGGGGAAGAAAGTAGGCAGTGTGATTGGCTGTGCCAAATGAAATTCTGACAGGACCTTTGGCAGGAACGTCAAGTCTGGATGCAGAACTACCCTGTCAGGGTAAAACTTAAGGAAGGGAGGATCAGAGCGCAGCGCTGCAAGTTCTCCTTCGTATAGTTTGTGAATCCCCACTCATGGGGTTATGCGCCTGCGCAGAACATCGATCGGAGGCTTGAAAAGCTATTGGTCAAAAGTTTTGGCGGTAAGACCGCCCACCGTACCGCCCACCCTGAGGCGCCCGCGCGCCATTTTACCTCAGTTCTCTTCTTTCCGCTGTAGCAGCAGGACGATCGCTGAGAGCTTCTCAATTTTTTCTCGCCCTTCTGAGGGAAAGCCTTTGGCAAATTCAACAATTTTTTGCGGCGATCTTGTCCTTTGGGCAGGATTGCCACCTTAGCGCTGTCTCTTCCTCCGGGTAGATTCAGTAGCTTCCTCGCTTCGATCACCGCCTCCCCCCTCAAGGGGGTGGCGGCTGGTCCGCCCTTCGGGGTACCCGCTTGGACTTCCACTGGAAGAATTTTTTCCTCGGTTGATGGCTGCAGCCTTTAAACAGTGCACGGCTTGCCAGAAGAAGTTCCCGGCTTCCGACGGTCACAGCCTGTGCCTCTTTTGTTTGGGAGAGTCGCATCAGAGCCAGTCCTGCCCGCACTGCAAGAAGTTCACGCGCCTTGCGGTGCAGAACCGAAGCAACCGGCTCAAGGCTCGCCTGATGGAGCTCGCTTTGGCTCCCGCCGCGGCCGCTCCTACCTCCGCCGAGGCCTCCCAGCCGCCCCCCGCTTCTTCTTCCACGCTTCCGATCAGGAAGAAGAAAAAGGACAAGAACGGGGAGAAGAAACGGAAGCACGGGTCGGAGAAGAGACGTTCACTCCCTCCCACCCCGCACACGCCCATGTCTCCCGGGCCTTCGCCTCCGTTCTCTGTTGCACGTTGCCCGTCTCCCGGGTCTTCCATCTGGGGAGGACGGTCATCCTCTGGGTCGCCTGAGAAAGGACGCAGGGCTGGGGCTCCAGCTCGCCCACTTCAGGTTCTTTCTTCTCCCCCCCGAGGGAAGAATCGATCGCCCATGAGGCAGGCCTCCGTCTCCCCGAGACCCAGGACTCCAACAGACGAAGCGGCAATCTCCGTTCCGGCCACCGTTTCGTCGCCGACAGCCACCGTTCCGTCGGCCACCGTTCCGTCGGCAACCTTTCCACCGGTTCCACCACCAGCGACCATGGATACACCCCAGATGGCACTCTTCAGGTGTATGTTCGAGGTCATGGCGTCGTTCGCGAGCCAGTTCCAGACCACCATGCCTGCGGCCTCTGCGGCTCCGGTCCCGACCACCGCAAGCCCCGGGGATGCCGGCCTCACCGTGGCCCAACCGACCTCTCGTGGGTCGAGTGTCCGCTCCGCTGGCCCACCCAAACCGTCATGGTGTGGTCCAGACGTCGATGCGGTGGACTCCCATCCCGCCGGCCCGCCCAGGCCGTACTGGCGCGGCCCCGACGTGGATGCAAGAGTTCCTCCCTCGTCCTCCGATGACTCCAGCTCGTCTTCGGAGGAGGACGAGGGAGACGTCGACGCCGAAAGGACGCCGGAACAGACCATCGGCGCGGTTGGCCCACCACGTGGTGAGGACCAACGCTCCCTGACCGCCATGCTCACGCGACTGGGCACCGCCCTGAACCTCAAGGTGGACCAACCACCATTGGAAGGCGAGGACCAAATGACCGCCAAGCTGGACAGACGAGCGGTACGGCCGGTCCATATAACCATGCTCCCCTCCATGTTGACGTCGGCGAAGGCAACATGGAGGAAACCAGTTTCGGCGCACTCCGTCTCGTCCAGGCTGGACAGCATGTACAAAGTCCTGGACGAGAACGTCGAGTTCCTGCAGGCTCACCCCCTGCCGAATTCGCTGGTGGTCAAGGCCTTCCAGCACAGGACGGCCACCAGCGGGTTCCCGGTGCCTTCGACCCCGGAAGGGAAGAAGCTGGACGCGGTGGGCCGCAAATTCTACGCCACCGGGTCCCTCTTCTTCCGCGCCGCCAACTACTCGGCTGCCATGGGCCTCTACCAGTCCCACCTCTGGGAGCAGGTGAAGGTAGAGACGGCAAAGCTGCCCGCCGACGCCCAGAAGCGGATCGACGCGCTGGCTACTGAAGGGGACTTCGTCGCGGAGCAACTGATGCGCACAGCCAGGCACATCAATGACTACGCGGCGAAAGACATGGCCTCCGCCATCCACCTCTGTCGGCACGCCTGGCTCAGGGACACCTCCCTCGATGACGCTATGAAGAAGCTCATCGAGGAGTTTCCCTTCGACGGACAGGGCCTGTTCGGACAGGATACCGACAAGGTCCTGAACGAGATGCGCCAGACGAACTCCACGGCAAAGTTCTTGGGGCTCACCACGCCGGCTCCGCCCGCCAGGCCGAGGTACCAGCCCTTCACGCGGCGATACCAGGGCAACCCGCAGCAGCAGGGCCCTGCGGAGCAGCCCAGGTCCGGCGCTTACAAGCAGCGGCGTCAACACAAATCCCGCTACCGACCCTACGGGCAGGACAAATGCTCCGGCGCGAAGTCCAAGTCCCATGTTTGAAGTCGCGACGGCCGAGTCTCTCTCGCTCCACATCCCGTACCTCCCCCTCCGGAACTTCCTCCAGGTATGGTCGGGCATCACGGACGACCAGTGGGTCTTGAGGATCTTGTCCTCTGGCTATGCCATCGAGTTTGCACGGGTGCCTCGGGTTGGAAGACATCATCTCACCACCTCGTCCCCCCATTTGGAGGAAGAAATATCCACTCTTCTCTCCAAGGGAGCCATCGAACGGGTACCACCGCCCGACTGGGACAACGGCTTCTACTCGAGGTACTTCGTGGTCCAGAAGAAGGACGGAGGGCTGTGCCCAATCCTTGACCTGCGCCGCCTGAACAAGTGCATCCACACCAGGAAGTTCCGGATGGTGACCCTGCAAACCGTCCTCCCCCTCATCAACAAGGAGGACTGGTTCACGATCATAGACCTCAAGGATGCGTACTTCCACGTCTCCATCCTCGAGGATCACAGACGGTTCCTCCGTTTCCGCATCGGCAACTCCGTGTACCAGTACCGGTGCCTACCGTTCGGTCTGGCCACGGCACCGCGGGTCTTCACCAAGTGCATGGCTCCGGTCGCTGCCTACCTTCGCCAACGCGGCATCAGGGTCTTCCCGTACATCGATGACTGGCTGATTGTCTCCCCCACCAGCTCGTCGGCCATTCAGGACACACAATCCACGGTCCACCTCATGGAGAGTCTCGGCCTCAGGATCAACTTCACCAAATCGAAGTTGATTCCCTCGCAACGCGTCGAGTACATTGGAGCGGTACTCGACTCGCTTACTACCAGAGCCTACGCCCCCCAGAAACGCTTACAGGACATTGCGCAGGGGGTCAGCGAACTTCGCACCAAACCGTGCATCCGGGCGAAGAAGGCTCAGAGACTTCTAGGCCTGACGGCCTCAACAACGGCAGTGATTCCCCACGCCAAGTTGAAATTCAGGTCCCTGCAATCGTGGCTCCTTCACGAGTTCGACGCACTTCGGGAGAACCAGTCCAAACGGTTGACCCCGTCTCCAGAACTGAGGGACCAACTGCTGTGGTGGTCGACACCACTCAACGTGGCCGCGGGGAAGAGCTTCTACCCCCCGCAACCCGCGTCGCAGATACTGACCGACGCAAGCAACCTCGGCTGGGGCGCTGCCTGCGGGACTCTCACGGTCAACGACACCTGGGCGCCACACGAAACGGTGCACCATATAAACTACTTGGAACTACTAGCCATTTGGAAGGCCCTGCACTCCTTCGAGACTCTGCTCACCGGGAAGGCGGTGCAAGTGGCCTCGGACAATACCACGGCGGTGGCATACCTCAACAAGCAGGGAGGAACGTGGTCTACTACCCTCCTCTACCTTGCAATGCAACTTTGGGAATGGTGCCTGGAGAGACACATTTTCCCGATTGGAGTGCACATTCAGGGCAAACTGAATGTTTTGGCAGACCACCTCAGCCGTCTCACCTCGACGACCCACGAGTGGGAGCTGGACAACGGGGTTTTTCAGTCGCTTTGTGAGGCCTGGGGGACGCCGAGCATAGACCTCTTTGCGTCGGAGTCCAACAAGAAACTCAACAGGTACTGCTCCAGAGCGGGCATCGGACTGAACTCCGAGGGCGATGCCTTCATGAAACGGTGGGATCGGGACTATCTTTATGCCTTTCCTCCGTTTCCTCTGGTCCAGAAGGTGCTCACCAGGATGCTCCAGCACAAGACCAACGCAATTCTGGTGGCCCCGGCATGGCCTCGCCAGCCCTGGTTTCCGCTGCTGTTACGCATGTCGTCACAGTATCGCACTCTGCAGGAATCACCGACACTCCTCCAAATGGAGCACGGACAGCTTCACCATTCAGATCTACCCAGCCTCCACCTCACCGCGTGGAGGATAACCCCAGACTGTCCAGGATCCTGGAACTAGCACGGCGCCCGTCCACAAGGAAGTCCTACGCTTCCAAATACAGGCGTTTTTGTGCTTTCCTGGCCTCCCGGCAAATGTCCCCCCCCCCCCCGCAGGTGGGACTGCAGGACATTTTAACCTACCTCCTCCAGCTGGCGGAGTCTGGCCTTAGCATCACCTCCATCCGAGTGCATCTCGCAGCAGTAGTAGCGCACTCTCCGGCTGGTTCGCCCGCTTCCGGGGCCTTCCGTGACCAAACGGTAAAGCGCTTCCTCAAGGGACTAAGGAACGCCTTTCCGCCGGCCCGGGTACCGACGGCTCAATGGTCACTGTCCACCGTTCTCAACGCGCTCACCAGGACCCCCTTCGAGCCCATGGCTACCGCCGATGTTCGTCTCCTCACATGGAAGACGGCATTCCTGGTGGCTATCACGTCTGCACGACGAGCTGGTGAACTGGTTGCCCTGCGAGCAGACGCACCATTCCTCCAGTTCTTCAACGACCGCGTCGTCCTCCAAGCGGACATCACCTTCCTGCCCAAGGTGGTCTCCAAGTTTCACATGGCACAGACTATCTCCTTGCCAACCTTCTTCCGGAACCCCGCTAACGCCCAAGAAAGGACTTGGCACACACTGGATGTGAAACGAGCTTTATTGTTTTACACCAGCAGGACTAGGGAGTTCAGGAAGTCGCAACGCCTCTTTGTGGCTTATGGGGGAAAGTCCAAGGGTGAACCCATCTCTGCTCAAAGGTTCTCCAAATGGATCACCTCTACCATCTACCTGGCCTACGAGTCAGCCTCACTGCCACCTCCACCGCATGTCAGGGCGCATTCCACCAGGGCGGTTGCCACATCCACTGCCTTTCTGGAGGGCACACCGCTTGAGGACATATGTAAGGCTGCCACATGGTCCAGACCTTTCACATTTGTCCAGCACTACAGGGTGGACACCAGAGCCACTGCGGACGCCAGGCTTGGCCGTGTCGTCCTCACCAGAGGGCTCCGGACTCAACGCCCCTGACGGGTCCACCTACTGGATCTTCATCTCATCGTGGGATCATCTCATCTGACTGCCCACCGACCAAGTGAGTGTGAGCTTGCTAATCTCCCATGAGTGGGGATTCACAAACTATACGAAGGAGAAAGTTCGGTTTCACTTACCAGTGATAACTTTCGTTCTTCGAGTATATAGTTTGTGAATACACACTACCCACCCTGCCTCCCCTCTTGAGCTGCACGGATGAGATCGATTGGTTTATCCTGTGCTTGGCTTAAGTATGGAACTGAGGTAAAATGGCGCGCGGGCGCCTCAGGGTGGGCGGTACGGTGGGCGGTCTTACCACCAAAACTTTTGACCAATAGCTTTTCAAGCCTCCGATCGATGTTCTGCGCAGGCGCATAACCCCATGAGTGTGTATTCACAAACTATATACTCGAAGAACGAAAGTTATCACTGGTAAGTGAAACCGAACTTTCCCCCGCTCTCCTGGAAGAGGTGACAGTTCCAAGATAGCAATCTGATGTCAGCCGCTGCCATTGGTTCAAAGGGCATTTTCATGAGGGCATTGAGGACAGTTGTGAGGGACCACTGAGGCAGTGGTGTTTTCACAGGAGGGAAAGCGTTCTTCAAGCCTTACAGGAACCTTTTCACAGTTCTGTCCTGAAAGGCGGATGTCAAAGGTGAGTCTTGAGGCACATGGGCCACCAATGCTGCGAGATGCACTCTGACAGATGAATGAGAAAGTCCAGATTCTGACAGGTGCAACAAACAGTCAGTAATTTCTTCCAGAGAGGCAGGGTCAATTGTTCTACCTGAGGATTCAAGGAAAGACACGAATCTCTTGAATTTTGCAGAGTAGGACCTCGAAGCAGAAGGCCTCCTGCTCATTGCCAGTATTTTCGCTCTCCTGGCACTACCAGCCACACTGTCAAATGCAGGCTGGGGAGATCCGCATGGAGAAGGTTCCCGTTCTACATTTGGAGAAGTGATGGATCGTCTGGAAGCTTGATCAAATCAGACGAGAGGCTTTTGAGCAGAGGAAACCATGGTTGTCTTGGCCAAGATGGTGCAATGAGAATTGTATGAGCTCGTTGGTGCTGAAGACGAATCAGTACCCTCTGTATGAGTGGAAATTGTGGAAGGCATAAAGAAAGTCTCTGTACCACGGGACCATGAATTCGTCCCCCTCGGATTGGTGACCTATCCCTGCTCTCGAACAATACCTTTGCCACTTTGTGTTTAGTTCGGAAACAAAGAGGTCTATCTGCAGTGTTCCCCAAGTATGGCACAGATTCGTGAACATGGATTTGTCCAGTTCCAATTCATGTATCAACGTTTTCCTTCTGCTGAGGTCGTCTGCTTGGATGTTCAGCTTCCCTTGGATGTGAACCACGATTGTGTACACTCGCAGTTGGAGACACCACTCCCAACGTAAAGAAGGTTGATTGACTTCATTCCTCCTTGCTTGTTCAGGTACGCCAGGGCTGTTGTATTGTCCGATGCGACCTGAACCACTCGTCCAGTGATGGACAACCTGAACGTCTTCATCACTTTCCAGATCACAAGCAGCTCCAAAACGTTTATGTGGTGAGATCGTTCCTGTGGAGTCCACACATCGTTGATTTGGAGACTGTTGCAGCAAGCGCCCCAAACGAGGTTGGAGATGAAAGAGGTGGACATGATATTTACTCTCTTTTGGGGGGTGGGTGGTAATCATGCCTTCCTGTCACACCTCACCATTTGCCTTCTTACCAGCAGTGTCTGCCTCCTCCTCCATGGGGCAACCCCCCTTTCTGAGTTCCCCTTGGCTCTGCTTGGCCCAGGCTAGTGAGGGTGCAGGGAATCAGAATTAGGTAGCATAGATGTGGCCGCTCACCATGGTCCAGTCAACTCCCAGTCCCAATTCCATAGACACAAAGGGTCTATAGTTAATAAGGGTTATTAAGTAAGTTAAGAAAATGAGTATAACATAAGGAAGCAAACTTGCAAATATAGTCATTCAAAGTACATACAAAAATAAAGAAAATTTAACTGGCTATCTAGGCCCTCTGGCCCTATCTGACTCACAATTATATTATGTGAGGCCCTCCCATGGCTGGTCCACAGTGAAAGAGAGTGAGCAGTTCCATGCACAGTGGTTTTATTATCCTGATATCAGTCTTCCCACGTGGGGACTTCTAGCCAATTGAAATTAATTTACATTATTCTGTCTCTTATTGGAATGTCATATACAGGGACTCCGACATATGAAATTCTCCATCTTTAAGCACAAAGCAATCAAGTGGCTACAGGGATCAAGGAAAAGCACAGCAGAATGGGGTTTTCCATGACAGATCACTCGTATGTCTTTCAAACGTTGGGGTGGAGCGTAGGCTCTCATTGAAATAGAGTCCAGTAGCGCTCCTATGTAATCCATGGATTGGCTTGGAGCGAGCCGTGATTTCTTGTAATTGACTCTCAGACCGAAATCTTCCATCAGTCTCAGCATATAATCCACGTCCTCTAAGGCCTTCGGTTTCGATGGTGAGCAGATCAACCAGACATCAATGTATGGGAAGACTTGAATCCCTCGCATCCGTAGGGGTAGCCACTGGTGCCATGCATTAGTGAATACCCTTGGTGCAGTGGAGAGACCGAAGGGGAGGCAAGTGTACTGAAAAATCCATTCCCCTACTTGGAAATGAAGAAACCTGCAGTGGTTTTCCATGATGGAGACATGGAAGTACACATCTTTCAGGTCTATCACAACTAACCAATCCTCCATGTCGATGAGGGAAAGAATCGTTTGAAGTGTAACCATATAGAACTTTCTCGTGTGGATATGTTTGTTTAACAGGTGATATGTTTGTTTAACCAGAATGGGTCTGACTCCTCCGTCCTTCTTCTCTACTATGAAGTATCTTGAATAGAAACAGTTGGACTGATCTGCCTCTGATCAGATTTCTTGGTGGAGGTTTGTTGTTGAGCATAGTGTTGACGGTTGTGTTGGCAGTGAGGTTTGAAGTAGCTCTGCCTTGGATAGACCTGTTGTTGAGGCTGTTTTTCTGTTGATATTGATAAGGTTGTTAGGATTGTTGGGAATGAGAGGGTTGAACATTCAGTTGTTAATATGAGGAGGCACACAAATGAAGCTTGTTTGTAGTTATATCCCTGTGCAATTTGTTGAGGGTATTATCCATTTCAGCCTTGGCCATCGAAGGGGAGGTGGAAATGGTGGGCGGTCCTAATTGTAAATATTTTGTCCAATTAGCTTTACAGCTCCGATAAAGGCTCCGCGCAGGCACAGAACCCATAAGAGTGCATTCACAAACAACACGAAGGAGAACCACTATTTCATATGCATTAAAACAGTACAGGTACTGTATTAAAATGCCTGCACTATAGTGCAACTGTATCTATAACATTTAAAATACCTGAAAGCAAAGGAAAAAAATGCATTTAAAACAGAAAGGAATAACAGCGTGGGGGAAATGACGTTGACTGGAACAGTTCTAAAGGCACGCTATTCAACAATTTTTTACAACTCATTTTTTACAACCTGCATGAAAACCCATTAACTCAAGTACTACTGTGTGGCTGCTTTAAGAAATAATGAGCCAAAGTTCAAATGTTTTTACTTAAATGTCCAACTAAAATGACATCTATTGAAAAAGTAATAAAAATACAGTATGTGTCAAAGTATAATGCACCAGAATAGGCTCACCCACCCATTTTAAGATTTGAACATCACTACGCTCATCAAAAGCCCACCTGTATCAGGTAGCAATGATGGGAGCTACAGTTTAACAACATTGAGAAGGCTACACATTTGTTGTGGACAATATGACCTCTACTAACGTCTTTTCCTAATACTGTGTGGTGATTCAAGACCCAGCATTAGCTTCTGAAACAGATTCCAAGTGCAGTAGGTGGGGTCCTATGTCTAGGCTAAAATTAAACACTGAGGTAGGTTCCACTGTTACGCTAGCAATATAAATAACCTGCATACGTAAGCATAACTGATGCATGTGCTACTTTCTTGGGGGTGTTGGGTAGAAGGCATCACTAAACATGTACACAGTGTTTTTGTTCTCAACATTAAAACACTTATTTCATGGCATGGTTTTTAAACAGATACTGTGCAACTACTACATGCTTTAATATACTACAGACATCTCCAGTACAGTACTTCATCAATTTGTTCAGATTCCCTGTTTTCTAACCCGGAGCGGAGACAGAATACTTTTGGGATTATGAATCTTTGCTTGTTTCATTCTTTCAGGTAAACACAAGGACCTATACTTTTTCCTTTTCATCTATAAGTGGAAAAATATTTTGTTTTATTGATTTGTGGGGGAGGGGGAGTTGTTTAACTAGTAGAAGATGTGCAAAACTGAAATAACAATCAACTTGTTGCAGAGAGTTTTAAAAACTACAAGCATATTCTGTTCTTTATCGTCTTTTAAATCATCAGCTAGTTTTTTTGTATTTGCTCCGTGTGTCTGTGTGTCTATGCACACTTTGCTTCTGTGCCAACTATCATAGAGATAAAATTTGGATGAGGGAAAGCGCTCCTAGCCTCATTCTCATACTGAAGGAGAAAAATCTTGTGAGGATCAGAAATTCATCAGGCAGGTCTCTCATCACATCAAGACTGCCCAGATCAATGAAAAGAAGGAATTTAGTACAGTACTCTACACAAACCTATTTTCAATGAAAAGAAGGAATTTAGTACTCTACACAAACCTATTTTGCATATGCAAATGCATGTTGCCTATTATATTATCTCAAAGCAAAGGTGCAACAATGTCAGAACCAGGAAAGAACACTACTAATTTGACAAAGCAACCAACAAGCTAATTCGCTTAATTGTACCACCAAGGCCAGAACCCTACTAGTTATGTACTCTTGAATTAAGTCAAAGTGTATTAATTTCAACAGTGAATTGCCTCTAGATAAGAAATCCACACTTGTATTCCTCATCATATGCCAAATTACAAGACTGGTGTGGAATCAGAAGTACTGTAAAAAAAGTATCTTTTGAATTAACAAGAATCTGCTGCTATGATTTATACAATCTTACTTATGCTGGTGTACAAATATAAATGATTCTCCAACTGCCTTTGAGGAGCTTTGTGGGACCAGATACTTTACCATGGACAATCCAGGGGATTTTCTATAAGAGTAATGAGCAATGTGTGGTCAAGTGGGCTCCATGCACTTCCTCCAGTGTACTGTTTGGTAACCAAAGCCTTCTCAGGGGCCCCCAACATTCATCTTTTATTCATTACAGTAGCAGTGATTAAGCACCGCACCGTAAAAAAATGTTATAGAGCTGCCATATGGGTGTCATGTAGCAATGTGGAAGGCAAATTGAAGACTACTGCATCATATTATTCCCAGGTCAATTTTGGTAGTTTGGCCATGTTATACTGCTATGGTAATAGAGTAGATCAGTGATGGCGAACCTTGGCATGCCAGGTGTTCTTGGACTGCAATTACCAGAAGCCCAAGTCAGCACCCCTGCTGATTAGGGCTTCTGGGAATTGAAGTTCCAGAACACCTGGAGTGCCAAGGTTCCCCATCACTAGAGTAGACCATACTGCAAGCAACTCAATGCCGAGTGTCAGGCGGCGGTTAATTAAACTGACCACCTTGAGGACTAACAGCCTTGGGTGCCAAAGTCCACAGAGAATGGTAATGGTCCCTACATTGATTAAATTGCTGAAGTTGCTGCCCTCCATCAAGATGGATTAAATTCCACTTGAATCCATCTTGATGGAGGGCAGCAACTTCAGCAATACCGGCTTGGGGCTGAGAAGGGCTCAGGAAGTGACTTGCAGAACTGGATCAGTGGTACGGCTGACATGCTGCAATGCAGAAAGCAGATGAAAAGCCACTGCGTTATATTTTCATGACAATTTTCATAGCTGATTGCCATGATGATAGCCAATATTTGGAATTGGACATGGCACATGAAGAATGGAGCCATAAAGCAGCACCCTTGGCACTGCTAAAAACTCCAGGCCACAGGTGCTCACCCTCATCTTTCCTGGCCAAACCACAAACTCAAAAAAAAAAAAGTTTCTGGAAGTGCTCCTTAAGTGGTTGAAAAAAAAGATTTAATGAACTATGGAATACATTAAAAGCAGAAACAAATGTCACCGCTATTGACTTGTAGAATGTAAACAATGGTCTCCTTTACATGTCTGAATCTGAAATTATGTACAACAAAACGAATCATGCTGCTAGAGTAAGAGCTGGAAGAGCTGGAAAAATCACATTTAGCTGAAGAAATGTTTTAAACTCCCAATTATATGCTTTTTAGTGTAAGAGTCCATAAAACTCTCTATCCATTTTCTTCCAATCCCAGAGAACAGGTAGCAGACCAATCAACAGTTCCTTGTGCACATTCACAGACTTTTATTTTTTATTAGACTTATACCCCACCCATCTGGGATGGACTCCCACTCTGGGTGGCTTACACTATTAAAAAAGCAAAACAAACACCATTAAGACAATAAAACAACCACCGCCCACCTAATCAAAAATCAGAACAGAGGACCCCAGACTCTTGTGACGGAAAGGCAATGGGAGGGTCTATCTGGGTGCATCAATTTAGATGGGTCACATGATGAAGAGATGGGGCTTGGTGGTTCAGAAGACAGAATCCATTTAGAAGAGGACCACCAAAGTGCTGGCACCGATATAAAGTGAGAGAATACACCGCCTAAGTCAAAACTTGTATCTAATCTCTGCTCACGTGCAAATCTATGGTAAACTCGAATTACCTTTCCGCCTCCTGGCTGATGCTTCAAATTTTCAGTGGAACCAATCTTGGACTTAATGTTCTTCAGGTCTGGCATAGGAGCAGGGGCTGTCTGCAAGCGGTTTTTGACAGAAGAGGGGGATTTTGGTGGAGTGCGAACCACTGCTACCTTCTTGGGCTCCCTGTTTGGTGGAGTTGGCAGGGAGGGTGTGCGGGAGCGACTGCCAGGGGTACCCGGAGAACCAGGGCTGCTATAGCCACTCCTATCTCCAGACCTCACTGGTTCACCTAGAGTTTGAGATCAAAGTAATGTAGATAAATACGCATTTTATCAAGGGATTCAAAAGAACTATTCCCACTGTTCAACATAGATGAAGAAATCCATATGCATTAAGGAATGGGGGGTCATAGTGTGGGCACTATTGAGCCATTTCTCGCCTATATAAAATAACAACTCGTGAAAAATTACAGTAAAACCAGTTTTATGTAAAAAGTCTGTTCCATAGCTTTTTACATAATACGGGGGGGGGGGGGGGGCGGTTTGCGTAAAATGCGACATTCCCATAGGGATGCATTGAAAAATAAACCTGGTCCTGACCGGACCAAAAATAATCAGTTCCGGTCTTTGTCCGATGCACATTCCCAGCTAAAGCGCTCCACAGAGAAACCTTGGACAAATAGCAGAACCGAGCGGTCTTCATCCAACATGTGTTCCCAGCTAAAGCGCACCGCAGAGAAACCTCGGACGAAGAGCGAAGCACCCGGTAGAAGCAGCAGGGCACTCTCCAAGTGCTGGTAAAAGCAATGGGGACTCCGGAAAACACGGCAAAACTGCCGCAAATCGTCACCACTGCTGCCGCTGCCTCCACTGCCGTCATGGTAAGTAATGTCTTGTGACTTCCAGCAGTGGGGGCGGGTGGCATGGGGTGGAATTTTTAAGCCTAAACTGGTGCAGGGCTGCCATTTTAGAGTTTAAAATGGCAGAGTCGCCATTTCGACTTATAAGATGCAGGGAAATTCTGGGGAAATCCGTCACATAAAACAATTTTATTGTGTAAAACAGGACGCTTTCCGCAAAAAAAGTTACGTAAAACTAATTTTATGTAACATGAAGCGTACGTAAATTGAGGTTTTACTGTACTTCACAGTAGTTGCATACTGCCATGATACTTTGTAACTAGTGATTTCATAAGGTGCCATTTCGTGTGGCCTGCTGCCTTCGCTTCCGCCACTGCTGCCGCCGGAAGTGGCAGAAACAGCCATAAACATGCCCGCAGCAGTCGTAAATGCTTTTCTGATAGCCATGGACGTGTTTTATGGCAGTGTTTACTGTGGGGGATACCACCAGTCTGGTCCACTCAGCTGTCTGGGGGTGTGACCCGGCCCGTGGCTTTAAAAGGTTGAGTATTCCTGGTCTACAACCTTCTTCCACCGTATTGCCTGTTATGATCCTCATGCCACATCCTACTCTCATATTATCTTAGCATTTTGTATTTAAGAATACAGTAAAACCCCTACATATGAATTTTCCCGTTCCACAAGGTTAATTTATACGTCAAAAAAATTGTATGTCGAAAACACATTGGATTATCAGAAGAGGCCTCTAGATGTTACCATATTTTTTTTGCATGTCAAATTTTTCCTATTAAATTTGTATGTCGATTTTTTTTTAAGTCAGGATTTCTATTTGTATGTCGCATTTTTTGTAAGTCGAAGCATTTACATAAGAACATCCTTGCTGGAACAGGCCATAGCCACAGCCCATTTGTATGTTGGGGTTACTGTATACTTGACAATGGCTCATTGAGAGTGAAACGAAATCAGAATGACACTGAAATATGTATCTTCCGATTTAACAAGCTGCATATCCATTAATGGCAATCTACTTTCTTCTGTGTGTGTGTGTGTGTGTGTGTGTGTGTGTGTGTGTGTGTGTGTGAGAGTGAGAGTGAGAGTGAGAGAGAGAGAGAGAGAGAGAGAGAGAGAGAGCGCACAGAGAAACACGTGGTTCTCCAAAAGTTCTTAAGCCTGCAATTGCCATCATTCTAAACTTATGTGCAGTATGCAAATTGAATGGATGAATGAATGAACGAACTAATTAATTTCCTTCTTTCGCAGCAGTTGCATTAATGGGAGCAGAGACCAATGGCTGCAATGCCATTTGTTTCCCATCCTAATGCAGAGCTTGTAAGTCAGGAATAAGCAACTTTAGGATGTCTGCAACAATATTCCATTCCCAGGATCTACCAGGGATGCACTGGGCCCTGAAAATGAGGATACTGTGTGTATGTGTGTGTGTGGGGGGGAAGCCACTTCTGCTTTCTGGGATTATATTGAATGGGCAAAATCTTAAAATAACCTATTAAATAAATATATAAGATCAACAGAACATAGCCTGATGGACAGCAGTACACTATTCAATCAACATGTGCTTCGAGAGCCCTCTGAAATCACTAAGGTTTTATTACTGACTGGACAAGAAGAAGAACAATCCTGGGTATGGGGAGATATACCCTGTTTCATTGAAAAACTACTCTCCTGGAGGCTTGTAGGAGCCATATATCATAATTTCCACCCCTAAAAGGAAGTCTGGAAATTAAAAATGGTTGTAAAAATGACTGAAGCACATGTGGCCTTCGGGCAGTGTTTCCCAAACTATGTTCCATGGAACACTTGGTGGATGTCAATTCCAAGAACCCTAAGTCAATACATTGGCTGACCAGTGCTTTGGGGAAACTGACTTAGGCTTCTGGGAATTGAAGTCCAAAAACCAAAGATTGAAAATGCTGCCTTAGGGCATAGTGGCCCACTTCTGTTCTAAGTGTTGAATAATGTAGAATTTTAAATATGTACAGTAATACCTCGGATAACGACCAAACTTGGTTCCACAAGTCTGGTCGTTATCCAATTTTTAGCGTTATCTGATGCATGCATCAGATATCACTAAAAAAAAGCCGGTTGCCTCTAGGGAGTGAGGGGGACCCGATCCGCACTGTTTCCGATGTCCCTCGAGCTTCCCAGGCACTGCTGCAAGGCAAACCCTGCAGTCAAGGAAGGAGTTTCGCCCGGCGTTTTGCCTTGCAGCAGTGCCTGGGAAGCTTGAAGGACATCGGAAATAGGGCTGATCGGGTCCCTCTGACCCTCCCAAAGGGGGCAGTGACGGGGGATGGATCTGCACTCACCCACCGCCACCGCGGGCAGGGAGCTGGTCAAGCGCTTGACCGGCTTCCTGCCTGCAGCAGCAGCAGGTAAGCACAGAAAAACGATGCATCGCATAATGCTAAAATGGTGTTATCCAATGCAATTTCACCCCCCAAATATCGGGTCATTATCCAATTTTAGTGTTATGCAATGCAATCATTATTCGAGGTACTACTGTACCTGCATGATGAATGAATGGAGTTTACAGCTGCATGTCTGTGAATCAATGTAGTGTGCAGTGTGTATGCAGACTTGCCTGTGCATTAATGCATCTGTGTGCATTAAGAGCAAGGACTACGCTGGCTTTTTATTGACTCATCAATCGATCGATCAATTGATTGTCTGATTTTATTTGGTGCAAACAATACTCAGAGGGGCTTACAACATTAGATAAACAAACAAACATAAATTAAAGCAAATTATATCAAAACAGTCAAATTATAGACTAACATATAATAACAGAAATAAAATACCTACCTAGATGTCATCCATAGATCAATTAATACACCTTAAAACTAATACTGTACATCATAAAGCAATATAGAAGGCTTGATGGTAACATATTGGTTCAACAATTTACTGAGGTCCATGAGGCTGTATTCTTTCAACTTTATTTATTTATCTAATAGCTCACTGATGATGTTGCCCTTTTTTTGAGAAAAATGCTATACCATAATTTCTACTGTTTTTCTTAATGACATCATTTTCATTTCCAACAGGAAAGTGATATAGAAATAATGTCACTCATCAGGAAGCATGTTAAAGCAAATATCAAGGATTTGTACTGTTTTTATGCCAATACCAGAAGAATTACTTTGAATACTTTAGAAACGAAAAACAGTCTTAAATTTTCTTTACCTCTCTCAGATTTTGCTGCTGTGTTATGGGGCCTTCTTTGCTCCTTCTTTGCAGCTGAAAGAACAAAGATAATACTTCAGTGTACCTATATTTAAATGGCTGTTTTCTGCTGTTCATGCAACAGAAATATAAAACAGTAGAATAAAAACATATAATGGACATGTATGGGATCATTTCCAGAAAATTAAATACAAAAAAAAAGTACTGAATTCATTTCTGTTAGGAAAGTCAGTTCACCATTTGGATGGCAATACTCTAACAGAAAATATGGCTGTTTCCAGCAGATTCATTCATAAGTTTATCTTATAAGAAAAAGGAGCTAAGAGTTATCCAACTGGACAGCTTCCATTACTTCCAATCAAGACATAGTGCAGTGATTCTATCACTTCCTCCTTAATTTTTTTGCGATTAAAAAAATTAAATTGAAGTAGTTGTGGAAAATCTCAGAAATTTTAATAGAGGATAAGGACAAGATCTAGAACATTTATGCAAATTCTGTACTTCAGGTATGGTAACCCTACAAAAAAAAATTCCTCAACAAATCCACTCCACTTCTCATGGCACTTTCGAAGATCCCTGTCTTTAGGATAACCATCAATTTCACATTGTAGAGCAGGGATTCGCAACCTGCGGCCCGTGGGCCAAAAGTAGCCTGCAGCATTTCACGTGGACCTCCATCACCTCCACCACACCAGGAAGTGCCATGTGGTGGAGAAAGTGCAAAATGGCTGTCCATCCCCCGTAGCTGTCTGAGAGAGCGTGATCTGGCCCTCGGGTTTAAAAGGTTGAGAACTCCTGTTGTAGAGGTTACACTGAGACTATTTCCATATGCATTGTTCTTGGCCATATCTATTACCAAGAACAGTACACTTGGGAAGGTCTTCTGTTATTTTAACCCAGGGGTGGCCAACCTATGGCCCGTGGCCTGGACCTGGCCTGCAACACCATTTCATGTGGCCCACCACCATCCTTGTCGCTACTGGAAGCTTACGGCAGCTGTTAAACATGTCCACGCATGCGTAAACACTCCCACGCCTGCCGTAAATGCACCCGCAGCTGTCGTAAGCACGTTTATGACAGCCGCAGATGTGTTTTACAGCAGTGTTTACAGCAGGAGGAACCATGTGACCAGCCTGCTCAGCTGTCTAGGGGGCATGCTCCGGCCCGCGGTGTGAAAATATTGGGAACCCCGGTTTTAACCTGAAATACTATGATTCAAAGTCAAATCTTTTTATCTTTATTTTTGCAACCAGAAGACACCTCAACAAAACTAACAAAGGGAACATTTGTATTCTGAAAGTGACACAAAAGCTATCTGGGAGTGAATCAACCTACAACAAACCCCTGCTATGGTAATAAAGTAGACCATACCGCCAACAATTCAGCACCAATCATCAGGTGATGGTTGACTAATCTGACAACCCTGAGGACTAACAGCCTTGGGTGCCAAGTCCAGGGGAAGAGTGATGGTCCCTAAATGGATTAAATCCCACTTGAATCCAACTTGATGGAAAGCAGCAGCTTCATCAACACTGGCCTGGAGCTGAGGACTTTACATGACAAAAGGGCTCAGGACCAGAAAGTGACTCGCAGAACTGGATCAGTGGTACGGGTGTCATGTTGTGATGTGGAAGGCAGCTGAAAGGCCACTGCATTATATTCACAGAACAGCCTTCATGTCTGATTGCCATGAGAATTGCCAATACTGTATTCAGATTCAGATATGACAGAATAAGACGAAGAAGAAACCCTTACCTAGGCTTGGTGGTGTCTTAGGAACACTGGGAGTTTTGGCAGGGATCCGTGAAGCACTGGCTGGGCTCTTCTGGTTCTGGACCACAGGAGTTCGTGGAGCAGCTATCTTTGATGCACTTTTCATATCCGGGCCCTGATAAAAGAATCAAGAAATGACAACATTTTGTTGCACTGGTCATAATCTAAATTAAGAAAGGTAAATTCCTATGGACAAGGGGATTGCACATTCTCATGCTAAGCTTCAGAAACGCAACACAAATTAACTCACAACTTTACAGAAGAGTGTTGAACAAGTTTGTAACAGTTACATACACAAGAATCTGGAAGAAGCATATGATTTGAACATAAGCTTATTAACATGTCTTAGATGAAGGTTTCAATGTTGGGGAAACTGTTCCCCAACTGTTATGTGTATGCATTTTACCTACTTTCAATCTTTTAAAAATTGTTTTGAAGTTCATGGTCTTTCAATATTATTATGTGCTTCACTACTTTTTGTTGTTCAGTCACACAGTTGAGTCCAACCCTTTGAGACCCAATGGACCACAGCACGTCAGGTTCCTCTGTCATCTGCCATCCTCTGTAGTCCACCCAGATCTATGCCCATTGCATCAATGATGCCATCTAGCCATCCCATCCTCTGCCACCCTATTCAAGTACTTGAGCTTCAGCGTCAGTATTTGTCCTTCCAGGGACTCTCAAGCGTCTTCTCCAGCACCCCAGTTCAAAGGCGTCTATTTTTCTGCACTCAGCTTTCCTTATGGTCCAGCTCTCACAGCCATACATTACTACTGGGAAAACCATTGCTTTAACTATGTGGACTTTCATTGGCAGAGGGATGTCTCTACTTTTTATTACACTGCCAAGGCTTGCTATAGCGTGCCTCCAAAGAAGTAATCATCTTTTTATTTCATGACTGCAGTCACCATCTGCAGTGATCTTAGATCCCAAGAAGGTAAAGTCTGTCACTGCTTCCGTTTCTTCCCCTTCTATTTGCCAAGGGGTGATAGGGCCGATGCCATGATCTTGGTCCCCCTTCTACCTTTACACTACTACGTATCTATAATTTCCTCTATCCCTATTTTGCAAATGGCATTAGCTCCTTGAAATGGGAAAAAGGTGGAAAGGAAAGAATACTTACTGACTTTCTTTAAGTCATGTCAATAATATGAAGACAGTATCAAAAACAAATCAGGGAAGGAGGAGTTAAGCTGAATAGAAAATGTTGACTAAAGAAAGTTTATATTGGCTTCTCTAATTTCCTTCCTATGTTGCAAAGTTTTTAAAGAAACTTTAAGCACTTTCAACAGCCAGATTACTGAATTAAGCAGCAGTTTATTTGGCTTCATTGAAAGAGAATTGGAATTAAATGAACACAATTTAAATGTACTGTGAGGTTTGTTTACAAATTTCTCAACACAATTTTAAAGAATCATTTATCAGTTTTAGCTTGGTTTTAGCTTTAAAATGCCAGAAAAATTTAGTGAAGTGGTGACAGCTAGCCACATAAAGCATATTTATAACTTTGCTCTTAAGAAACAGCAGGGAAAGAACAAAATAGTTGTCAATATGCATACAAACAAAATAAAAGGCAGCTGATCAATTATAGTATGCGCCATACACTATTTGTTTTAAGGAATTCTGACTTGTAGTGCACATTTGGCTTTTGGGAAATTGAAGAGTACAACACTGTTCAAGGATAACATTTCATAGATAGGCATTTTGGATAACCCAACTACCATATATACTCGAGTATAAACCGAGTTTTTAGCCCCAAAAATGAGGTCCAAAAGTGGACATGGCTCATACAGAGGTCAGCAACCACGAATGTCTAAAAATATGAGGTTTTTTTTTAGTTATTCGGCACTTTAAAAGTAAGTTTCAGGACTTCTACCATGAAAGAATCTGAGGCGCAATTACACAACTAGCCACAAGAGAGTGCAAATCGTGATTTTCTGTTAGAATACATTGAAAATCAAGTTCTCCTATTCTGAAGTTTGTTTTCAATTAATTCCTATGGAAAATTGCAGATGAAGAAAGAAGCTCTACATTACAATTGTGTCTCCCTTCCAAACTGGTGTGGAAAAAGAAAGGATTTCACTTACTGGTACCGTCCAAGATGGAGGAGAAAGCCATGCTTCTTCCTTGCAGGGGGAGCAAGAGGCTATGCTAGAGCAACACTTCCTGCCTCAGTGCAATTGACCTGCCCACCCACTTTACCTGCAGTGCCACCACTGGTGGGTGGTGCAAATACGTTTTAAAAAATCGCTAAAATGCTTAATTTTACTGTATTTTCATGTATTTTAATTACTGAAACTCACTAGCAGCTGCTACATTTCCCAGTCTCGGCTTATACTCGGGTCAATCTATTTTCCTGGGTTTCCAGGTCAAAAATTAGGTACCTCGGCTTATATTTGGGTCAGCTTATGTTCGAGTATATAAGGTGTGTGTGTGTGTGTGTGTGTGTGTGTGTGTGTGTGTGGGTGTGTGTGTGTGTGTGGGTGTGGGTGTGTGTGGGTGTGTGTGTGTGGGTGTGTGTGTGTGTGTGTACACATATATACATATATAAACTTCTAGAATATTGTAAAGAATCTACTCCCTGAAAAATCAAAAGAAATATTTTAAGATAGAGCCAAGAATCTGGAGAGCAAAAAGTGTTTCATTACTAATGCAACTGACAGCTTACCTTTGATTTGAGCTCATCAGTTCCAATCTCATTTTTATCTTTGTTGTCCATACGAGCTGATAAGAAAAAAAAATACAACTATGTCTATTTGTGAAATGCAAAGGGATGGTATGTGAGCTCTAAAATCTCAAGCATGGCAAACTACATAGGGTGCTTACAGATGGACAATCCCAGCTTTATCAAGGAAAAGGCACTATGCAAATATGGTCTTTCTCTCATTTATAAAAATTTTACTGTTAAGAAAAAGAGACAGACAGACATGGGGGGGAGGGGGGAGCCACAAGATAGCTGAAGTATAAACACTGTAGAATAAAAGATTCATCTGAAAGCAGCCTTAGATTCGAACTACAACATGCAGTACATTTGCTTGTATATGCTTATATCTCTACTTCATTAAATGATTTGTACTCTCTTTCAAGCTGATTTTAATACAAAAAGTAAGCAAGTTGTAATCCAAAGAAACAGCAAAAAAGTTTTTTTTTTTTAAAGAAGGCCAGCTGTAAATGGGAGAAAACAAAATGTTATGTGTTCCCATCCAATTAGTACAATTTCTGGCAGCTCCCTCAAATGTTTTGTATGAAGCTCTGTTAGCTATGTGATGTCAGGAACTGGCAAGACAACTCTGGACTATAAACACTGAACAAAAATCACTTAACAGCCTCTCATATTATGCAGACACAAGTAATACAATATCTTTAGTTCTATGCTTGTCTGTATATTTCCCTAGAAAGGAGAAAAGCAATTGTTAGTTTTTTCATCTTAATTTAGACCAGCTAATTTGCATGCTCCTAATAGCAGATTTTTAAAATATATCATCAGAGAGAGAGAGAGAGAGAACAAAAAAATGCAAACATCACGTGAAATATTTCAAAAGCTTGCATATGACCTTTCCACAGACTATTCTGTCTCTCTGGTGCAGTTTGGACATTTAAATACATCAGAGTTTTATTCACTTCTGTTTTTCGTAAGCACTGCTCATAATGTATTTGCACCCAATGAACCACACTTGTTTAGTTTGTTAGAAGGAAATCCACCTCAAATCTTATATCATGAAGTATGTCTGTTTTAAACCCATTAAATCACCACAGGCTGTTGACTTCAAAGACAAGCTGCAATTTACAGTAAAACCTTGGTTTACGAACGCCTCGGTTAACGTTTGCTGCGGTTTATGATGGCAAATCCTATGGAATTGATGTCCTGGTTAACGATGTTTTTTCAGTTTATGACCGGGAAATAGATCCCCAGCACCATTTTAGACTCTAAAATGGTAGCACCATGCCATTTTAAAGTCTAAAATGGCGGCCGCCCCATTATTGGAAGTCACAATTTCTCACTTGCAGCAGCGGAGGCATTGGTGGCATTTTTGCCACTGTTTCCACACTATTCACCGCTTCTACCAACAGCGGGAGAGTGTGGGGACCATATCCATTCCATTCGTCTTCGTCCAAGCTCCCTGTGTGGTGCTACAGCCAGGAATGCATGCCTCCCCCAGGGCAGCGGCGTGGAAAGGGTAGGAAGATCACTTCGTCCCTTTTGTGGGGGTGGGAGACAATCATGTCTGGCATTTTTTGGATTTTTTGATGTTTTTTTATTATTATTATTATTTTGTATATTTTTTGTCCTGTTGGGACTGGTTTTTAATTTTTCAGTTCATTCCTATGGGAAAACATGCTTCGGTTTACAATTTTTTGGTTTTCGACAAAGGCTGTCGGAACAGACCAATGTCGTAAACTAGGGTTTTTACTGTACTTGTTTTTAAACTGCTGAAAGAAGGGAGAGCAAACCAAAGTCCTGATATAGCTTGCTTTCAAATCCCTAGTCTTCATGGATCTTCAGCCTGGACAAAGGTTCTCTTACATAAAAAGATTTCATGGTAATCAAAGCAAAAGCTATTGTAAATGCTTTTTCAATTATTCAGAAATTGGCATGTTTCTCTAGATAACTGTGAGTCCACCTGCCAGGTAAATTTAGCCTACCAAAGCAGGACACAATTGCAGAAACTATTCCCAAAGAATAAGATCTTGGGTATATGCTGGAGAGCTAAACGAACTATCTTAACAGGATATTAAATGCAAAAAGGAATTGCCAACAAAACACACCAAAATTGTACTGTAATTAGGAAACATGTGCATTGTGATGGCTGACCCAAACTTACATGCCTTGAGATTTTACTTGCTGAATATAAAACTACTTTATATTACCTTTATACAGTAATTCCATCAAAGTTTGAATTAGCTTACTTGATATTTAAGAATTATTCATTTACTGTATTTATTTATTTACTCACTGTATTTATACAGTATTTATACTGTATTATATTTATATATAATTATATTTATATATATGACCAGTTTAATCCCCTAATCCATGTCCAAAATCCTAGATGAATTAGGCAGCCCTCACCAGAGGTAGGGGAAGCAGTATCTGACCAGTTTATTGGCCAATATTACATTTTATTTTAAGGAAAGAATCAAATGGGTGTGGCTGGAAAAGTGAGAGTCACACTCTCCATATTAAGTAACACCTATATTGTACATGAACAGAAACCTTAACACTAGAAATAACCAAGCCTTTTCTAATATGCCCACATCAACTCCAGAACAAGAATTTCCATAAACAAGTAAATAAAGTGTTTGGTGCAGGGCAAAAGGAGGAATGCATCTTTCAAACAACACTTTTAAAGAGCTAAATCATTCAAGAAATAAAGACTATTTTGTAAACTAAAGCACAGCCTGCCTTTCATTTTCGCACTTTAGTAATCAGTTCAGTTACTAGTTTGCAATGGTGCTTACAGACACCACTCTGGAATCTTACAGTAGCTCTGAGGTAAATGGATACTCTCAACCACCACACATTTTGCATACACCATACACGCACAACACTTTCCTACTCAGCTCCTTCTCAAAGTTGCACAACCTCTTAGTCTTACTTTTACCTAGATCAGCGTTTCCAAACTTTTGGTTTATGGACTTCAATTCCCAGAAGCCTAAGTCAATTCCCTAAAGCACTGAGCAGCCAATGTACTGATTTAGGCTTCTGGGAATTGATGTCCCGCTGTGGGGCGCAGGCCCCACATTGGGAACCACTGATCTAGATGCTTTTATTTCAATTGCAGGCCTTCCTTGAGCAGTAAGGCTATACGTACACATGCATACAAATTTATAAAGTGTTTATAAAATAAACATGCATCTATGGACAAAAATGTGGGTAGGATATGTGACTACACAGAATACCATCTGA
The DNA here is from genome assembly GCA_035047345.1 of Bradypodion ventrale. Taxonomy (NCBI): domain Eukaryota; kingdom Metazoa; phylum Chordata; class Lepidosauria; order Squamata; family Chamaeleonidae; genus Bradypodion; species Bradypodion ventrale. Next base: position 33,673,920 of record JAWDJE010000006.1, read on the forward strand.
AGAGCAGTAGTTAACAGTCGTTCTTATTTTTCTCTGTGTTTACTCTATTTAGTTCCTTGTACAGGAAACTACCAAACTGACTTAGCTAAATATGATAATAATTTAATTAAACAATGTAAACTGAAGAATAATCCACCCACTGCTTGTTCTGCAGCATTCTTTGATTAAGGAGTGCTCTGAAGATGTTAAGATGGGAGTCTACAATGTCAATTCGCAAATAATCACAAACGCTACATCTCTTGAGGCAGAAATGCAGCAGGAGGTTCTTTAACTAACAGATGACAAACATGAACAACAAGTTTGTATCATTTAAGAGAGCGTTTACTGCCTACTTAGATAAATTGTAATACTTATACCTCTTTTCCGCCTATCCGGAGACCAAAGGAGAGTCACATAAATTGTCAGTGCACATACGCAAGACATTCTCATAATAAGCAAATGCAATTCAAAGGATTTAAAGAGTTTCTCTTTTGTAAAACATGGCTTTGACAGGCTTCAACCGCATTTATCTCCCTAGGGTAAACATGATTATATGTAATGGATGACAACAGGATCTTTCTTCCAATTAGATTGTCCTCCAACCAGCCCTGAGAGCTACTCATGAGTGACAGTATTCACTGACAACACAGCTGAGAGCATAGACTTGAAGTAATTTCAACACTGAAAACTATCATGGTGGTAATTCTGAAAAATATTTAGAAGTAAGAGTAGAAACATAAGACAGAACTAACTCTCCACCCGCTTGCCTACTATGCAAGATGCAGTCTTCTTCGTATCTGCAGTAGAGCAAGGAAGAACATCTTTTTAATATATTATTTATTTATTTTATTTTATCTATATCCCCGCCCTCCTGGTGGGAAACACCACTCAGGGCGGCTAACAACAAAAGAGGAAAAAGAAAGAGGGGAAAACGAAAATAAAAATAGAATACAATATAAAATAATTAAAAACATCCACAGCTTAAAAAACCAGCTAAAATCCACATTAAAACACATAAAACCTGTATAAACATTCAGAAAACAACCCTCTCCACCCACCACCCACATTAAAACTGAGATCCAAGACAGGACAGGTCCATCTCCCTGGCTAGACAAGCCAGCGGGCCTGAGAGGTGGGGGCACTCATGCCCCACCCATGCTGAAACAACCATGTCTTCAGCATCTTCCAAAAGGGGAGTAGTTCCGTCTGGAGATGCACCTCAGGTGAGAGGAGGTTCCACAGGGTTGGGGCAGACACGGAGAAGGCTCTCTTCCTGGCCCCAATCAGATGTACCTCTCTCATTGATGGGACCACCACTGAGCCCCTCCTGTCTGCCCTGGTAGGATGGGCTGAATTTCTTGTGATGATGCGGTCTCTTAAGTAGCCTGGTACAATAGTCTTTGCTTCCGATTTCTCAAAAAGGTTCAAAACTTCAACATTACAATTTTTATTAATTAAAAAATATATATTCTGAAATATCCTCATATGAAATGACAAGGACTATATGAAGGAAAATAACAAGGTTCTAAAATAATGTACATATTTTGCACTCATGCAGCTCCTTTGTAGCAAATTGTAGCAAAGAGTAGTTGGAGACTACTATTGTGAAAGCAGATTTTTTGAAAGTACAGTAAATGCAAAGTTGTTGATGAGGAAAGGCAGTATCATGGAAAGATCTACTGTTAAAGGTCTTCTGCCATCTCCCTTAGGTTGCAGCAGCCATCATCTTTGCCTTCTCTATCACCCTCCCTATATCTCCTTGATGCACGTAAAAGAGAATGGCAAAGCAAAATCCTTTTTACCCTTTTTGAGTTTTCTTGTGCACTGTTTGTGCCATATGTGAATGTGTGATGAATTACATAGGAAAGAATGCAAATTATAGTCAGTGGACATTAAATATTTGCATGAGAGATTTAAACAGAAGCTTACCAAAGGAACATAATTAAAGGAAGATATAGCTAAGGAACTCAACCTCCTCTACATCACTTGTTGTTGTTGTTGTTGTTGTTCAGTCGCACAGTCGATTCTGACCCTTTGCGACCCTATGGACCATTGTCCTCCAGGCGCCTCTGTCCTCCACCATCCTCCTTAGCCCTCCCAGCTCTGTGCCCATTGTGTCTACAATATCATCTAGCCATATCATCTTTGGCCTCCCCCTTCTTCTTTTGCCCTCCACCTTTCCCAGCATCAAGGACTTGTAGGACACTGAATAGGCTGAGGGTCAGAGTCCCTAAATGTAAGGCCAACATGCTCAAGTGGGGGCTGCTGGCAGACAACAACACTTAGTGTGAATGTGGAGAGATTCAAAATTTGACTCATGATCTGCTGATTACTGCCAGAAACATGCATCAATGAGGACTAAAGTGGCTTCATTTTGGCAGTCTAGGGTTTGATCGGGACACAAAAGAAGACCAAAGTGAAAAAGCATGATGAGATGCACCCATAATGGTCTTTAATGGGTATCGGATAAGTTAAAATAGCAATGCATGATGAGACTAAGACTTGCATGACTAATAAGACACAACTCATAATATCAGGTTCCAAAAATGGCCAAAATCAATTAGCCCTTTTTGGTTTTTCCAAATAAAATCTATTTTACTGGTTATTAATTGCTTACACAGCATATGAAATGAAGCAAACAAATTTAAGGTGGAATCTCACAAAACATAATTTGGGTTGAGATTAGTAAAAGAATAGCAATATCCCCACACAAACACAAAAAGCATGAGGCCATTGCATGAATAGACTGGACTCACTCATAATGTCTAAATGCAGAAGCAGAGGATACAAGGTAGTGCCACACCAACTTTTAAAATTTCTGTCAGTCTGATACATGAATCACAACAGCAGCATGATTCAGCAAGCAGTGTGCAAGTTCATCTAGTGGTTTCAGCAGCTTTGCCTTCTTTTAGCACAAAAAAATGAGCCAGGCACAACACACACCTTTCAGGCATGGCAATCGGCAATTCTTCTCTGGTGAAGTAGCATTTTTCCTTCCACAAGTCTTCTGCAGTTCTGTGTTTTGCACTGTATCCATCATTTCCTCTTCTAGTGAAATGTTCTCTCCCAAAAGCTTACCTACTTCCAGTTCATTTTCCAATACTGTACTTTACTCTCCTTCTGGTTATTAGCATCAACTTCAGCTTGGTAAAAATTCTTAGTGGGCTCCAGTTCTGTAACCATGACATGCCTTTCTTCTGATAAGAATGGCTCTCACACACAGAATGTTCTGCTGAGCTGTTTCATCTGTGTCCCTATCTTGATTCCCCCCGTGTCCAGAGACATCTTCTTTCAAAACACCTCTGAAGTAGAGGGAGCCATCAGCTGTCAGAAAACAACCCTTGTGAGAGTGGATCCAATAGGCCAGTGGTGAACCAATGGCATGTGTACCAGAGGAGGCACTCAGAGCCCTTTCTGTGGACATGCACACTGTCACCCAGCACAGAGTTCACCCCTCCCTTCTGCCCAACAGCCCAATGGTAACATTTCCTTCCTCCCCCCAGCACAGAGTTCGCCCCACCCCTCTACGGCAGATGGCAGCCTGTTGAGTTTGGGCACCCAGTCTCTAAGAGGTTTGCCATCACTGCAATAGGCTGACTGCCAAACTAAACTAGGTCTGATGGAGTGGACTTGATCCACAAAAGGTAACATTAAAATACAGTAAAACCCTGACTTACAAATGCCTCAAGTTATATAAAATTCGACTTGCATAATGATTTTATGCTAAAACCATGTCCCAATTTACACGATTTCCTATGGGTTTGCTTCGAGTTACATAAAGATTATTTTTCCTATGGGTTTGCTTTGAGTTATGTAAAATTCATTTCCCTATGGGTTTGCTTCGAGTCACGACAAAAAAATTTTTTCCTATGGGTTCGTTTCGAGTTACAAAAAAAATTGATTTAAGCAAAAGCCTATGAAACTGACTTTTCCCCTTAAGTAGGGGTTTTACTGTACAGCAGTTAGTTATTAAAGTGTCACAGCGTTTTTTGTCTTTTTGTTTCGTTTACTCTCTGATAAGCTAAAGCAAGGAAACTCTCATGAAAATTCCTATTTTAAATAAAATTCTCCATTTACTGATACAAATTCTGCATCCATTTGTAGACATTGGTGTCATATGCATTCCAATAGTTTCTTTTCCCACAAGGTCCTGCAAACTTATGAATTCTGAAGACAGCCTCCTCCTTCAGCTGTAGCAGAACCCAATGTACCTGTTTGGTATCTCTGATATGGTGGCTATTTAAAACAAGTCCATACTATCTCTTCTTTTGGGTTTATCTAACTGTAGAGAGCCTCTTTCATCAGGTGATAAACCAGGGACTGTTTTCATACTTTCAGCCTCTAGATTTTCCACAAAAATTTGAAACTCTAGAAAAAGTAGGGCTACCACAGTTTGCTGTAACTAATTTTATAGGCTTCCAAGTAAGAATATGTACAGATGGGCATCTAGCTCACTATTTGGACTGCTTTTGGTGCTATTTGGTTTGAATCAAATGACACTGTCCACACGTTTTGGCTTAAGAATGATCCATCCCATCCCTTGTTAGAGCTGTCCTGCTCCTTTCTGTCACAGCACAAGGGCTACAGTTTTTTTAACATGATTAAAAGCATTCCTGATTATCCATGTGGATATTTTAGTTTGCACCCAAGTAGAGTTGTGATCAGTGACATGATACACAGTACATCATTCAGTTTCCATTTCAGAGAGTTGAGTTGATAGTAATTTTTAACACAAGCTCAACTAATAAGTCATGTGTTCAAATTAACAACCAATGGAGTTTTATTTTTATAACACCCAGTAGGGTATACAGTATTCAATTACCCTACTGTTGCATGGATCCATCCATCTTCAAAAACTAAGCTGACAGAATTGCTACACGATGATTTTATATCCTCTTTTCTGCATCTTTGCTTAATTCTCTAGCATCCTTTTCAAGATGGTTTCCTTTCTGAGCTGATAACCAGCATTGTCTTGCAGATGTGGACATAATGGGTGTTTTCATGGGAAAATAGTATACTATGTATACTAGTATTAGATAAATTCCCTTTTTGTTGTCCTTTCTAGCTACTGGAACTTTTTGACTCCAATTTAAAATTAGCCACAGCATAGCACCAAATGTAACACTCTTTTTAGCACAGTAACTCTTAAAATTATGCTTTGGCTTACTTCAAATAACGATAGTTAAAACTATAACTATAGTTAAAACTTACAGCAATTGCCTATGTTTTGACATAATATTTAAGTGCTGTTAGTAAAAAGCAAAGCCAAATAAAGCAAAATGTAACCGATGTAAAGAAACATAACTGATATAAAGAAATGTAATTGTTCAGCCTCTTTAGGTTCTTGTCTTGGCTATGAAAATGATTACTCTGAAATTCAACATAAAAGGAGCTGTCCAGCAGCAAATTAATTGTGGGCTGGGCGGACATTAGGACTGTTTCTCTAGAAAAGAGATAATAGTTGATGATAAATAGGAAAGAAAAGCTACTGAGAAATAAACATCAGTTTTACAGCGGAAATGTTTTCTCTCAAAAATGAGTATGTTGCGAGGTTTACCCATATTTATGGGTTGTAAGGTCGCCCTTGCTCGAAAGCCAATCGTATCCGACTCTAGCGTTCAGTGCTCATCTGTTTATAGCCAAAGAGCCAGCGCTGTCTGCAGATGTTTCTGTGGACATGTGGGCAGGCATGACTAAACACCACAATGCACAGAACGCTGTTTAACTTCCCACCGAAGCAGTAGGAACTGGGACAGGAACTCACTCCATCATGCAGCACTCAGGCCTTGAACTGCTGACCTGCCGACCTTCCATTCATCAAGTTTGGTGACTTAACCACTAAGCCACCATAGTCCTAATTTATGGGTTGTACTTCAACACAAACTGTTACTCTTATTGTATGGCAACTTCCGCACAAGCAGTACTGCAGCGCACACCATTTTAAATTCTGCAAAAGAAAAATGCTATGCTTACCTTGGGCATCTCCCGCGGCATGATCCTCATGGTTAGCAGTAGAGACTATGTCTGCTTCCTCGGCTACATTTTTCAAGATGAGGATGGGAAAATGGGTTCAACATTAACAGTGGCACAAGACAAATGGTTCTATGTTTCTACTACCAATGTTCTTAATGTCATATGGTTACAGGGATTGCAGGTAAATATATTGCACACATAATATTAAGCGCATGTTAAGATGCATTTATATTATGTGTAGCAGCACATTTTAATGAAAATGAGATTCAACAATGAAAAAACACCTCCACTGGAATGATCAGCCATTGACCTTAAATGCTCCTGAATCATATCCAGTAATGAAAGCGACAGCTGCTCAAAGAAAGATGCAGCAAAAACAGACAGCTTTTGTAAAACAAAATCTGCCAAAAACATTGAGGGCAGCGAAAGAGAAGGCAAATATCTCACCATTATATCCTGACACTTTGAGGAGCTAGGTTATGCCTAAAGGTAAAAGCCACCCTTGCTCAAAAGCCAGTCGTAACCAACTCTAGGGTTCAGTGCTCATCTCTGTTTATAGCCAAAGAGACAGCGCTGTCTGCATTTGCAGATGTTTCCGTGGACATGTGGCAGGCATTGCCTAGACACCGGAGTGCACAGAATGCTGTTTACTTCCTATCAAAGTGGTCCCTATTTATCTACTTGCAATGTCTTGCTTTTAAACTGCTAGGTTGGCAGGAGCTGGGACAAAGACAAGAGCTTACTCTGTCGTGTAGTACTTGGGTCTCAAACGTCTGACCTACCGACCTTCCAGTTGTCAAGTTTGGCATTTTAACCACTAAGCCACTGCGGTCCCTGCTTAGGTATGCCTAAAAACAATCAATTTGCCTAGGCTTAATGCCCTGTTGCATTACAAAGATGAAGACTTACACTATTTCTATCAAACACAGATGCTGTCTATATCTTTGCCAAGCTCGGGAATCTAGGACAGAACAGCTGTGCTCACTCTGCAGCTGGGTCAACTGATGGTACTGGGAAAAAAATAGCTAATGCCCACCACAAGTGCCTCATTCTCTAACCCCGTGATGGTGAACCTTGGCACTCCTGATGTTCTTGGACTTCAATTCCCAGAAGCCCAAACACCCTGTGAATCCACATGAATGGGATTACTGCATTTCATCCGGCCCACGCTGCCCTCGTTGCTCCCAGAAGCAGAAGTAAAACATGCCCATATGGGCACATTTTATTTCTGCTTCCGGGAGCGACACGGGCCAGATGAATTGCAGTAAACCCATTCGTGTGGATTCACAGGGTGCTTGGGCTTCTGGGAATTGAAGTCCAAGAACATCAGGAGTGCCAAGGTTCGCCATCACGGCTCTAACCTCTTTTAGAGAATGCCTCTTTTTCAGCCACTGAAGCTCATCTGTCATATCTGCCTCGTAAAGTGACCTATTTTGTCAACACATCTTTCTAAAACACATTTGACAAGACTGAATTATCTGACTCCTGAATTGAAGACACTCACTAGGGGCTTCTTTAAAAAATATATTATAAGTTTGCACTATTCTTGAGTTCAAAATGGAAGACTCATTGCACCTCTGGTCAAAACCCATTGTGGAACTGTTCCAATTTTTTTCCTTAATGCGTGTTTTTGTAGGTCACAAAGAAGTAACAAGAAATGGTTACAAACAGAGAAGGCCATTGTCTGGATGCTCCACCTGTGCTGTAATTGTGAAAATGAGGCAGGATGATTGCACACACTTTCTCCCTCTGATTAATATGAACTTTTGAAGGGCCATCGAATGGGATCATGACACTAACAAAGTATAATTAATGCTGCTCAGTGACCTGGAATGTTATGGTAAATGGGACTGCGGTGGCTCAAGTGGATAAGACGCTGAACTCGCTGACTGGAAGGTTGCAGTCAGGTACTGCATGATGGAGTGAGCTCCCGTCTCTGTCCCAGCTCCTGCCAACCTAGCAGTTTGCAAGCAAGAAATTTGCAAGTAGATAAATAGGTACCACTTTGGTGGGATGGTAAACAGCATTCCATGCACTCGAGTGTTGAGGTATCCCTGCCTCATGTCCACGGAAATGTCCGCAGATGCACCCAACACTGGCTCTTTGGCTATAAGCAGAGAAGAGCACTGAATCCTAGAGTCAGATACAACTGGCTTTCAAGCAAGGGTCACCTTTACCTAATTGTCTTTAGCCCTTCCTTTGGGAATATGACAGTAAGCAGAGCTGCTGAGAAGGGAAGATAATAATTTAATTCTCTGAATCTAATAAGGTTAATTAGAAGTTGGGCTAGAAGCAATGGGATATATGTGTGAGAAGGACAGTAGTTTTTTAAAATATATCTTTATGCATCTTATTGGGTTTTTTAAATCTGGCACAACAATATATTTCTACCCGGCACTACAATCTATGAGTTTCTAGATGCTGTTTTCATATTTGTAAATGGAAAAACAGGTTGCTTACCTGTAATTCATATTTGAGAGGTCTTCTGTGCATCACACATGAATTCTATACCTGCATAAAGCAGTATCTCAGAAATCTAAATTTTATAAAGCAGAAGAAGCTGCTAACTGCCCCCTCCCAAGGGACTGTCATAAAGAGCCCTGGTGGCACAGTGCTTAAACCAGTGATGACGAGCCTTGGCACTCCAGGTGTTCTTGAACTTCAATTCCCAGAAGCCCTGATCAGCCGATGTGCTGACTTGGGCTTCTGGGAATTGAAGTCCAAGAACACCTGGAGTGGCAAGGTTGGCCATCACTGACTTAAACTGCTGTATTGCAGCCAACTGTTGACTTTGTAAATTTGATCCTAACCAGGCTCAGGGTTGACTCAGCCTTCCATCCTTCAAGGTCAGTAAAATGAGTGCCCAACATGTTGGGGGCAAAATGCTAATTACCTTGTGAATCGCCCAGAGAGTGCACTAAGCACTATGGGGCAATATGTAAGAATTATTGTTATTGCTAACATAAATTATTTGAATAGGTCTGGATCCATTCCTCATGGAAGGAAAGAGCTGCCGTTGAGAAGAGGGTAAGAACAGAAAACATTATAAAATGATGCCATACTCTTCTGATGGAATGCCAGACTTCTCTGAACATTTGGAGAATGAAAGGAAACATATTTATATTTAAAATTTCTGTATCACTTCCCCATTGCCAAAGACTACCTATATATAAGGATATAACAATTATAAAATGAAACAGATGCATGTAAAAGGCTACCTGTGGCAGGTTGTTGTTGTTGTTTTTACCCAGGAGACACAAAGAGTAATGGAACTCCCAAACTCTGGCTCCCTAGGCCAGGGGTGCCCAAACTATGGCCCATGGGCTAGATCCAGCCCCCGAAGCCAATTCATCTGGCCTGCACCGCCCTCGTCGCTCCCAGAAGCAGAAGCAAAACACGCCCGTGAGACCAGTATGACTCTCAATGAACTGGATCTTGCACGCAGATCAAAGATTAAAAGCTGACCCATTTCAGACAAACCAAGTAGGCCAAAGAAGTGAACTGCTGTATCAAGATGTAGAGAAAGAATGGTGTTAAGACTGCCACTAGTAGATTATTAGCCACAGCAAGAAATGTTATCTTTTGTTATGTAAGCAGATGGTGATAACATATAAGTTCTGTAAAAGATCTGTAGATCACTAACAAGCTGTATGGAAAGCAAGGAGCACATTCTTTACAGGGCTTCCACACTTGTAGTTGACTGTAAAGCTGCTTTGAGTTTGGATCTGTCCAAAATCTCTCAAATGCTGTGGATGACTCTTAGCCTGTAATAGCTGTTAAGGTGCCATTCGCCTCCGTAGAAGTCTCCAAGCCAGTCGGAGATTCAGCAGCTGAAAATTACAATCTTAGTAATTTTCCTTTCTTCACTTCAAAATAAGATGGAGGGTGCCACCTGCGGTCACAGCCAGACCACATCCATCTCTATATATCTTACCACTAACATGTAAGAAGAGCAAAGCCTCAAGTGCTACACTGGAGTGATCTAGGTGATCACACTGCAAGAGAACTGGCTTTATTGGGACTGATTCTGATCGTTGCAAATAAACAGTGAGCTCCAACCCTTGACCAACCTGGGATGCATTGGTCCTCATTAGGGGTAGGTTGGAACGCTCTAACAAGGAAGTTGTGTAAGTCAATGTTTTCATAGAGTGATCCCAACCGTTCCAGTTGGAGGCTATAATGTGGGATAAACTCCTGTGTAATCAGCCTCTAATTGTATCTTGTCAAAGTATGAATTTGAGCTATCAACCCTGGTTATCAGCATCCACTTTCAAATCTGCAGAAAATCGGTCTATCACCAGTATCTCTTCTGTGTATTTAATGCAAATTTCCAGAATATAGTGCTTCATATGAGATTACCCACCTGCTTAGGTTTTAAGAATTTGTGGTCTATGAGTCCTACACAGTGGGATGTTTTCTAAGTACTTTGACTCGATGGAAAAGGCCTGCCTACAATTATAGATCAGAAGCTTCTGAAAAAAACACAGGCAAGATATATATGAGCTTCTGGGCTTAATATTTGGTGGTTGTTATTTTGTGAATGAAATGCCAATTAAATGTCTGTGGTTTGAAGAAATAAGATACAGTGTGGTTGTAAGAGCCAAGTTAGTTGCTGTCTGGTGCCAAGATAATTAAATTCATGAAAATAATACTTTTGTTAGTAGGCAATTTCTTCTCTTCTCCTTTCTAACATTTTATTCTCTAATGGAACTGCATTAGAAGGGTTATTTTTGTCTACAAGGGCCAGTGAACAAACACAGGCTTTGATAAATATAAAACGCCTTCATTCTTCTTGTTGAATAGAAGCAAAACTCTTGATATCCACCACATATCTGAATATGTCTGGCTGTTTTTTCATGTGTTTCGCATAACTCACTGTAACATGATGTATATATGCACACTTTTTTGTCTAAACTTTCAAGTGTATTTGTGCTTGCTACAATATATTTAACAATTATCACTATTTGTATTGACTTTATATATACACTGAACACATGTTTTATGTATTTTCATTTACAATGTTGAGTTAGACATGCACATTTGTTAAAACAATAAGCGTGGCCTCTATGACAAATGTTGTGCATAGCAACTCTTGAGGAAACAATCTGTGCACTTAGTATTTATGTTTACATGTTAGACCTCATACTTCTACCTAGTGTGAGTCCTTTCTGGAATAGGACTGATCAGAAAATGGCTATTTGTTAATTAATAGCTGCATGTATGGCAATTGTTCTGAAAAGGAAGAGAGGCCATCCCTCTGCAATTAGTGAGTGGTACATAAGGATCTGGAATATCTCATTCATGATCAAACTAATATAATAAGAGCCAGGGAATAACTGGTTTATAGAAACATGAAATCTTTTTATTTTATATTGGAATGAAATGAGAAAGTCCAAGATTCACTTCAGCTTTATTCATATTCATATTTAAGGGCTACTTTATTTAATAAATGTTTAAGCATCTGAGTGAATCTCCATCCATAAATGTATATAAAACTCTATGTATCTTTTTTGTGCAACTATATTTTGTTTGTACACACTGTGTTATATCCTTTAGATCAAATGTTCTTGGATTAAAACTACAAGAAATCTTTACTATTGTCCAAGGTTTCTAGGAGTTTTAGTCCAAGAATATCTGGGGTCCCAATGTTTGGAACCACTGCTTTAGATGGTTACGATGGGAATAACAATGAATCAGTTAAACAGATGGAAACTACGAACAGAATTAACTCAGAGGATGAACACACAGCCTGCTTTCAGCCTGCTGTGGGGAAGAGCTTGTTCACTCCTAAAGATGATGACCAAGGTTCTTGCAGCAGCAAAACAGGACTATAAGAGGTATAATTTTCTGTGATATGAAGTTGGAAAGAACTTGTCTATCTTTGAGAAATGCTCATTTTTGGTGGGGTCCATCCATTCAAAGGGAGAGGGCAAATGCTAGATTTCAATTTACAAAGCACTACCAAATTTGAGATGTTGCTCTCTGTGGGTGTACAACTCATGTGTGACTGCACAGAGGGTGTGTTTTTTTTAAAGGAATGAATACTACAGATGTACCACAGGCATTCTAAATTTCTTCATTTTAGAAAACAAAACCTTGGGGTGTTGCATTGAACATCTCACTTAGGGATGCTTGGAGAACATAAAACTGGTTTAGGAAGGGGTGGGCAAAGCTTGGGATGCAGGTAGCAGGTGAGCCTCATAGCTTCCACTATCCCACCCAGTTCCCCAAACTTTTTAAAAACATTCTTGCTTGAAATGTTCTGTTGTACCTACTAGAAGATATGATTGGCTTTTCAGGGGATTTTTATATCACATGACCTGAGGACAACAGGATCCTCCTCCTTGAGAAAAAACCAGATATCAGAGATATATGCAGGGTTGTGCAGGGCACCATGGGAAGGTGCTGGACGGGGAGTGGGGGGGCGCCTATTGGGGGAATTGGGGAGAATCCCGTACATTGCTAATGGCAACCCAGAAACAAAGCCCGATTGCCTGCAATACCAGCATGCTCCTGTAGGGGAGAGAGGCCTCTCCTGGTTTAAAGTCAGTAAATAGTATAGAAGGGCTGGGATATTATAACAGTTTTCAACCTAAGCAAATAGATATTTAATCAGTGCTTGGAGTGGAGAGCACTGAAGAGTTATGGTAACTTATTCAAGAAGAGGGAGCATTAGCATGAAAAACACATACACACAAATATTGTGCCAGCAGTAAATAACATATCAGAATTGTTGCTTTCGCAGTGCCTGGCAAAAGATTTTCCTACCACATGAGGTTTGAAAGGAAGGCTGCAGTTTACAGGCAGGTGCGCTGTTCATCAGTAACACAAAACACATATTTTATTAAAATCATTAAAAAAAGAAAAGCTGTCTTGTATGAAGTGGCATTAATTCTAAGAAGCCTTACCTGTATTTCTTACAGGTGCCTCTACATGCTGCTGAGTTGCAATCCGATTTTCATGTGCTCTCTCATCCACTAATGGTGCAGTAGCCTCTGAAATAAAAAGTCACATAAGGCAACTTTGACTTAGGAGCACCACATATTAAAATTCTTTGCACATTTGTTATTTGAAAAAACTGAATAATATCCTGTTGTAAAAGGTTAAAACAAAAGAGCAGTGACGCATCCTTTTTTACAGATACAAGAGGAACTCATCTTAAATCTGAGTACCACGAATTGCTCAATGCCACACCAGTAAACATCAAACTTTACCAGAAATTTGAACCAAAACTCATATCTAAGCTCCTTGTTCAATACATTCATCTTCCACAACTTCCCACCTAGAGGGAGCTTAAATTAAATCCTGGCACACGTAAGCAGAAACCTGCACACTAAACGATCAGATTTGGAAGCTGGTTATCCATACAGTAGAGTAGTGTTTCCCAAACTTTGGTTCTTGGGCTTCAATTCCCAGAAGCCCAAAACGGTACACTGGCTGATCAGTGCTTTTGAGAATTGACTTAAGCTTCTGGGAACTGAAGTCCAAGAACCAAAGGTTGGGAAACACTGCAATAGAGGATTAGCCAATAAGTTTGTAAGCCGTCTGATATTAGAAACAAAAAATGTCACTCATCATGGGGACATAAAGACCTCTGTACTCCTCCCTGACCTTATTCAAGTAGTAAAGAATATACAAATCAAGACTTTGTCCCTCCCCTCCAGACCATTCATACAATGACAGTAGGACAATAGACAGAACACAGACAAGACAATCAATGAGGTAGATACAAGGTGAAAAAAAGATTATTCCCCCCTTAAACCTTTAAATAAATATTTATGGAAGTGAGGGGAAACAGTCTTAAAAGAATTTAGTGACTTAACTAAAGCTAGAGCAAGGAGCATTGCCTATTTTCACTCCTTCCCAAGGATGAAAACTCAAAGCCATTATTATTCTTTAGCCAAACATTTTTAGGATGGACCATTCTGATACAAAAAAATTACAAGTCTTCTGTAATAATTATTCCCCAGTGCTACTGATGCCAGAAGTTTGAAATGTTGGATATAAAATAACAATAAATAAACCAAAGGCATGTTCCTATATGATGCAGTTCCAAGGGTACTGCTGCCATATAAATTATTTTGCTTCTGTTTTGCATGCCATTCACATCCTTGCTCGAGTTCTGTATACTTGATTATGAATAGGAAAAAAAACAATTATAAAACTGCTTACCTTATGAATTGATTCTTCAAGATGCCAGATACAGAAGATTTCCCTTGACAGAATCCACAGATAACATTTTTACCAAATACACAATCTCATGAGAAAAGCATGTGCAAACCAAGGTTGGCTTTTCTATTTGCCACAAGAGTGTTTCCAGCCCAAGAGAGAAAATTATGTAAGTTTTATGAAAATGTCAAGCTTTTTGCAAACTTAAAAATGAAAATCACCATCGCTAAGCTTTATTTCTACAATCTGATGTAGCTGTAAATACAATTACAGCGGTACCTCGAGTTACGAAATTAATGCGTTCCTCGGGACATTTCGTATTATAAAAAATTTGTAACTCAAAATGCAGTTTCCCATAGGAATGCATTGAAATCCTTTTTTCTGACCTCCGGAACAGATTAATTGGTTTTCAAAGCATTCCGACTCCCAGGCAGGATTTCAGCCTCCCCTCTCGCCTCCCCATTGGTGGAGGGAGAGAGGTGGTGGGGAAGCATCAATGGTGCAGTGCGGGGCTTGCCCACAACAGGGCATGTGTCCACAGAAAGGCCTGTGCATGCACCTCTGGCATGTGTGCCATAGTTGTTTACACTGCTACAGATGCTGTAAGAGGGAAGTCAATGAAATAAACTTGCGTTTGGAAACGACTAGATGCAACGACTATACAGTGATACCTCATACAACGTCCAAACTCGGTTCCACAAGTTAGGATGTTGTATGAATTCCGACTTTGTATGAGGCATGCAAAATCCTAGCCGCGATGCCTCATACAATGTCCAAATTATTGCCACTGATGCTTTGTATAACATTGTTCCCATAGAGATACTGTACATTGTAAGAGACGCTGCCGCCGCCGCCGCCGCCGCCGCCGCCGCCGCCGCCGCCGCCGCCGCCGCCGCCGCCACCGCCGCCACCACCACCACCCCCGCAGCTGATTTCGCTCTCTGGGCTGGCCCGCCCGGAGAGCAGAAAAGCGAGGAGGACGCCGTCGCTGCGAGAGGCTCCCTGTCTCGCAGCCGGGGGGGGGGTGAGGAGGAGGAGGAGGACCAGCTGAGCAGCGGGGAAAGCAATCTATCGCCGCTGCCGCGAGGCCACTACAGCCTGAGGCAGCCCGGAGACCACCACCCCCAGTCTCGCGGCAGCGGTGGTGGATGATTTTCCCCACCGCTCAGCCGTTCCTCCTCCTCCTCATCCCCTGGCTGGGGTGGCGGTGGTGAGGAGGAGGAGGAACGGCTGAGCAGCGGGGAAAACCATTTACCACCGCCGCCGCCTCGAGGCTGGGGGTGGTGGACTCCGGCTGGCCCCTGGCTCCGGGGGCCTCGTGGCGGCGGCAGCAGATGGGTGGCGGCGGTGGATGATTTCCCCCGCCGCTCAGCCGTTCTTCCTCTTCCTCCTCACCCCCCCCCCCCCGGCTGGGGGTGGTGGTGAGGAGGAGGAGGAACAGCTGAGCGGCAGGGAAAACCATCCACCACCACCACCGCCTCGAGGCTGGGGGGGGGGTGGTCTCTGGGCGGCCCCTGGCTCCGGTGGCCTCACGGCGGTGGTGGCAAATGGGTTTCCCCGCCGCTCAGCTGGTCCTCCTCCTCCTCCTCACCCCCCGGCTGGGGGTGGTGGTGAGAAGGAGGAGGAATGGCTGAGCGGCGGGGGAAATCATCCAACGCCGCCGCCACGAGGCTGGGGGTGGTGGTCCCAGAGCAGGGCAACAAAGCAGTGCTGCAAGTCCAAACTCCCGCCGGGGAGAGGGCTGAGGCGAGGAGGCAGCAGCGGCCAACTTCAGAGTCTTTTGCCACGCCGGGGGACCTTATGCCTCATACAACGTCCGGCGACGTTGTATGAGGCAACTTTTTTCCAAGAATTGGGCGACGTTGTATGGATCCGACGTTGTATGAAGCGGACGTTGTATGAGGTATTACTGTATAGTGGTCAGTCTAGTATTTTCTCCAATGGGCTGTAAAAGAGCTCTTCACAAATGAACGGTTTTGTTTAAAGGTTTCTTAAATCCAAACTCTATTTTTTCTCCAAGCAGTACAGAAGTGAAAGAGGAAATGTGGCTATTTAAAATTTTGTTGAGGATCTTTAAGAAGCTGTAGTACATCATCTACCTGACAAAAGACATGCTGAAGTTGAGCACACATGAGTAAAACTAACCTTATATATGGCAATTCTAACCAGAGCAGCTGGCAAAATTAAATGCAAACTATTCTGGATTAGCAGGAAAAAATGTCAGAAAGCCTTGCCTTACTACGAAAAATAACCTTTTTTAGTAGGTTCATAAAAATCACGTGTTGATGTGCTTGTAAAACATGTTCAAGAGCTGGGTGCTGTAAATGTCAAAAAGAATGAGACAAAGAGTGCCCACCTTCCACAGTTGGGGTACTCTTAGCATCAGAAGCATCAGACCCTTGTTCATCAGATCCATCATCAACTGGTATGTGGAGGGGAGAGCCTGGAAATACACACATTCAGCACTCAGCAATACAGAACTCAGCTTTGGAGTATGGCCTCTCAGCTATGCAAAAGGTTCCTGAGTTAAACATTGTTCTCCCCCTTATTGGAAAAAAGTGGGCATGCACAGGCAATGCTGGCTTTGCAATAACCACAGGCATTTGGAAGAAAAGCCAGTGGCAGAAAGTTCCAGATGCAAGTATATTTGGCAGCAAAAGAACAGCTAAGGTGAAGCTACTAAGAGCACTAGATCCACCATGCAGATCAAACAACAACAAATAAAAGCATACAATCAGAAAGTCCAAATGCAAGAAAAGCCCTTTTTCCCAGAGTAGAAACCATTATGAGGCCATTTTAAACAATGCTGCAGGTTGTACTTTGCTTATAAAAAGTATATTTTAGCATAATGGAATGTGACAATAGTACCATAAATGCTTTATTTTTTTGCAAAAGAAATAAAACAAAATGTTTACAGCAGAGATTAAAAGAAAGCATTTCAGCATCACAATTGATCACTGATGGGGGGGGGGGGAATTCTTCATAACTATACTTTTCATCATAATCAAGGAAAGCAGACATCTCCTTTTTGTGATATTCAAGGAAAATGTAAAGATGAGCAGAAATCTAATGCCCTTTCCCAATTCATAGGTGGAAAAGTTAATGACCAAAATGGAATCCTGAATTATGGAAGTGTAAGGAGACCTTTACTTTTACCTTTACCTTAGGAGACACAATCCTTTCTTTTCAAGGTCTCAACTTATTTAAGTTTCTGAAGAAATATGTGATTAAAGAGGGATGATATGTGTGAAGCTCTTGGGCATTTGAACCTGATAATGGAAAGTA
Source organism: Bradypodion ventrale (assembly GCA_035047345.1). Taxonomy (NCBI): domain Eukaryota; kingdom Metazoa; phylum Chordata; class Lepidosauria; order Squamata; family Chamaeleonidae; genus Bradypodion; species Bradypodion ventrale. The sequence goes on from JAWDJE010000006.1 coordinate 33,691,326, forward strand.
GAGGGAGGGGTGAGAAGGTCCTCTTGTGGATCTTTCTTGAGTGCACTATATGTGCATCCAAAAAAAAAATGACAGACCATGGCTACAACTAAAAAAAATCTGATTAGTATTATACTACAAGTACTATTCTGCACAAACTAGATGATACAGAACACGATTGTTTCCTTCTTCTTTCATGTGCAGGCCAAACTTTAAACTGCTAAAATGAAGCCACCTTCTTGGCTTTATCATAAGCCAAACTTAAATCCTCATTGGTACATGTTTTTGGCAGTAATCGTCAGACCAACAAATGAGCCGGATTCTATATATCTCCACATTCACACAGTGTGTTGTATTCCACCAGGAGTCACCACTTGAACATGTTGGTCTTGCATTTAGGCAATCTGATCCTCAGCCTATTCATAGTTCTCTAAGTGCCATAGGACAGGTCGAGTTCCTAAGCCATATACTTCTTTAATGGTATTCCTGTTCAGTGAATTTCTTCCTCAATCTTCTAATTTGATTTTGTTCTTGCATACTCTCAAGAATGTTTGTTCTTGCCATAAAGCTCTGCCTGGATCTGAGTTGGCGGATTTGAGGCTCATACCACATGCAGAGGATGTCAATGGTCATTCTCTTGCTTAGTTCTCTTGGCATCCAGTGATACTTCTCTCTTTATCTTAAGTGGAACGATACCAACAAGAGGATAAATTTTCTCTACTGGTGTAGGTTTGAACCAAAGGAACATGGCTGCTTATCCACATTTTCCAATCTTCCAAGTGAACAGGTTAATGATTCAATATTTTAAAATATATATTATCTCATACATTATCTTTCCAAATAAAAATCCAAAGTCAAATCAGAATTTAATTCTGGCTTCAACCAGCCATGGGGTCAGTCGATTGATACTATGGAAACAGCAGAGCAAAGCCTTCTTTTTATTTTATTTTAATTTTTCAAGTTGCATAGTATAATATTACTACAGTATTAAATACAAAAAAGAGTAACAAAGAATATCAAAAAACCAAACCAAAACAGTCAACAGATTTTTTTTAAAAAACTGGATTGTGTTCTACGTTTTTCAGTGTCAGTCTGAAGATGACCTGTACAGTGATGTATCTGTAATCAGGCAAACATGTCTATTTTGTTTCTGGATGAGAGACCAATTAGGAGAAAGATAATATAATAAAGATATACGGTCTTTTCTGAGGCTTAACTATTACCTCAAAGATTAAGAAGTAATCAAAAGAAGGACAATCTGAATAGAGGAAATAACAAGACAGTGATGGTGAGGTGAACCTTTTAGAGATCGAGTCCTTGTTTCCATGGTATTATATTGTAATTTGAATGCACATCACCATTTAATGTTTGCCCAGAGACAGTAGGAAGGAATGTAACTCCAGTCTTTTAATGGGAACTGTCATAAATGGCATGTAGTAGTTTTTAAACTGCTGCTATTTTGTCATTTTAATCTGCTTGTATGTTCTTTTTATTGCTTGTTAATTCGACTTTACAATTTTTATCTTTCACAGTACAAATAGCACGTATATAAGATAGATGTAGGTAATTTAAATAAAGATTTTTTAGAATATTTTCAGTCAGCTGATTAGTGTTCACTCTTAGACTTATGGGATGCTTCTCTTCCTTATGTTTATATTCCGTCTATTTATCCAACACCATCAGCCATGAAGGATCAATAGCTTTAATTTCCATAATACCACAAGGCCTTATGTTTGATTCTTTTACATTTGGACTGAAATTAACTTTCTAAAGGCTCATATGGTTCGTCTCTGACTGTTCCACTGACTTATCTATCTCTGGGGATGTAATGAATTACTAAATCATGTGCTACCTCTTTGATTTCAATTTATGGTTATCTTCCCATGGTTTTCTAGGTGTAAGATATGCAGAAGTGATGTACCAAACCCTCCTTCTAGTGATGGAAATTTCTAAGGCTGCGAAAGTGCACACACATTAACAGCTTATGCTTTACATTATCTTGGGTGGCCCCTCACCTAGGACGTACCGCGAGGATTAAAATTCCCAGTCCAGTCCCTAGCTATACAGCCAGGTATTCCAACCCATTGAGCTAAACAGTAGAGCCATAAGAAAATGTATAGTGGAAAATACAACCATAAGAAATGTCTCCATTTCAATATAAGCATTGCCATGTTGTTGATCCAATATTGGCCCAAGTTCCCCACTCATCTGTAGTCCTATGAAATACTTCTGCTAGAGACCAATTTCTTTTTTGGACGGCATCCCATGTACTATCTATCTATTTATCTGCGTCTCCAGACAGAGTTGTTGCCCTTTAGAAAAGAACTAAAAACCTGGCTGGCAGGCCAAGTTTGGGGTGCAGGTGGAGGGGTGGCTTCCGTTGGGTGGTTAATATAGGGGAAGATGCCTGCCCCATGGTTTCTTTGGTTCCTGCAGCCCTCTCTTTTTTAGGGGTGGGTTTTATCTGTTTTTATTTGTTTTTATCTGTTTTTATCCACTGTGTGAACAGCCTGGAGTCGACTTTGGCTGAGTGGGCAGTATAGAAATTTAACAATATATAAATAAATAAATAAATATTTATCATATGACATTTGTACACATTAAGTCAACATATAACAAGAAAGTATATATAAACTATATAAAACAAAACATTAATTTATAAACAAACATCTAAACAATTTAGATATTCAATTGCACCAGGAGTCACCCTTAAAAAAATCTTCTCTATTACCCACATATGCTCTAAGGCAGTGGTGGTGAACCTTTTAGAGACTGAGTGCCCGAACAGGGGGGTGGAGCAAACTCTGGGCTGGGGGGAGGGAGGAAGCATTCACATTGGGCTGCTGGGCAGAGGGGTGGGTCGAACTCTGTGCTGGGGGAAGAAGGAAGCACTCCCATTGGGCTGCTGGGCAGAGAGGGGAGGGGCAAACTCTGTACTGGGGTGATGGCATGCATGCCAACAGAAAGGGCTGGGAGTCCCACACCTGGCATGCATGCCATAGGTTGGCCTACACTTTTCTAAGGCTACATTGTTGTATAATATGTTGCACTGCCTGTCGTGGCGCTCACATGCTGGCGATGGTAGTTTCTCCCATTTATGCAAAAGGTCCGCACATCTACCATGCCCTGTACATATTCTATTAAGGCTAGTCCATATCTTATGAGGTTGATCAAAACCGGGCACATTGAAAATTCTGGTACTGTTATGGTGCTTTCCCCAACCAATCTCTTCTCCTTGCATCCTGCAGTTTGAACTCTTCATTACCTCCAATAGTGGCGCTAGATAAAGATGGATGTCTTGAGCACAGTCTGTGGATATTCAGGTCTAATATGTCAGAATTTACCCATGAACTGTGGTAAGTAAACAGAAGTCATTTCTCATGCTGTTCCTAGTATTGCAATGTAAAGCAAGGAGATTTACTGGTGGCAGTAAATGGGAGTGGCCGTTGTGCTTGGAGCACTAGAGACACTTCTAATAATGTTTAGACATCTTTCTTGAAAAATATTTCTGTTGTGTTCTGGGATGGAAAAAAATAACCACCCAAAAGAATGTGCTTGCTGGTCAATTCAAAGAGGAGAATAGTAATTTAGGCTATGGAGCAGTGTGGTCACACCACTGTCTCTAACATAACTGACAAGAGAACTAAGGAATTAGACCAAGTTTCATAGTTGTGTTCCATATCTCACCATCCAAATTTTCATCAGTACATTCTCTAAAAAGAGCATCATCAATAAAATACCCACCCTCACACTATAGGCACCTCACCATTTCAATTAATAATCCAGTGAGACCTTGGTGTTCAGTATGACTAGTTCCCAAAGAGTTAAGTTGAACATACTTGAATCAATTAGTTCAAAGTCAAATAGAGTCATTTAATTCATAATTCAAACCTTTTGACTACATAGGCAGCAAGCAGGATCAATACAACTTAATGATTGCAGAATGAATAGTTGGTAAACTCACTGAGACAGCGAAGGAATGGGATTAAATATTTGTTGAGAAACTACAGTAAACACAGATGTATTGTTTGCAGAGATTTGAGTGGCAGGAGGAGGTTGCAGTGGTACCAGTACAAAGAACATCAAAGTAAATTTTATTTTAGGTTGATTGTGTAATCTTATGCCAATTAATTTTGGTAGAAATTAAGGTGTTTTTAAAAAGTATATCCATAGTTCAAAGCAACGGCTCTTAATCTTACCATGAGCACATCAAATTTACCATCACAGTTACCATATAACATAAATATTTAGCAGTGGTTGTCATCAGAGGATGTGAGTAGTGCAGTGAACAGCAATGGTGGCAATGAATAGCTACAAGGCCATTATCATCTTCTTGTTCTGCCATATCCAAATCCAAATATTGGCAATCAGCCATGAAGACTGTCCTGAGAATATAACGCAGTGGCCTTTCATCTGCCTTCTGCATCACAGCATGACACCCTTACCATTGATCCAGTTTCGCGAGTCACTTTCTGAGCCTGAGCCCTTTTGGCACACAATGTCCTCATTGGCCCCCTTGATTAAGCTGCACTGCTTTCCATCATCATTGATTCAAGTGAGATTTAATCCATTTGGGGACCATCACCCTTCCCTGTGGACTTCAGCACCCAAGCCATTAGTCCTCAGGGTTGTCAAGTCAGTTAACTGCCACCTGACACTTGCCGTTGAGTTGCTGGCAGCATAGTCTACTATATTACCATAGCAGGATAACTTGGCCAGACATCGAGGCCAATATCACTATTTGAAATTAGGGGATAATAAAAATAACCACTGTTGCCTGATCCTAAAAATGATCGCTGCCTGAAAGGTGAAGATGCAAATTGATTCATCTAAGTAACAATCACTATTTGAAAGTGGGAGAAAGAATAGAGCTGTCAATGTTATATTGCTTTTACAAATCTATGGTGTTAGGGGCCATTCAACAATTACATGATCCTTTTTTCTGGGGGAAATTGACCCCCTCCCCCCTATGTAATCCATCCGTAATTTTCACTTTGATCTCTTCCCCTCTTAAAATTACATGATCTGAACCTAATAGTACTGTATTTTGCATCATCAACCAGTGGTGGCGGTGCAGGCCAATTGCACTGAAGCAGGAAGCGATGCTCTAGCCTAGCCTCTTGCTCTCCCTGCAACCAGGAAGCATGGCTTTCCCCCTCCATTTTCACCGCATGGAGCAAGGCACAAAGTTAAATAAAACTTTCTTTTTATGCACAGGTTTGGTTTCCCACAGTCGGTTAGAAACAGCTCCAAATGGATTATGTAATTTTGACCTGCCCCCCCCCCGACCCCACATAATTTTTCTATAATTCGGATGGCAGACCCCCTCCCCTCCCCCCTTTGAGGATCACGTAATTGCTGAATGGCTCCTTATCACACTGGCAATCAAATATTTGATATATGAATAAAATCTTCAACTTTTATTTTTAACTAATTCTACTTCATTAAAAATCCCTTGAAGAAGGTCCTGAAAGGAATACAATGCCAAAATGCAACAGGCTTTATCAGAATGAGAAGGTAAATGACAAGAAAATTAATGTCTGGCATTCTTAAGATTTTCCTCCTTGGTTTATATTTTTTGCTTTGGAGAACATAACAATCTGGTTGGATTATGACTGAGTTCTGTAATGGTAGTTTGTTTTAACATTTACTCAGAACTAACTTTCCACTGATCTCAAGAATCCATTTGATGAAACACTGGTCCCTTTATCTAAAATAGTACATCCTCATGAGAGAAAAATATTGTCTCTTTAATTCTAATGTGAGGCTGCCTCAATTCTCATTTGCTAAATTGACTTTCTTTTGTTTGGTAATTGGACAGCTGGGAGACAGAATGGCTCCGTTTGCATGCCTGATGTCTCAGGCACACAGCAAGGAAAGATTTCCATGCCTGGGCAATAACATTGTAAAAAGGGGGAAAATAAGCATTTGCCTTAGTGCATGATCTCATTCTCAGTGAAGATTAGTTTCAATCATAAGTAAAACTGCAAATGTATCCTACTGAAACTTGTTATAGGAAGGTTGTCCCATCATTTCTGCTTAGCAGTAAGTGTTGACCCAGATGTTCCTTTAAAATCCCTAGTATGTAGCATTGCATAAGAAAATAACAAAAGATGCACAAACTCACTCTTACAAGATGCAACTCCTGGTATTTGAGGTGTGACACCTAGATTTGCTCTTTCATGTTTCTCCAAAACAATTTATATTTAACATAAAAACTCCTATTTCTTGAGTGTACAATTACAGAATCTATTAAGGGTCTGCAGGGCCACCATCAGGCCAGTACTACCAGTACTGCCGTATAGGGCCCAGAGCTGACAGGGGCTCTGCCGCCGGCAGCCATAACTGTGACATTACTAGGGGGGGGGGGGGGGGGCTCAGTATGGGGCCCAGAAATTTCTGATGGCGGCCCTAAGGGTCTGTCTGTCTGGACATCTTGCTACGGTAATGGAGTAGACTGTACAGCCAACGACTCAATGCCGAGTGGTGGGCAGCAGTAAATAACCTGACTCCCTAAAGGGGCCAATGGCTATGGGTGGATGAGTCCCTTTAGGTGGGGTGATAGCCCCCCTCAATGGAGGAAATGCCACTGGAAATCATCATACTTGGCCAAACGGCAAAACGAGCAGAGGAGGAACTCTGATTCCTAACAGTCATGGAGGTGGAAAAGGCCATGCCAGATGGACTGGCTGTGAAGGCACATCTTGATAATATCCTCAAGGCTGTGACAGTCCATTGCAGTCCCGGTGTTAAATCCTGCATGTCTGATTTCATGTGTCACAGGAAATGGCTCCGTGATCACAGTGTGTGGGGTAACTTCGTGACAAGCTGGGATCCACCTTAAACAAATTCACGCCAACGTTTTTTCTGCATCAGGAAAAGAAAATACATCTTGGATACGAGTTGCAGACGCCGACAATTACAGAAGAATAGGTTGTAGCTGCAGAATATCAATTTGCACATAAGAAAACAATCACAGCTAAATTCATACATGAGAAGGGAAGGAGTGACAGGACACAACTATCTGGACATGAAAAGTGAAATTTACATAAGAAAAATAAATCTCATGATTCTTAAATACATATATCACACAAAGGACATGTTACACACATTAATCACAGCCCCATCTAGTGAATGTTATTGTATTTCCAATCTAAATGAAGGGGGAAACATTTTAATTTGTAGATAAAAAACAAGTCTGTTGGAACAGCTTACAGGCAAATAGCTGTAATCTATATTCTGACTGGGCTTCTCAAGAGCAGGAACAAGAATACAAATTATCACTTATTAGGATGTATGTTATATTCAAGTTAAGCCTAACAATCCAGTCATGATGGTTCATTTTCCAGGTTCATTATGATCAGTTCAATTTAAACTAATTTCCTCATGCATAATCTTGATTATCTCACCTCCTGCTGTGCCACAACAGATCAAGCTGTCTCCCAAATACTCACTAATTTCTTTTTCTTCTTGCTGTAAAACACACATACTGTATAACTACTCTTCTATGATTTAAAACCATATTTACCACCAGTTTTCTGATTATAACTACAACTAATTGTGTTAAGTGACAAGGCTCCAAAGAGAGAAAAGCCAACTAATAAATGAAAAGCATTAGCAACAAATGATAATAACATGCATAAGAGTACCTTTGGCTAGGATTCATGACTAACCTTTCCTCAACCCAATTACATCTGCAGGTTTCATTCCCACTGATAGCTTTTCTCCATTCTCTTTGTATTGTACACCATCATCTTCCTGAATTCCACCCTGTGGAAGAAGCTCCTTCCTATCTCCCACCTGATAAGGCTCACCTGTCTGGTTCCACCTAGCGTGGTTCACCAAATGGTCATCTGTCATATTGAAGTCCTGGTGCTGGTCAGCCATCCTGTATCAAAGATTATCTACAAGAGAAGAAAATAAATTATCATAAAATGAAAGTAATACAAACTAAGATTTCTGTGTTAGCACCTACTGTTTGGCTACACAGGTTTTTACTTGTAAGTTGTAATATTTTAATCTTTTACAACTTTCTACTATCATTTGATGAAGTGGGTCCATGCATCAGAAGTAGTTTTCAAAGATTGAGAATTTGACTCATGCAAAGATTTCTGAGATCGATCAGTTAGTGTCTGTTCGCGTTCCATGGCAAATAAAGGCACCTGGTATGTGCTTTTGGATGATAGCATCAATATTTTTTGTTGGGAACATGGCAATTACAATTCTGCATGCAATGGGTTAAAAAAATTATTCTTGAGAGGAGAGTTTTCTGTTACTGGGATTAACTTGTACTTATTTCAGTCAGGGGAGGTGGGAGCACAGCTGAGCCGCATCTTTCCCGTGGTGGGGATGTGAAAAGCAGCCGCCACTGAGCCATCAGACCACCTTCGGCTCCCTCCCCTGGCCCATCCGGTCAGGGGAGGTGGGAGCACAGCTGAGCTGCATCTTTCCTGTGGCAGGGCCATGAAAAACCACTGCCGCCAAGCCGCCAGACCACCTTCGGCTCCCTCCCCTGGCCCGTCCAGTCAGGGGAGGTGGGAGCACAGCTTAGCCGCGTCTTTCCCACTGCGGGGCCGTGAAAAGCCACCACCGCCGAGCCACCAGACCACCTTTGGCTCCCTCCCCTGGCCCATCTGGTCAGAGGAGCACAGCTGAGCCAGTGCACTGCCCTTTCCCGTGACCCAAGCCACTCAGTCCAGGAATGTGAGGCAGTTGCATCTCCCCTGCCTCCGAGCCTCGCCCGCCCAGAGGGCTTCAAGAGGAGATGCTGGAGTCGCCATTGCTGCCGCCACTCAGTCCGGGGATGTGAGGCAGGTGCTCACTCGAAAGGCCCCAAAAAGAACGATGCTGCCGCCTCCCGAGGACTTTCTAGCATTGAGCCCTGAACTCTTTTGTGGGTTGAGTCTAGGACTCCATGGGGAGTATGAGCTGGGCACCATATTGGTATTTACTGTTATTGCTATTATTTTTTATTGTAATTATGTTTATGGTATTTTTGTATATTGTGTACTGTATACTGCTTTTTTCCATGTTCGCTTTTTTTCTGCTGCTGTCTGTCGTGCAGACAGCATGCATTAGTGTAAACCGCTTTGAGTTGCCTTCAGGAGAGAAGTTGCCTCAAGTTGCCTTTGGGCTGAATAAAGCGGCATACAAATAAAAAGTGAAATGAAAAGTGAAATGAAATTTAAGTTCCTTCTGGTTTATATTGAAATACGAGGAAATCAATCCTGCAACTCTGTCCTGCCATTGCTAGTACTGTAGTCTGCATTCAAATGCAATGGGCGCTACATCAGGCTCATTGTTTGGACTATGCGCTTTCTCCTCCACATCCAAATTATATTTCACTTTTGCCTGATGAAGTGTTTACCTTGTTTGTAACCGTTTAGTGATCAAATGAAGATACAGTATTTGCAATCTTTGTTCTTATGGTCACAAATGACATATTCCTAACAGAATACTTTCTACAACACAACCCCAACTACAGTATGTGTGTTCATATTTTGTTCCAGTAGGTAACTCTCCCCCTGCTAGGTGAAAGCCTTGTCAGGGCGCAGGGGCTTTGACTGTCTAACTAGGCGGTGATGTCCATCTCTTGTTAATGCTGTTAGGCTGGGACTAAAACTCACCAAAGCATCTTCCATCAGATTCCTCGGACAAGGTGAAAGCGGAAGGTGACGTGATATCCAAATGGCTAAAAAACCACATGTGGATGGACTTGATTTCTCAAGTCCATTTGCATGTGCAGAACATCATTGCGGAGATGTCTACCAATGTGCGGATTCCTCGCTGAATAACAACTCCAAGGTATCCAAAGTAGAAAACACTTATACAATGTAATTTTTAGTAGGTAACACTAAAGTGAAAAAACGTAACCAACAACCAACTTCTACATGTACCTGGAGCCAGCTTCTTCATAACCAGAACACAATAACATTTGGCACTGGGTTGTTAAAAGGCAGCTACAACTGTGAATTTTGTTTTCCCCCTCCTTTGCTTTACCTGTCCTTTGGCAGTCTGTGAACTGAGCAGGGAGGAAAACCTCATCCTAAAAAAGTGAACAGAAGACCCCTCTCCCATCATCCATAACAGAATCTCACATATGTGAGTGGCTTATGTTTTACTTTTATGAATTCTTTAGTTTTCATTTCACAACCCATTCACAATGTAACAGTATTAAAATAACACAGAACAAAATAATTTTGATCGCAGACCTGTACTGGTAAGGTTCACACACTCTCTCAGGATTGATATATGTGGAGAGGGTGGGGTTACAAAACATTTGCCATGCTAGAAACATTGGATTAATTATTACACCAAAATTTTAAAAACAGGACAAGATAAGGACTAACAAAAACGTACCAAAGAATTTCAGAAAAAGATCAGTTTATCTTTATAGACTCCTGCAAAGCCTTTGACCATAAGAAACTATGGGTGGTTCTGAAAGAAATGGGTGTACAGCATGGTCAAGAAGCTACCATTAGGAAGGATAATACTATTAGTACATTACTTTAAAATAATCCCAACACATGTTCGCCTAAGCAGATTTGTTCCATAGTCCTTTCAAAGTCTCATCACTGATGACATAGCCTAATAGTTTTCTTATACTTCTTCAGAGCCTATGATATGACCAAACAGTGCATTAATTAATATGGTGTAAATTTTAGAAGTTTAGACCCTTCTGACTCGTTTAGCCAGCAATACACAATCTTCTAATGTGGCTCAGTTAACATAAAAATCGCAATCGCATAACAAAAGGAAATCCATAGAAAATAGTGGCTCAGATTATGGAATATTTTTCGGAACCGATTAATTGGTTTTCAATGCATTATGATGGGAAACTCCATTTCAGTTAAAGTATTTTGGTTTTCAATGCTTTCCTATGGGAAATTGAATTCAACACATTCCTATTGGAAATTCAGTTAATGTAATTTTTGCTGTAAGAAAAGTCCTGGAGAACGCATTAATTATGTTAACCGAGGTCCCACTGTATTGTCTACTACTAGGTCCAGGATATAAAATAAGGATTCTCAAACTGTGGTCCATGGGCCGGATGCAGCCCACGGTGCCTTTTCAGGCGGCCCTCCACTGCCTCTAGCACACCCAGAAGTGTTGTATGGTGGAGGAAGGGGGAAATGGCCATCCAGCCCCCAAAGCTGTCTGAGAGAGTGTGACCCGGCCCCCGGCTTAAAAAGGTTGAGAACTCCTGATATAAAAGGACAACATTTTCTCCGCTCCTTGAATCAAACAATGGGACATGGATTTGGGATGATTCTAATGAGACCAGCATAACAGCCTAGCTATCCATCTATCTGAATTCAAGAAATGAAAGCTCAGCAGTTCTCTAATTCCCCTTTCAGAGTCACAAGATGCAGCCATGTGAACTCATCATCAAGATTAATTTAATCAGTGAAGATGTCTAATTTGACAAATTGTTAATCTTCTATTTAGAAAATCTTGGCAAAATTCAAAATATATTGGAGTTGACTTGTTGGCATGCAATAGGTTAGCTAACTTAACTTAATGTACACAAGTAATTATTATTTAATTAGCAACAGATTTGGAATACAAAATCAATCCTCTAATACCCCTACAATTTGTGGATTTTGATATCCTCACTTGTTTCCCCATTTTGATGAGTTAGTTGTTGCCAGTATTTAAGGAGACCATCCAATAAGCCAATAGAAATCATGTAGAGTAAGTACAGTGGTACCTCGGATAAAGTCCGATTCGGATAAAGTCCGATTCGGATAAAGTCGCGGTTTTCATGCACACGTGATGCATCGCATAAAGTCCAAACCCGCTAAAAAATGGACACTATCCAAGATATTTGGTATAGGAACCTGGGATAAAGTCCATTTTTGGACGTTATCCAATGCATCACCCAATTGATTTGAATAAAGTCCAAAACCAGATGACAAAATCGGATAAAGTCCAAACTTGTGGAACGGAGTTTGAACTTTATCAGAGGTTCTACTATAGCACAAATTTGGGAGATTTGACATTTTAACAACTATTTTCTATAGTTAGCCAATTTAAAATTTGCAAATTATATATGGAGCAATGTATTTGATGAATCTGAGACTTAAGAGTTTAGGCAGATTTGTTTAGAAGAGCTGGAACAACCACTCTTAAGATATCAAATACATATGCTGTTCTTGGACCGTAATAAAGATTGATTGATTGATTGATTTAATTCAAATACAAGACCTCAAATAAGCAAATCTTGTTGGTACTTGCAACAAATACCCTATTCCCATTCTGTCATGTTGAGTCCCAGGATGTTCAGTTTCTCGGTAGTAATCATAAAACCCAACACTGTTCCATATTCAACAAAGTTGTCCATAATCCTAGAAATCTTTATGAGGAAGAAGGAAACAGAAATAGCAGCAACTACAAAAATATGCAGCAAACATTTATGCCCATTATTTATAATATCGTCCTAACCTAACATACATAGTGGTTCTATAGCAAGAGTGAAGGTGACAGTAGGCAGCTAAGCTTTTGTTGTTGTTCAGTCGCACAGTCGATTCCGACCCTTTGCGACCCTATGGACCATTGTCCTCCAGGCTCCTCTGTCCTCCACCATCCCCCTCAGCCCTCCCAGTTCTGTGCCCATTATGTCTACAATACCGTCTAGCCATCTCATCTTTTGCCCTCCACCTTTCCAAGCATTAAGGCTTTCTCAAGTGAATCCTCTCTTCTCATTTGATGTCCAAAGTACTTCATCTTCATCTTTACTATTTGACCTTCTAATGGGTTGATTTCTTCTAAGATTGACCTATTTGTTCTCCTCGCTGTCCAGGGGACTCTCAAAACTCTCCTCCAACACCACATTTCAAAGGCATCTATTCTTCTGCGTTCAAGCTTTCCTAATGGTCCAGCTCTCACAGCCATACATCACCACCGGGAATACCATTGCTTTGACTATTTGAATTTTTGTTTCCAATGTTATATCTCTACTTTTCACTATGTTCCCCACATTTCTAATAACTTGTCTCCCAAGAATCAGTTGCCTTTTTATTTCATGGCTGCAATCCCCATCTGCAGTGATCTTTGATCCCAAGAATGTAAAATCTGTCACTGCTTCCACTTATTCCCCATGTATTTTCCAGGAACTGATTGGGCCTGTTGCCATTATCTTGGTTTTCTTGATATTGAGTCTCAAACCAGATTTTTCACTCTTCTCCTTCAGCCCAATCAAGAGATTATTTAGGTCTTCCTCACTTTCTGCCATTAGGGTGGTATTATCTGCATATCTCAGATTGTTGATGTTTCTCCCAGCAATTTTAATCCCATATTGTGATTCCTCCATCCCTGCATTGCACATTATGTGCTCTGTGTATAGGTTGAAAAGGTAGGGTGATAAAATGCAGCCTTTGTCTTACTCCTTTTCCTATTCCAAACCACTCTGTCATTCGGTATTCTGTCCTAACTGTTGCTTCTTGATTCATGTACAGATTTCTCAGGAGGCATATGAGGTGCTCTGGTATTCCCATCTCTTTAATTACTTGTCACATCTTGTTGAGGTTCACACAGTCAAATGCCTTAGTGTAGTCAATAAAACAAAAGTAAACTTGTTTCTGGTATTCCTTTGTTTTCTCCATGATCCAACGTATGTTGGCAATGTGGTCTCTAGTCCCCCTGCCTCTTCTGAAACTGGCCTGCAACTCTGGTAGTTCTCTCTCCACATGCTGCTGAAGTCTATCCTGTATTATCTTCAGCATTACCTTGCTGGCGTGTGGGATGAGCGCAATTGTTCGATAATTTGAACATTCTTTGGCATTGCCCTTTTTTGGGATTGGAACATATACTGATCTTTTCCAATCCTGTGGCCACTGTTTTGTTTTCCAAATCTACTGGCATATTGAATGCAGTAATTTGACTCCATCATCTTTTAGACCTTTGAAAAATTCAACTGGGATACCATCATCTCCACTAGCTTTGTTGTTTGCAGTGCTCTATAGGGCCTTTATGACTTCGCTCTCCAGGATGTCTGGCTCAAGTTCAATTTCCTCATCAATGTGATTATCAGAAGTGTTGAGGTCCATTTTGTAGAGTTCCTCTGTGTACTCTTGCCATCTTTTCTTAATATCTTCTGCATCAGCTAACTCCTTTCCGTCTTTGTCCCTTATCATGGTCATTTTTGCTTTGCTTTGCCTTACATGTAACTGATACTGGGAGGGAGTCTAGGCCATTAGCTCTTATACTCATTTTGTGAGTAGAAGAAGTAATCCTCAGTCTTGATAAGAAGGGACCTAGAGTTATTACCTCATCAGGAAAAACTGTACTCTATCTTATTGAATGCTCTGGTGGAAGGGGGGAGACACACTGACACATGGACTAAAATCCTGTTGATCAACGCAGTAAGTCACAACAAGAACAGGCCCATCAAATTTGTTTGTTTGTTTTGGAACTCTAGGCCATCAGCTGGAGCTAAGTGCAAAATAAAAGCAAGAAGGTGCAGGTATGTTTATATTATGGGTTTTTTTTTTTAGTTTGGCCAGGTTATCCTGCTATGGTAATAGAGTAGACCATACTGCCAGCGACTCAACGCCAAGCATCAGGAGCAGTTAACTAACCTGACAACCCTGAGGACTAGAGGCCTTGGTGAAGTCCATAGGGAAAGGTAATGGTCCCCAAGTGGATTAAATCCCACTTGAATCCATCTTAATGAAGGGCAGCAGCTTCATCAATACTGGCCTGGGGCTGAAGAGGATTCCGTGTGCCAAAAGGGCTCAGGACCAGAAAGTGACCCACAGAGCTGGATCCGTGGTACGGCTGTCATTTGCAATGCGGAAGGCAGATGAAAAGCCATGGCATTATATTCTCGGGACAGTCTTCATGGCTGATCACCATGATGATCACCAATATTCATAATGAGATAGGGCACAATAAGATTTTTTTTCCTCTTGGAATTTTTTAAAAAATTAAATCTATTCCATTTCTTTCCAAACTTCTTGCCTAACTTGGGAGAGCGAAGACCTCTGTGTTGCTTTTAATGGGAATTGGAAATCTTTTTAGACTTACTTTAAATAATTCAGAGATAGATTAGTAGCTCCTTGCTTTAGCGGTGACTGCAGTAGACCTCAGAAATAGTTCAGAGGCTAGATTACCAATAAGAAATTGCTGCTGAAATTAGTGAATGAACATTTTACATGAATATACATTGTACAAATAAAAAAATTACAATCAGCACAAAACCTGTATTAATGGAGCTCAGATATTCCCAACCTCAGTTGGAATGAATTTTTAATGTAACATCTGCATAGCTTTTGGCAAAAAGGAAATATAAAGCAGAGATTCGCACACTTCTATTAATACTGAGTGGTACCAAAAATCATACTGTTTCTCAGGGCAGACCGGTCACTTCACTGGCTATAGAACACAGAACATGACACACTGATTTATTTTTATTTATTTATTATTAAATTTGTACCCCACCTTACTCGCACAAGTGCGACTCAAGGCGGCTTCCAACATAAATAAATACAATATCCAGACATTATATACAAATAAACAAACAATAATGCATAAGTTATACTATATACTTTACAGATCAAAAGAATACAGAAGCACAATATGAAATACAATACAATACAAAAACAACAACAATAATCATCATCACCATCATCATCATCATCACAGAACATCAGAAACATCACACTGCAGAAAATATATTTCAAAATATTACAACCCCCCCCCCCAAACAATTACAAAATCACATCGTTATAAAGTATCTCAACCTTAACCCACCCCCTAAGTGCGTAGAACATAGTTCTTTGATCCGTAGCTGCGGAGTCCTTCAGCCCCATGGTTGCGTTGCGGGCGCTTTTTGAACCCTCCCACAGGCAGGGCTGGGAGTGGGAAAGACGGCATCCACAAGCAGCTGCCTCGAATCCCTGGCCGGTGGAGTGGGCTCCAGGGGGAGGCATTACTGATTTCACCAGTAATGGCTGGAGTTCTTTGGTATATATCACTGCTCTAAAGTTAATCCATCTCAAAACAGAGATGCTATGAAATAAACTTTCTATTTAGAACACAAGGTCATTTACAGATATAAGCACAAATGCTTTGTGAATGATGGAATGGAGTAATTTATAGCTAACCCCAAAACATGTTTCTCTGAAGTCTCATGTTACTAAAGATTTATTCATAGTTTCCATAAAATTACACAAGTCACTCAATGTCATTAGCATGGTAGCTAGAATCAATTGGTTCTTTCATAAGTAAACAAGACCCAAACCGATCTCACAATATAAAAGAAGAAAAACCGGGGGGGGGGGGGGGGATGGCCACAAATTACCCCTAAAAACCAAGTTTTGCCAAGGCTAGTTTAAAGGACAGATTGACTCAGGAATCTGAACTCTAAATACAAAATTAGAAGACCAAGATTCCTCAGATTAATGAAGTTTTGGATTATGTCACAATTTCAGCAAAAAATAAGATTCAAGTCTTATTACAGGTTCCTCCACCCTCCATGATCAGTATCTGCAGTTCCAACTATCCACGGGTCAAATAAATTTAATTTTAAAAAAAAATCTGAAAGCTGACCACTAGAGGCCATTATCTAAAATGTAATGTTGAGAAGGAACAGAAGTGTTTCCAGCAGTCATTTTCTGAGCATATGGGAAAGACTGACAGAGGCATTTGCAGCACATCCACCCACTTGTATGACTCAGGTATGTGTGCTGTAATATGTGGTTCACTGCTTTCCATGGCTTTGGCTATCCATGGGAAATCTTGGAGGGTTGTACTTATCTTATTTTTTTAAAAAAATCATTTATAATTTCTTCTTTGCACTTATCATTGCAACAATGAAGGTCAAAAATTTACTATTCTTCACCAACGTCATCACATATTCTATGAGACATGTTGTCCCAAAGTGTTTTAATTAAACAGTCCCAACTGGAAACTCTTAGACATTATTTCCCACTACATTAGGTACAGATCAACATAGAAAAAGCTGTTTTATCACATAAAATTTAAAGCTGAAAGAAGTTGCTTGATAGAAAGGCACATACTATCCAATGGCACAGGAAAGATAATCTACACAGGCTTTGATTCAGTGAGGATTTACTCCACTGTAACTTTTTCAATAGCTCAGTGAGTTAGGAGGAACCAGAAAGAGAGTTCTATTCTTCATTGTGCACCCCACTGAGGAAGAACAGTCCCAAGATCCTGGACTCAGCTCTCTCTATGGAGAAGCAAATATCTACTGTGGACTGGACTGGCTTTTTACACTGTATGTAGATCTCTCAACGTCACCCACTCCTATACTGTATAAGAGGTCATTCCTGACACCAGTCCATACACTTGTGAATAGATTACTGTAATGTACTCTATGTGGGTCTACCTTTGAAGACAGTACAGAAGCTGCAGCAAGTACAGAATGAAGCTACAAAGCTGGTATTAGGTGTGCAAAAATTTGATTACATTTCCCCAATGCTAGCCCACTTGCACTTCCTACCTCTAAGTTTTTGTGCCCAATCCAAAATTCTGGTGTTAATATAGGTCGCCCTTGCTCGAAAGCCAGTCATATCCGACTCTAAGGTTCAGTGCTCATCTCTGTTTATAGCCAAATAGCCAGTGCTGTCTGCATCTGCAGATATTTCTGTGGACATGTGGCAGGCAGTTAACACCATTTACATTCCCACCGAAGTGGTCCCTATTTATCTACTTGCAATGTCTTGCTTTCAAACTGCTAGGCTGGCAGGAGCTGGGACAGAGACGGGACCTCACTCCGTCATGCAGTACCCGGGAATTGAACTCTGACCTTCCAGTCAGCGAGTTCAGCGTCTTAACCACTTGAGCCACCACAGTCCCTGGTGTTAATTTAGGTAAAGGTAAAGGTTTCCCTTGCTCGAAAGCCAGTCGTATCCGACTCTAGGGTTCAGTGCTCATCTGTTTCAAAGCCGAAGAGCCAGCGTTGTCTGCTTCTGCAGACTTTTCCATGGTCATGTGGCAAGCATGACTAGACACCAGAGCGCATGGAACACTGTTACCTTCCCACCGATGTGGTCCCTATTTATCTACTTGCAATTTCTTGCTTTCGAACTGCTCGGTTGGCAGGAGCTGGGACAAAGACGGGAGCTTATTCCATCCTGCAGTACTCGGGAATTGAACTGCTGACCTTCCGCCTCCCAGTCAGCGTCTTAGCCACTAGAGCCACTGCCCTAAACTGTTTAAAACCTTGATACTTGCTGGCATGCCTCCGCTTGGTGAAACATGCCCAGAAAACATGTTTTTCTTAGGGTGGTGGGGTGAGAGTTGCACCATCAAGAGAAATTCATACATCTGCCATGAGAAGCTGGTCCTTTTTTGTTGTTGTGGGCCCGATTCTCTAGAGCAGTCTCCCTGAATATATTCACCAGGCCCCAACACTGTAATCCATATGCAAACTGGCAAAAACATAGCTATTTAAGGAGGCATTTCAGAATACCTCTGCTTCTGAAATGCTACTGGCCCTACTGTGGTTGTTTTGTAACCTGCCATCAATGGTTATTGTGCATAATTACAATTGGAGGTTCATAAATTTAGCTTAAGCTCAGTTGTTCTGAAGTTACTTGCATTTTTATTTCAGTCATGTTTTAATTGTGTTAACTGCGCAGAGTGACCCATGGGTCAGATGGGCAGTATAGAAATTTAAGAAACAAATAAATAACATTCCAATCATTACATTGTCACTGCTAAAATTGTTTAAATAACCAAACAAAGAGGATTCATATGCTGACAATATTATACAACTCAAGCTTAGGTAAAGGTAAAAGTCGCCCTTGCTCGAAAGCCAGTCGCATCCAACTCTAGGGTTCAGTTCAGTGCTCATCTCTGTTTACAGTGGGACAAAGACAGGAGGGTCTGGGAGGGGCTATTCTGCACTATTTCTGCCTTCCTAGGACCTTCCTATGCCGAGCAAAAGCTGATAATAGTTGTGGCCGCCATTTTGCTTTTGTTTTGCTTGGGCTTCTGGGAATTGTTGTCAAAAACAAAAACAAAATGGCGGCCACAAATATTATTAGCTGTTGTGCAGCACAGGAAGGTCCTAGGAAGGCGGGAATAGCACGGAATTCCTCCTACCAGCCTCCCAGACTCTCCTGGGGAGGCAGAGAGCCAGAAACAGGGACACAAAATGGTGATTTTTTTCATCCGCTATCAGCGTGAAAAGGAAGATCAAACAAGATGCATCGGATAACAATGCAATGTCGTTATCCGGTGCATAACTTTTCAAAAAATATAGCATCGTTATGTGGTTTTGATGTTGTCTGATCACGTTGTTATCCGGGGTTCCGTTGTATTTTGAATGAGTTCAAATAGCCAGGGCTCAACTGCATCCGAAAGTTTTGAAGAAACTAGCTAAAGAACTGTCAGAACCACTGTCTATTATTTTCTTGAAATAATGGGAGGATGGGTGAAGTGCCAGAAGACTAAATTAAGGCTAATGTTGTCCTTACCTTCAAAAAGGAAGAACCTGCGAACTACAGATAAATCAGCCTAATATAAATCCCCAAGAAAATTATGCAGCATATTATAAAGCAGTCACTCTAAAAGCACCAGAAAACAATTGAGTGATAACATGAAAAAATCCTACCAGTCTAATCATATCCCAACTTTTGATTGGGTAATCTCTCTTGTAGATGGTGGGAATGTTGTAGATGTAATATACCTTGACTTCAGCAAAGCTTTTGGCAAAATATCCCATGATATTCTGATTAGCAAGCTAAGAATGGGCTGGATATAACAACTATCAAGTAGATACACAGTTGGTTATAGTATCATACTCAGAGAATGGTTAACAATGGCTTCTTTTCAGATGAGGAGAGACCACGCGGGGTACTATAATGTCCAGTCCTGGGCCTTGGTGATCTTCAACATTTTTACTAATGCCTTGGGTGAGAAGATGAAGGGAAAGCTTATCAGATTGCAAATGACACAAAATTGAATGGAAAAGCTAATGTGCTGGAAAGATGAACAAAATTCAAAGAGAATAGGCATCAATTCACCCCCACCCATTTCCCTGCAAGCAGCCATGCACTTAAATGAACTGCTCCTGAGTGCTGGAGCCGAGTATAGAACACTAGGGATCTTAGTCCAATTTTTTTAGCATGCTAACATCTGAGCAAGAATACATTAATCTCATTTTGTTAATCATGATTATTTCACCAGCAATGCAAGAACTTTCAAACTACAGTATAGCCCATGTGTTAGGTGGGATGGGGGGGGGGGGGGGGGGGGAAACCAATTGTTCAACTCTTGTAAACTCAAAGCTGTTACTTCTTTATGGAGTCTATCTACCTCATATTTGGTCTTCCTCCAATACTTGCATCTTTCTACGGAAGGGCTGTGGGGCTCAGTGGTTAAGAAGCTCACCTTGTTAACTGGAAGTCCAACAAGTTGGCAGTTAGAGACCTAGGTACTGTATGATGGATTGAGCACCCATCTCTATCCCAGCTCTTGGGGACATAAAAGGAGCCTCATTTGGACAGTCCCTGAGTGAAGTTTCTCTCTCAAAAATCCTTTCAATCCAGAATAATTTCTGACATGAAATTATTATTATGTTTCTATGAAAAGTCAATATACATTTTACTTCTTGGATGCTTATCAATGAATGCAGGTTTTTAGAAGAAAGGAAATACACAAAAGGCCTGCACTTAGCTGAATATCCTTTGAAACGGAGGTCCTTACTCTGTATCTGTCCTCATAATGCACTCTCTATTTTAAGAGGAGGAAAGGCATGTTTGATATACCACAAGATAGTTTAAAACACTATACCTTAAACATTCGGTCTGTGGGCACTACAAAGTAAGTGCCTTTCTTATTTTTTGGAAAAGGATTTCACTTCCCTTCAATACAGAAAATTATGCTACTATAACAATTAGGTTAAGTAACCTAATGCCTACAGACATACCAGCTTTTCAACCCAAGTCCATGCAATAATACTATGAAATCCCATCATGTCATAGCCTGAATTTTTTACTTTACCTTATCTCAATAATCCTCTCACTCAACCATATATCCTTTCTGCCTGCATGGGTGGGTGGAATTCTGAATAAATGAATCCTTTGAGACATGAATCTAAGCAGTAAGCACTTGTCCTACTCAGCAACAGAATAAAAAAAAAAGCTTATCTATGCAGCACTACCACCACCACCACTACCACCACATGTAGAGGTTCTGAGTAACCTAAAGGAAAAACATCCATTGACTGAGCAGAGTTTTGTCATTGGATTGTTAAGGTTTCAGCAACAGCAATTTGCATTTTGAGGTATTAAAAGCAGGAGCCATAGGTAACAGGAAGACCATCTATAGCAGTTGACACCAGAAAACTCATTTCACAGTCTCAAGGAGAGGTGGAACAAGTACTTTGGAAGCCTACCCCCAGTCTCTGCTACCAGAATCCATCCCTTTATTAACCTTATCCAGAAAATGTTATGATTTAATCCTACACACCACAAAAAAGTGGTAGTTGCCCTTCCTTAGGCCCCATCCAGATGAAGTTGAAGTATTTTGGGACTCACTTGAGAAAGCACTGATGCTGGGAAAGGTGGGGGGCAAAAGAAGAAGGGGACGGCCAAAGATGAGAGGGCTAGATGGTATTGTGGACACAATGGGCACAGGGCTGGGCGGGCTGAGGAGGATGGTGGAGGATAGAGGTACCTGGAGGGCAATGGTCCATGGGGTCGCAAAGAATTGGAGCCGACTGTGGAACAACAACAAAAAAGGACCCATCCAGCAACATTTGGCTTCAGTCCACAACTACACATGCATGCCTAACTCAATAAGCCTTACTGGCAAATAAATTATTTTTTCTTTTTTAAAAAATAAGCAAAAATGTCAATTACACCTTTTTATTGCAAAACAACAGATATAGAAAAAACTGAGTAGCCTTTTTTTTACAGATCTGAATCAAATTATCAATGTTCTGCAAAACATTAGGGTTATTTTTTGGTTTAAAAAACTATTCAAGGCACACATTTAGAGTGACGTCTAGGAACTCAAAAAAAGTAACTCAAAAATAGCACAAACAATTGATACAAACAATTTGGTGAAAAGCTAGAAAATGTTGATGAATTTGAGTTTTGATGTCTTTAAGATACCACCACTAGCAGACAATGCTTCAAACACATGCCCAGGATGGGGTGGACGTGGGGTATGCCATTTAGCTTGCAACTCTAAGAATACTTACTGAGAGTAAGTCCCACAGAACCCTAGGGAAAATGACTCCAAAGAAGAATATAACTGCTGTATTACTTTTGCACTGAAGAATACCTCTCATCCCCTTGACATTACAACAATGGATGTATTTGTTGGAAGTCTAATATAGATCAGTCAAAATAATTAGAGTGTTATTTAATATATTGATGAATTGCAACACCTGCCTAATAGTGGCTAAAGTCATAAGCAACAAAAGAAAATCACTACAATTGTCACCAAACAATAACTCTGGAATCTCAATCACAAAAATAAAATAAAATCCAAGGGCTATGATTAAAATCAAAGTTGAAAAATGAGAATTCTATATGAAGCAGCTCTCTTTTCTTAACATCTAAAATATAGTAACAAAGGAAACAAAGTCACCTTGCTCCAGGATTCTACAATCCAAATACTGTTAGTAAGAATGCTCTCTTCTGGGTACTTACCACCTCACTAGGTAAAGGTTTCCCTTGTTCGAAAGCCAGTCGTATCCAGCTCAAGGGTTCAGTGCTCATCTCTGTTTCAAAGCCGAAGAGTCAACGTTGTCTGCTTCTGCAGACATTTCTGTGGTCATGTGGCAGGCATGACTAGACACCAGAGTGCACGGAACGCTGTTACCTTCCCACCGAAGTGGTCCCTATTTATCTACTTGCAATTTCTTGCTTTCAAACTGCTAGGTTGGCAGGAGCTGGGACAAAGACGGGATTTAAAAAATAGCTTCTGGCAGTTGTAGGAGTGAACACTGAGAATCTTTCTGCACTTTTCCTATATATTCCGCCAAAATAAAAAATAAAAACACTTTTCCTAGCTAATAACTGTGTTAGGTGGTAGCAGGATTTCCCTGTAAATTACTTCTAAGATGTCGAGTAAAATGGAGACCGGTAAAACAGGAATTTAGGTTAACTCCATCACCATAAAATAAACAGAATTCTACCAAAAAAAAATTAAAGATTATTTAATAACTCCAAGAGGATTAACAAGACAGAGAACGTTCATTTTATACTATTCCATTCACATGTGAAGTATAAAGGTACAAAGGTCTTAATAAACGATGCACATATTTAGCCATGAAGCAACTAGGTAGCTTACAGAAGCCAGTCTCTCAGTCTCCAACTGCAATATAAGATAATACTGGTTTACCACACAGGGTTGTTTAAAAATTAGTGACTATATATGAAGCCCCTTATAGATCCTGCAGTAACATACGAGTCCTAAATTGCAATAATCAGCCACATATCAGTCAGTTAATTATAAATTATGAAGCTATACATAACTATTTAAAGGCCTGAGGAATGAGACCGATGATCCACAAAATCCTTTCTATTTTAGGTAGGTGGGTGCTAGAGAAATCGAATGAATGCATAAATAAAAGATTATGATCTCATCTGCCCTCGCATTTAGTGCTTGCTTGGGAAGAGAATGATACATACCTACTACTACAGGAGCTTGTACTGTCTTTGCAAAGTATGATTAGCCTTCTCCTCACTGAAATGAATGGAAGCAAGCGC